>CM062805.1:896080491-896661611 GCA_031772625.1 Pinus tabuliformis
TTTATACCATCCCATGGTCCACAGACCATGGGTAGGTCTATCCAGCTAACATTACATTATGAAACTAGGGCGGACAACTCTGTGACTATATCATATTTTTGCGCCCTGTGCCCACAATTCATGGAGCTTTTACAACAATATTTGGTCAACACTTGGGCTTTAAGCCCCAAAACATGCCTTGGGGGGATTCCATGCCCAATAGGCCCCCAACACAAACAACATGACTCGTCCTCGAATCACTCTGTCGGTGGGAGATCTTTGCATGGAGTCCCTCCAACTGTTCTCGAACTGCAGCAAGGTCAACAGTACACTGAGCTACTGCCTATTGGATCTGCTACATATGTTGTTCCGAGACCTATGTGTCAAGACTGTTTCTCTGCATCAGTACGTGCATCCCCTGCATGTGTGCCAGCTTGCCTTCAATTTCTGCTGTGATGGTGAAGGCCTCGTCGATCCAAGGCTGAACGCAGCCTTCAGGACAACGTCCCTGTGTTGTGTCACATCCACCTACTCTTTTAGTGCTTTAGCTTGTTGCATCCGTGCGAGCCTCTGAGTGAGGACCACCATCTACTTAGTTCCTTAGATGATGTCATACTACTGTTGGAGTTCTCACACCTCTGTCTCTAAATGCTGGATGTTGGGGTCCTCCTGCAAATTTGTGAGGACCTCAAGTGATTCTTCCAACATATTGGTGCAGTCTCGCACTACACCACCAATCTTGTCTAGTCCCACTATAATAGCGCTAGCACGTTGTTCTTTGACTTTCAGAGGGGTGGACGGCTCCGCCTCTAACCGCAGCTCGGTGATCTGAAGGTTCAACTCCAGTTGAACCTTTGTCATCTCCTCACGCACCCCTGCTGCTAACCTATGGATGCGCGCCTCTACTATTATGTTAGTTGGGATGGCCAGCTCCGGGACACTTTGGCAGGCTTCGTCTATTACCTGTACCAATTGTTGATTCTGTGACACCAATTCGTCGCATTGCAAGCTCAATTGTTCCATATTAATTTTCTTCTCGCTGAGAACTTGCAGTGCGTAGCTCTCCCTAGCTCATAGCTCTACAGTTATTCCATCTGGCAAAACGTATAAGGTCTCTCGTGAGAGTGTAGGCATATTGATACCAATACCCTTCAGCGTGCACACTATAGGCCTGTCGACCTCATTTGTTGTCACAAGTGCCCCTTCCGGCAGGACTATGGTATTTATCATCCACGCGCGCAACATCTGTTCTGCTGGAGTTATTCTGACTGCGAGGGTGGTCGAAAGGGTACCAACCTAAGGAGGGCATGCCTATAATTCCTGCAACTACACTCTGAGGGCCCCCAACACAATTTGTTCTCCTACATGAAATCTTGGAGAGCCTTAGAGGTTACATCGCGTACTGTCTCACCAATGTCGTGCAAACACCCTCAATTACGGTGATCGGGTCAATAGACAACTTCAATGCCTTGACCTTCTTACGTGACCCTTGCGGATCTATTGGGTGTTGGTGCTTCAACTGCGTTGACGAGGTTTTTGGGTCCGTGCCTCCATCTTCCATCTATGCTTCCTCTGCTTCCTCTACTTCCTGCCCCTGCGAAGGCGTCGTTTGGACCTCGCCCGCCTTCGGAGCTGCCTCTTGTGCTACTACTACTACTGCTTCTTGTTCCTGTTCAAGTGTTGTCTGTGCACCGTCTCACACCGCCCGCACTTTTGTTGTCGCTGCTTCCTTCCTTCACTTTTTGGCCAACTGTGCAATGCGCAGCTTGGCCTCGTCTTTCTTTCTTTGTGCCGCCGACTTCTCGATCTTTGTGACGTCTGGGGCATGCCACTCTAGTGGACATTTGTAGCTATGAAGGGGAGCTTTATCCACTGTTTGGTTGGATCCTTGCGCGCTCTAATATAAATGTTGTGTATGTCTACTTTGAATTCTACAAAACTCTGCAGGTTATTGTAGACAATGGGCAACAACCATGGCTTGCGGTTGATCTCCATTCTGAGGTTCATCTCCATGAACACCCAAAATATTTTACTATCGTGGATCCTCTTGGCATCCTTTGTGGCCCAGAGCGAAGCATACTTCGCAGCCTTTGGTAGGTCCCTGTCAATTATGGGGAATTGACTATCCTCTGGTAATTCCCCAGCCATTAGCACTATGGACAGCAGAAGCCATGTATAGTGGAACATTTTTCCTTATTCGTGAGCTTCACGGAAACTCTCAAAAAACTCCTTGTAGAGGAACTAGAACCAGTTAAACTAGACCCCTTCCATGCACTGCTCAGCTAGTGCTACCACCAACGCGAGTACTTCGTCCGTACAACACTTGTGCATAACCTTTCCTGCCATGATTTGGGTTGCCATGCGTACTACTTTGTCCTTGATGCTAGAGATAACATAGCCCCTCTTCTTCTTTTCCAGCTTGTACTTTTTCTTCATGGCCTCCGCGATGGCCAAGTCACTGCTCTTCCCCTCTGAGATGTCGTGGGGTCCTCTCCCTTGCAAGGAAGCTAGGAGATACAGTGAATCAATTCTGCTATGATGGGGATGGGCTCCTCCTGCCACAAACACCCATCATGCACCAGGAAGAGCAGCTGCCTGATGACGAAAATGGTTATTGGGGTGCGGTGGAAATGTGGCACGTGTGCGGAACCCAGAGAAGATTCAGTAGTCTAGCCTTTTCCACTCCGCGCAACCACTTCTGTGGCTCTAATTCTGTAACCCCTGCCGTGGTGTTTTTCTTGGGCTTCATGAGGTGCCTGGTTTCAAGGTGAGGGAACTTATCGTGGTCAACGAGGTCCCAGTCTTCGAATTTTAGGCTCAGCACTCATCCCAGGCACGTGCCCTCAAACATAATATTATTTAGGAGGAGCGAGGTTTGGAGTGAGCTCTTGGTCTCATCCAGGTCCTTGGGCACTTTAGCCTTTCCTTTTCGCAGGGGGACATAGGCAGGCAACTTTGTCGGGGGGTGCGCAGGCTGAGTTTCCTCCTCCATGCCTTCATCCTCATCTTCTGTGATGATTAGGTCCTCCAGGTCTTCCTCTTCTTCATCGGGCTCTATGGTGATGGCTTTCCCCTTCTCCTCCATTGACAGCTTAGTGTGTAGCGGGTTCTGCAGGGACACACGTACGAGAATCATTGCTTGTTTATCCTTCTTGTGTCTTGTCGTGCGTGGTGATTACAGGATTTATGCCACAATCCTGGTTCCTTTTGGAGCATTCCCCACAGTCAAGGCCTGTGCGGCCTCTTCAGAAATCATTTTGGTTATGTCCATAATGTCTGCAGTTGTCGCCATCATGTTTATCCTGGAATCTAGCACTCTCGAACTCAGGGGCTCAATCGACACTTAGCTCACAACAATCAAGGCTCTGCTCAATGGCTTAGTTCACAAATGACCAAGTGTTGTTTGCTGGGAATCCCTTTGTATTTTATAGCTCTTTTTGAATTTGAATTTGACCGTTCCCCCCAAATCTAGTTCATTAATGCTCCATTGGCGACAGATTTTCCCAATTCTTGCCAATAATTCGCGTCTTAAATGCCTGCCAAACACTCCATTTGTTCTCAAGTCGAGCATCCCATCATGAATAGTGACTTCAACGGTCATTTTTTGGTGAACCCACGTGGCAGCGCTGCCCCCCGTGCGCGGTCACAGACCTTGTGACTTTTTGCTTTTGTGCGCAGCTGCAACATTGTGCAGCTCCCTGGCAGAGTAGTTTATAGTCCCGCGCTTCCTTTCAACTACTTGGAGCACTAAGACTGTACTTCTCTCGGCTAGTTAGGTGAACGTGCCACCCGAGTATGGTTTCCTCCAGTCATCCATCATTCTCCCTGGGAAATACCCAAGTTTCTCCGTTACTAGCGGCATCGCGTACCTTATCATTTGTAGTGAGCCACCCTGGTTACTTTGCTTAGTAATATGTGGTCCAAGCCAAGGCATTAAACTGATCAATCCACGACAATAGTCCTCAATCTTGTCAACGTGATCATGCGCACCCTCTCTTATCATCCTAGTCTTTTGATTGAGCAAATCTTCCCTTATTTCATCCTCCAACTTCTTGACTTCCACATCCACCCAAGCGCTTTTCTTTCTTAATCGCACCCTTTCTTTTTCAAGTTCCTGGAGCCTAGAGTTTCCCAATTGGATTTCTTCTTCCAAGGTTCCGCGAACTGTCATATCTACTGGTGCTAGTATGTGCAGTCCAACATTTCTCTGTATTATAGGGTTTATAGTGGTTCCTTGATACTAGAGCTTTGGGGGTGCCTGTGGGGTCTGGTGCTTGCACGCAATCTTATACACCCATAGAACCACTAGTACACACAATTCCCAGTCAGTCTGCTTTGTATTGTGGACCTTTTTCATCGTTTCGCATACTTGGTTAAAGGCTTCCATGTGGATATCCTTCTGCGCACCTGGTCTTTCCATACTTCACGGTCCCATTCGAAAGGGTCATTCACGCCATAGTCTTTCCCGCACCTACTTACCGATCGTGTTTCCTACCACGAGTACTGTGTGCATTCCAACAAGTTTTGCACCATATGCTTGTATCCACCTGGAAAGGTGGGTGCACAAGCCATTTCGTCCGTCATACTTGTCTTTGAACCGCATCTGAGGCTTCCCAAATTTTAGGTGCATCATCCTTCAGCAGTCACACCAGTCCTCAAAACTCTTCTGGTGCATACCCCACCATCTTGCCAGCATAGCACACAGTACCCATTTCAGAGTGTCGAATCAAAATTGTTCCAGCACTTCTCTTTCAAATTTGTTCAGGAACTCCTCCACTTCACCGAACCCGTCATACGTAGGAAGATCTCTTCTCTTTGTTGCTACATAGCGTAGCGACCTTGTCATGATGTTACAGTTGAGCGTGGTTACCTCGTGTAACCGGTTCTGCCATCGTTCTATCTCTTCATCAGAATCTGATGTACAAGAGTTTTCACGCTCCCATGAGATTTGGCCATCCGCGGTTGGATTTACCAAATCATGCTCTAGTGTGGTTATCCTATAGATGCAGTCCAGATCGTCATCGCTGTCGTAGTCACGCACTAGCTCTGTGTAGCACAATCCTTCTACAAGGTTTAACAGTACCACTACACGCAAAGACTTTTTCTCAAAACTCATCTTGTTCCTCTTTAGATTTATCGCTCCATTCATATCAGTGGCCCAATCTATTCCTAATAGCATGGGGTAGGGATTTCTATCATCAACAATCTCTATCACTTCGAAATCTGCTAGCGTGCTTGCTCCTTCAATATCTACTGTGATTCCTTGCAGTCTCCCCATAGGTAGGATCTTTTGTTGGTTTTCCATTCGTAGTTGGATAGGAGATCATTGCAACAGAGGCCTGCCCATGCGCTCCCATGTCTGTTTTGGCAGGATGTTCACGTCTGATCCTAGGTCGAAAATCACTTGATCCATCTCGTACTCCCCAATCTACGCGGTCAATCTCATCCCCCTTCCTATTCACATTGTGTGCTTCCCAAGCTTCCAGACTGCATGCAATTCTCTTGGCACAGTCCCAATGCATCTAGTTATGAGTTCTTGCAACCCCTTTACAGCCTTGCTGTCACGCAGTAGCTTCATACATGTCTCCAAGAACGTAGTGAGCATTGATGTGTCCATTTCTGGCTCCAGTCTATCTTTACTTCCTAAAGTGGAGGCATCAGCGAAGCTCCTCTTAGCTTCCATGAACGTCTCCTTAGCGCACTCCAAATCAAATTTTGGTTCCTTCATTGGAGCCTTGTGAAGCCATGTACTTTCTTCAGGCTACTTGCCTTTGTCATCCCTTATTGTAATACCACTCTGGAGCACGATATTTACATTAGGATATTCCTCACGCAACTCAGACCTCATCATTTACACGTTCTGAGTTGGGGGAGGTTGGAGTGCTCCTTTATCGTGCAACCTTGCTATCAGTGTTGGACAGTCCTCTGTCTCATGATGAAAAAATGTACAATACAAGCATGATGGTCACGTTGGATTCGTACAATCGTGGGCATAATTTCCTGGCCATCTGCAATTGTCCACAACCTCTTCTTGGTCCCATTCCACCTCGACCTCGTCCATGCCCCTGAAATTCCGTTCATGCCATCCCTGCATTTTGGTCAAGGGGTCATGTTTTTGCCTAAACTCTATAGGTAGGAGTTCAATCCATCATCATCTCATAACTTCTACAAGTGCGCTCATCATGGCCTACTGATCTACAAAAATTACAGACAACTGCTGTGAATTCTGTGTATACTTCTATAACAGATGGCAGTTATCTGTAGCATTCTTTCCTCCTATCTGACAAATTGCGCACCATAATGCAACCACCGTGCTTGGTCCTACTTGTGCCTCTAATCTCAATGGCATTGGTCCTCCTCCCGCAAGGTAATTTGTGAACATTGGGCAGTGGTCCTTGTCGTGCCCCTAGCCCTTTCACTTTATGCACCATACCTCGTCACGCATTTCAGGATGAGTCGTCCTGTCTTGTTTCAAACTCTGCATCTCAAGGCACAAGTTTTTCATCTGCGCGTGAATTTGCTAGACTCCCAGGTTAGGATCTTGTATTGGAGTCTCATGCAATCTCATCATGACTTCCAAAGCCTCAGCCTGAGTGATTAGCCTTTGTTTCAACAACACATTCCGTAGATGTGGCATCAACAATGCTACAAACCATTCGCGGTTTTGCCCATCTGTTAATTTCATGTTCACTTCATGAATTGTGCACGTTAGTCTTTGATCTAACTCACACAGGGTTTCTCCTGGTAGCATTGTGATTTCCTTAAATCTAACAATCGACTGAACCTCCAATTTTGGCCTGCTAAATTCTTTGTTTAGCACAACTTGGATATCCTTTATCCCCACATTTAGATTGTCATTGAAATTCTTAATGTACCAATTCAGTGTGTGATCCTGCAGAGCACTGACCAACGTTGCCTTCTTTATATTGTCATCCATGACACCCTGTGCTTCCCATACAGCTTTTATCACAAACCAAAACTGGTCTGGATCTTCATTCCCTACTCCCTTGAACACTGGTAGCTTTATCGTGTTGGCCATACTGCTTCACAGTGGTGGTGGAGGTGGTATGGGTGAAGTCAAGGGTGAAGATGGTGAAACTGGTGGTGGTGTGGGTGGGGGTCATATGTGTGGAATTCTCTGCCTTATCATATTGATCACACTTCTTGGCAAAACCTTCGCAAGCTCTTCTTCACCTCCTCATGGAGGTGAAATCAAGGGGCTAGTTTCTAGTTCAGTGCTACCTTCATTTTTGTAGATTCTCCCACTCCGCGTAGCCCCAAACATTAATTTATTCGCATAACCCGCTTTTCACATAGTAGCATTTTAATCCAAGTGTTCAAATATTTAACGTACTTACCTCACGGTCCCTTAAGGAAGTGTCATTCTACCTTGCTATATCTGACTAAAGTATCTATTACGAATTCAGTGATGAATCCCCCTATGATCCGATCGAGCCAGTGATCGATAGCACACGTGATATTATCTTCTGATGCTTCCAATCTGCACACTACTTCTGGAGTCCACACAATAGGTTTGTCGAGTTTACACCTTCCTTGGCTATCTGCTATCTTCACGATCCACTCATACAACTCAGTAGTGAAGGATGCAAAGAAAATTTCGTGGATCTTTGTATACAAGTAGCAATCTAACCACTCTTCCTTTGATAGTCGCAGATTCCTGTTTTCTTGCACTGCGAACTCGTGAATCTTTCTGTCCAACCAATCTTTAGTTCCTTTCTTTGTTGGATTCTAGTGATATGACATCAGACATCTCTATGCAGGTCCTGGTCCCAGAAATGGAACCATTTGTTGCCTTGTTGGGGCCTGACCCAGGTTCAGAGTTAATTAGCCAAACAAATACCTGTACTACTGGCCCTTTCAGCAATAGTCTGCAGAGCGCGGATTAAGGCCTCTCCAGAAGTAGTATGGGAGGGTGCTAGAACCTAGTTTCCACACCCTTGAGATGTCCGATGAGTTCAACTAGTCCACTATTTGTCCCTGCACACAAGTTGCTTCGTGTACTTTCCCATTCCTCACAGCCTGATATAGTGCCTTCGTGTAGCCCTAACCAGGGGTTGTGTCACATTCCATGCTATTACCCAAGATCTTATTTATCTTCCAGTATTGTTTAAGCACCTTCACCTACTTAAATGTCTTAAGTTATACTTAACAATATAAAACATTCATACAGGTTTGCATAGTAAATAAACACTATATTTGCAAATTATATCCAATCATGCATTAAACCAGGAAAAGATACACAGAATTATAGCAAAACTTCTCTTTACTGGTTCTCCAACAGTTACAGACTCAACCTGCCCTACGCACTCAACTACAGGGGTCTGCGCACTTAGCTACAGACTACTAGGCCTCTGTGCACTCAGCTGCAGAGCCTTCTTCTACTCTACGACCCACAGACACACTTTACACTTCGACTCAATCACTTAGACTTCTCATCCTTCTATTCTCTTCCTTGGTTATTTCTTATCTTCTACACTTAGAGCCTCACTCTATTTATACAATCCCATGGTCTGTGAACCATGGGTAGGTCTATCCAGCCAACATTACATTACAAAACTAGGGCAGACAACCCTGTGACTCTGTCATACTTTCGTGCCTCGTGCCCACAATTTGCAGAGCTTTTACAACAAGATTTGATCCAAGCATGGGCTTTAAGCCCCAAAACATGCCTTGGGGGGATTCCATGCCCAACACTAGTCCACTCCATGTTGAGAACCCTCGTCTTGGGGGAAGTTGCCTCCATATTCCTCTCCTATTTCAGCAGGGGGGAGACCTATCGTCAGAATATTTCCATCTCCTCATAAAATATCACAAGTTAGTGCTCAACCTCATTTGAGTCCTCCACATTATAGAATGACTATCAATTTTTGGGAGCCTACATTTCTTGCACTACCTGGTTTGGTTTTGGCTCCATCTCTAAACTCTCAACCTATTCCATTTGCATCTCAGATTTCTACTCATCAGCCTATACCCCAACCTATTCAAGCTCAAGTTAATAGAAATCAACCTATATAGACATCTTCTTTGACTCAACCTATTCTACCCGTATCTGGTGCCTCCCAAGTCCCATTTACCCAGCCTATTCAAGGTAACATACAACCTTCACCACTTGGTCAGGATATTCCTCAAATTCAAGTGGGTCAAAACGTATATGGTATGGCACAGGAAAAACCTAACCAACCTTATGTTGGGATGATGTAAAATCTCATGAGGCAATTGTACCAACCGTATCAAAGTATGCCTCAGATGCCTTACCAAGGTCAGCAAATCCAAACACAGAGATTTCAACCTTTATAAGGTTACCCTAGACCTAGGCAGCAAGGTTCTGTGCATCCCGATTATCAGAGTCCTACCTATCCTGGAGAGCAGCTACCTATTGCTCAAGCCATCCCATCTTACCCACGGTATCCTACACCAGACTTTAATAGGCAATTGTTTTTTGTAGCAACTCTTGAATTTCCAGATATGACACTTTTTACCAATGATTCCATTTACCATTCTCCTTGGTGGCTAGTTATTCTCACAAAATTTCCTAGTGATGTGCCTAAATTCAATGGAAATCTTGGAGAATACCCATACACAAACATTATGACTTATCATTTGTGTTGTTCTTTGAACTCTCTTAATGATGACTATATCCATTTACATGTTTTCTAGGGCACACTTACTAGTATGGAAACAAAATAGTATCTTGAATTACCATGAGCTTCATTTGATAATATCAACACCTTAGCTACCACATTCTTAACACATTTTTAGTTACCCATTCGATATGAGACTAGAATTGAAAATTTAACCAATTTCAAACAATTTGATTCCACTCACATTTCTAATCACAGCTATGAGTGGTGGCATTGCCATTGTTTGGTTAAGAATTTTGTTCCTGATCAGATATTAGCCGAATGTTTTATTAAGTCTCTGTTACCATCCATAATAGAAGATGTTTCTAAAGGAAAAGTTGTGACCGAAGAGCAAGTAATTTCTCGTGCCCAATATCTTGATCTTATTTATACTTATTCTAGCATGCTCTATGATAAAATACCAAATGCTTCATGACCTTCTAATATTGTTCCTCAACCTCTCGATAAATAATCACATGTCGCTAATGGCATGCTAGTTTATAATAGCTATAAGTTAGTGAGTAAATCATCTGTTTCAACTCTTGTTGTGGCTACCCAAAAACCTCCTTCCACTACTCTAGCAGCTTCTACTTCTGAGATCAATGTCGTTCAATCCACCAAAGGAAAATATCGGCAACCAGGAAGTAAGAAGAAAGGGAAAGGTAAAAGAAGAAAGATAATCCTCCATAGGATAAACACAATAATCATTCTTCTGAAGAAAAGTAGAAACCTTTTTATCCATGATTAATTTGTAATGATGAGAATTTCACTCATGACTATCCATATCGAGCGGAAGTAAACTAGTTTCTTAGGTCATCTGTTGCACCCTCTATGTTGATAGATCTGTTTCTGAATTAGGATACTAATATGGTTGCTCGGGATCCTACTTCCTCTAACTTGGTTATGATGTTTTCCTCAACCAAGCTAAAAAATGAAGTTATGGTGGACATCAGGAATAAATACTATGGTAATTTGAATCCCACAACTGGTCAAGCTATTGATCAGCCTGCTAGTTCTACCGCATCTACATCTGATCCTACTTCAAATGTGTTTCCTACTGAATTGACAGTTAAGCCTCCCAAAGGAGTTATCCATAAATCTACATTCAACCCTCATGTGATAGTTGCTCAAAATTATAACATATTTAAGGATCTCGCTCAAGCTCCTTTAACTATATTAGCTCTCAAGGTGTTGCAAAATTGTCCTGACCAGAAGAAGGCTTTACTTTCCACTATTATATGTATTGATCCCTCAGATTTTAACCTTGTAGTTTTTAACCATGAGAATTATATGCCTCGACTTCCAACCCAATTAGCTTTCATGATTCAGGTCATTGTTCAAAGTAAGACCATCCATCACTCCATTGTGGACGAAGGAGCTTCAACCTATATCATGTCACTTTCTTGCTAGAAGGCCATTGGTTCTCCCTCACTAAATCAGACACCAACTACTCTGAAAGATTTTAATGTAAAAGGCTTCAAGCCTTATGGAATTCTAAATTCATTACAAGTAGAATTAGGCAACAAGATGGTTTCAATTTAATTTGAAGTTATCGACGAACCATTAGATTATAACCTTCTGTTGGGTCGTATGTGGGTTTATGCTATGGCTACTATTGTTTCGACATATTTCAGAATGATCAATTTCCCTCACAAAGGAGGTATAGTAGCCATTGATCAAATCAATTTCTTTTCCACTAATTCTCAAGTTACTGGAATCATCTCTCTTGTGGGAAAAACCCCACATCCATCTCAACATGTTGGGGTGGGATTACTTAAGGATTCTTTCCTCATGGGAACCTTTTCTCTTCCTCCTCCTTTTCCTCATTCCCTTCCTGAAAACTCTAATCTAGTTGCCTATGTCAACATGATATCTTCTCATATTACCCGATATGATATTTGGATAGTGCTAGATGCATCTAATATTGACACTTTTGGTGACCACATGTCACTCAGTCCCATTATGCTCGACTATGATGCCATATGTTCATCCTCTGTGGTGCATTCAATCTCTCCTCTTAGCTCAATTGGTTTCATCATTCTCTATATTACGACACATCCTCTGATCCCTTCTCTCACACATTTTCTACTGATGAGATGATCATGGAGATCATGATTCCAGATGATGCATCGTAGGATGACCATCACCATATTTCCTCCTTTCTTGCTTCGTGCAAGGATAATCTATATCGTTAAGGTGTTTGTAAATTTTGTATCCATCCATGATATCGATTTTGACAAGAATTTTCCAAATATTACAGAGACTATCCCTCTTGATATTTTGATCAGACCCAGAATTGTTGAGAATGTACATATTGGTGCATCTTCCTCTCTTGATGAGATCAAGACTTATAAAGCCCTTTTCTAGGAATTTAGAGTTGTTTTCACCTGGTTTTATGAAGAGATGTCAGGCATTGATCCAAACAACGCTTTACATGAAATCAAGACATATCTTGATGTTAATCTAGTTCAACAGAGCCTCCATACAGTCCATCCCAAGAAGATTGTCGCTATTAAAGTCAAACTTGAAAAACTTATACACATTGGTTTCATATACCCAGTACCTCTAACTGATTGGGTATCCGAAATTGTTCCTCTCATGAAGAAAAAGGGGACAATTTGGGTGTCTGTTGATTAATAGGACATTAATCGTGCTTGTCCTAAAGAAAATTACCCTACCCCATTCATTGACCAAATTGTTGATGATTATGCTGGCTATGAAATATTTTTGTTTATGGATGGCTTTTCTGGCTACAATCAGATTAACATTCTCCCATTGGACCAACATAAAACCACATTTATTTTTCCATGGGGAACATTTGCATATCAAAAACTCCCTTTCTGATTTAAAAATGTTGGGACTATGTTTCATAGGGAAATGAATTATGCCTTCCATAAAATTAAACACATTGTACAACCATATTTGGATGACCTACTTGCTCACTCGAAACATCATGTTGATCATTCGATGAATCTTAGGGATATATTTTCACATTTTTAACACTATAACATTAGGTTCAATTCACAAAATTGGGTGTTTTGTGCAACTCTGGTCGACTTCTCAGTTTCATTGTTTTGAAGCATGGAAATCACATTGACCCATTGAGTGTCTAGCCGATCCTAGATCTTCCTATTCCTTCCTCTCTTCTTCAGCTTCAACGACTCCAAGGGAAGGCTAACTTTCTACGAAGATTAATTCCCAACTATGCTAAATTGACCAAAGTACTTACCCACTTGTTAAAGAAAGAGGTTCCCTTCCATTGGGAAGAAACTGCCCAAAAGGCATTTCATACCTTGAAATATGTTTTTATTGGGCCATTAGAGGAAATTTCAGCCTAAAAGTGGCCACTTAAGGAAAAATAATAAAGCAATAGTTAAAATAATAAAATAAGAGATGAATTTGGAGGGAAAAGAAGAAAACTAATTTTTTAATTGTATTTTTGGCTTATCTCCTTATAGGTTTACTCAAATTTTAAGTGTAGACACTCGTTGGATGCAGAATTAAATTCCACATCCAACAAGTACCCATTATGCATAATTTTGAGAAGACCCGCATTTATAAAAATTGCAGATACATTACAAAAGTGTGTTGGACACATTTTCTTAATGTATATGCAATTTTTATCAATGTGAGTCTTCTCAAAAGTATGCATAATGGGTACTATTTGGATGTGAAATTTAATTCCGCATCCAATGAGTGTCTACACTTGAAATTTGAGTAAACCTATAAGGAGATAAGCCAAAAATACAATTAAAAAAAAAGTAGTTTTTCTTATTTTCCCTCCAAAATATTGACATTTACCTCTTTCTAAATTTAAATGATTTTTACTTGTTTTACATATTATGACATGGAAATTACGTGAAAATTTCATGGGCACTTTTAGGCTAAAATTTCCTCTAATGATCCTTGTTATATCCCATGGATTACCAACACTATTTCTTCCTATACCTTGCCACTACAATTACTACCATCGTTGTGGTATTGGTCCAAGAGGAAGATCTATGGACCAAACATCCTATTTATTATTTGACTTGGAACTTAAATGACACTGAGATCAAATATACCCATGTGGAAAAGTTAACTTTGGTGGTTGTCCAAGTTGTCCAAAGGTTTCGTCACTATATCATGCTTCGCAAGACTATGGTTGTTTTCACCTGCAATTCCATGACATACATATTGTCATGATAATTTCTGGGAGGAAAGTACTCCAAATGGAATTTCATCCTCTAGGAGTTTGATTTGGAATTTATCAAATCCATGTCAAAGAAATCCTTAGTCTTTGTTGAGCTGATTTGTGACCTTCCCGCTATCGACACGGAAACAACGTCTGACAATTCTATTCCAGAACAATCATTGTTCCTAATCGCATCATATTACCCATGGTATGGAGACATTATCATATATCTCCAAACCCATAATTTCTAGTTTGATACCTCTCACTCTGACTAGTGACGTATTCGATATCAAGTTAAAAATTATATTATAATCGGCGACACCCTTTATCGCCAGGTTATCGATACAGTTTTTTGAAGGTGCCTCACCCATGAGGAGGTTGAGAAAGCCTTGAATGAATTACATGATGAGGCATGTGGTGGAAATGTGTTTGGTTATGCCACCACGTAGAAGATTTTGCATGCTAGCTACTTTTGGCCTACAATGTTTCGTGACTACATCCTCGTGGTTCTCAAGTATCATGCCTACCAAGTATACGATTGTAAAACCTATGCTCCAACTGCTCCTTTCCACCTTGTTATCATCATTGGACCTTTCACAAAATGGGGCATTGATTTTATGACATGTAACCCTCACTTGGTTGGGGAGCATGGCTACATCATTATGGCGGTAGAATATTTTACTAAGTGGGTCGAGGCGATGCTTACATAATATAAAACTGGAAAAATAATTGTTCTCTTCCTTTTCAATCATGTCATTGCAAGGTTTGTTGTACCCTAGGCTATATTTATAGACCATGGGAACATTTCCATAATCACATGATGTTTGAACTGACTGTAAATTTGAGACTCTCCCATGAGAGTTCAACTCCCTATTAGCCTTAGGTGAATGGGAAAGTTGATGCCATCAACAAAGTTTTGAAAACAATGCTTCAGTGCATGATAGGGATCCACAAATAGGATTGACATCTTATCCTTATGAAAACTTGTGTTCATAGCAAACCTCTGTTCAGGATGCTACTAGGTTCACACCATTCCAATTGGTATACAGTCTAGAGCGAATCCTTCCTATTGACCATGAAAGTTCATCTCTGAAACTTGTTTTCGAGCTCCTCCATGCCACTTTCGTAGAAGAAGAGCACCTCTTAAATCTGACACGCTTAGATGATGTATAAATTAATGTGTAGATTCAAAACTGCTCATGAAATTTACTAAATCACAAGACTTGAAGCTACTCTACTGATCTGTGGAAGTAAATTCACCATCTAGAACACAAATCATAGACATACAAAAGGAAACATCACACATGAACAAATATTTATCTAGGGGAAAGAAACTTCTCAAAACCCCTTACTATCTATATTGCATTAATAAAATAATAGAGAGGAAATACATATGCTTTCTCTTAGAGCCTAGATTTGCCTTAAGCTGAAAAGGCAAGGTTCTAGGTCCACATCAAACCACGCTCAACCTCGTAGCTAGCCCTATGAGGACAGGAGAGGGCTCTCTCCGGGTCAATATCAGCGAAAGATAATCGATGGGGCTTGAGATGACTGATTTAACAACTGATCTTAGGATAGGTATGAAGTGCAAGGATTTTATTTGAGTTTTTGTGGGTTTTGTATTGGAAAAAGGGAAAGGCAAATTTGGGTCCAGGATGAGGCCTAGTTTTTGCAGAGTTCTGATTGGGGCAAGGAAGGTAATCGTTTTGATGCTTTGGATTGAATGAATGGATGGATCAGACTAGTGAGGGGCTAAGGAGGGCAAGAGAGTCTCAAGAGTCCTCCTCAAACAGATGAAAACATGAAAAATTAAACAAAATTACAAGGCAGAGCGGAGCAGTCCAATGAATTCTACCTCAATCACTCATTTGCTTAATTTCAGAAGAAAAGAGAATGGAAAATGATACACATAAATATCAGTGAACTTACAATTACTTATAGGAAAACACCATAAAAACACAGAGCCACATGGATCCCAACAAGTCCTGCAAAACCCTGGTCTTTCCTTTGCCAAAATTGTAGAAATGAAATGTACAATAGGGTGCCAAGCAATCCCAAGTATCCAACCATGAAAATGACTTAGAAATTACATAATATAGACAAGCCAAACCCATTCCCTTGCCTCTAGGGGTCAAGCTCATCATTTTAGGAGTTGTTTGAACCAATTCTAAACAAGGAACTGAAATCTAGGCAATCAAACAACTTGCCCTATATGCTAGGAAACTGATTCATTCATTTAATTTTCACTTTTTAGTGAATGAATCCTCTAGAACAAGTAAAAATGTGCCAATACTACATCATGATTATCAAATTATATCATTAAAGATCAAGAGTAACATCAAAAATCAAAACTGGTCAAAACTAGGCGAATTTCTGAGCTGAACAGTGAAAAATAGGCAAAAATCCTCTATGCACCGCGCCTGATTCTCTATGCGTCGCACCACTTTGGAGCTGAATTTGAGGCACTTTATGAAGTCCAAATTGAGCCCAAGATAGCTCGTTGGAAATCCCTACCTGTCTAATTTCCAACTCAAGTGGAATTTCTGAATTTGGATGTCATTTTCCCCTCCAAAACTTCAATCTCCCAATAATGCTTCCTGTGTGTCAAAATAGGGGCAGTGAGGTCATTTTTTGAGTGTTTTCGGCCTCTTGAGAACTCAAAACCTACCCAAATTTCTTGGCCATGCACAAGAAACCATAATTTATCATGAAAAATCCAGAAATGCAATTTTTTTTGGATTTGGAGCCCTCTAGCAAAAGCAAGCGCCACGTGGCGCGGCGCATAGGGAGACAAAACCTGTTTTTTAGTGCAAAAAATTTCAAAATGTCAAAAATTGCTCCAAATTTCTTGAAATTTGGGCTGGACCTTCTCTATCAAGTGTCATGATAGGCTAAAGAGGCTTCAGCCAATATCTAAAGATTATCAAGCTCATTTTGCCTCTTTTGCTTCCTTATTGCCTTCTTTAATTTTGCCTTTAGATTCCTTATTCGTGCCTTGCAAACTTCATTCCGTGTCATGTAGTGGAAATCCATGTGTCTCAGTAATGCTTTGTCTTTATCGGCCTTGTCCAACAGTCCTTCTAAGTGGATGTTGGCTCTCTCGAGCCAAGACTCCCGATCATCATGAATCTCTTGCTCCAAAGAAGTGAATTCAATCCTCCTCCTTTGGGTAGCTTGATGATTCTCCCTGATGTTTTGTAATTCCATAATCACCTGTTGATCTTCAAGCTACTTATTCCTTTGCTCCAAGTATTTTATATTCCACTTAGCCCTCTCCAAGTTGAGGGACAAGGCTTTGATCTCTGTCTGTTGCTCCTAGATGATATCTCTAAGGTTGGCACTTTGCGAGCCCATGTCTGTATCGTCATCCTGAATGAGAATGAAGTTGGTCTCTCATTCACCTAAAGGCCCCTCATCCTACATTGGCCTCTTTCCTTTGTCCTATTCCTATGGTGCTAATGTTGGAAGCGAGGCCCCTTCCACACCAGGTGGAGATAACACTTGCTTAGCTATCGCAAACAACTGCCTGGTACCCTTCTGATAAGTAATGAAAACCGGTATAGTAGCAATGTGTGGATCATGGCCTTCATGCTGATGAGAAGGTCGACCTGTCTCATGCCCAGCCTTTGAAGGCCCCTGTGAAGCTCTGAAGAAATCACGGGAGATGAAATCATCCCAAGTGATGCCCTGTAATCCAAGCTGATGAACCACCAAAATCTTGAT
Source organism: Pinus tabuliformis (assembly GCA_031772625.1). Taxonomy (NCBI): domain Eukaryota; kingdom Viridiplantae; phylum Streptophyta; class Pinopsida; order Pinales; family Pinaceae; genus Pinus; species Pinus tabuliformis. The sequence continues at coordinate 896,098,009 of CM062805.1, forward strand.
GAGACCAAAATGATAAACACTGTTAAGTTGTTGCTGAGGGGTCTTGTGCTGCACAAGGGTGGTCATCCTCTCTATATTCCGACATATGAAATAAGGAATGTTCATCATCCGTACCCGGGTGAAATGCATGAGCAACCTTATGTGATAAGCATATAAATGAGAGAACCGTCCCTCACAACTGAAATACTTCATGATTATTTTCATTAGTGGAGCATATTCATCTTTAAGATATCTGAATGGAAACAATTTCTTGAGCTGCCTCAAGAAATCGGTTTTAATATATGGCTCATAATTCTGTCGGTCAATCTTCTTCCTCTTGTTCCATGGTTCTCCAATGTTGGGTATGCCGGTTGCCAATGAAATGGTTTCTGGTGTTAGTGTGAAAGTGACACCAGCTAAGGTAGCCTGATCTCCATGTAAATGCAGCACAAATAGACGAGCCAACTCATGATGAAATTGAACATTAGCCACCTTCTCACAAAACTCATAACATGACTGATGCTGAAAACAGGAGATGGCTAGAGGGCAGGCCTGTAATTCAGTGAGGGTGATTGGTTCTTCTCTGATATGTCTGCCACCTCTATGAGGCCTCTAGGGTGCATGTTCCTCCATGGGTGAGTCACTTTGGGTTTCCATTCCATAATCAGATGAATGACCGGATGACATGACTGCTGTACAAAATGCCTTGGAGAAAACTGATTGCTGATGTATGAAAACTGTGTTGGACTGCTCTTAGTGATGTGCTTGACCTCTGCCACCAAGGGGAAAACAGAACAAGGGACTGTTAGGAGGGAGGAAAATAGTGAGGGATTAGGGGGTATTGGGATAGATTTTGTTAGGAAAATATGGGAGGGTTTGGGATTTTATGTATAGGAATAGGGTTTAGGGTTTTACATTTAGAAATTTGGGAAAGGGAATTTGGGATAGGGGTTTAGTGGTTTTAGGGGATAAGGAACAATGAAATCAGGGGAAAATGGAATAAGGGAGAAAACTTGGTGGAAAATAGTTGTTGAAACCCTAGGCAGCCATTTTTATGTGAGGGCTTTGACAAGGTAGGGTTTGATTATGTTTAGACGATCACCATCCATAAACCACCATAGCATATCACAAAATTGAATGAAATATCAAGATGGAGGCTCTACCTGGCAAATCCGCACAAGTTAATGGCAATTTGGAGGAATTGTTAGCAGTTTCGAGCCTTTTGCTGTGTGCACCGCGCAGCTCGCCCAATGCGTCGTGCCTTCCTAGTGTGTCGTGCCCGTGCAAAAATACATTGCGCGTTTGCTCCCAGTGCGCCGCGCCTTCTGCCCAGTGCACCGCGCGCACTCTAAACACAGTTTTGGCTTGGAAAATTACAGTTTCGCCCTCTCACCACTAAACTTCGACCTTCTTTGATCTCTTGGATGCAAATGACATTGATACACATAGAGATATCTTTATAAAGACATGGCTTTGATTTTGTCTTTGTAAAGACCCACTTTTGTAATGTTTTAAAATTGGCATTTCTTCACTTTAATACAAACCCTGTTCTTTTGTTTCCTCTTTGATTATCTGACTTGAATGATGAATCTTTTGGCTATTTTTGCAGGGATAGTGGCATGTCTTGACAAAGGAAGACCAGGGTTGTGCCTGGAGAATTCAACAACTGAAAAACTTTTGACAATTACATGGCAATTTATTACAAAACAAAATGACGAATTTTCTTCAAAACAGAGTTTTGAAGAAAAGTCATAGTCCAGCAATATGACAATGAAAATATTTGAAATGAAAACTTATTGAAGACATCCTCATGACCTGTGGGCATTATTTGACATTCTGAAGACCAAACCCTAGACCTAGAAACTGAAAGACTCTTTTTTGACCAAAACATCATCTATGACTGTAAATGACTGAAATCAACTTTGATGATCTTTGAGAAATTTTGACCAACCCAGTAGGTACAACCATGAGGGAAACAAGTGAAGAGACCCTTCCATCAGACATTGGTATGACCCTAATGGAATGTGAATGGAAGAGCTGAATGAGACACCTAAAAATGAAATGCAATAAGAGAAATGAGCTCTGACGGAGGGATGACCAGACCGACTTTAACACTTTCTCAAGCTTGAGTACACCCTACAAGTGTATAGTCTATCCCTCTACCTGGCTTACTGACTCTGGCCAACACTTAGCCAATTTTCAAGCCCTCCAAGCTCCTATTTCCTTGCGTTGTTCCTTGAGGAATTAGGCCTTGATTAATTAGGAATTTCTCACTATTGAATTGCGCAATTCCTCTAGGTCCTTCCTCTGACTGGAAGCACCACTAGTACATAATGCAATATGCTATAATTGATAGTACATTGCCTTGAAATCACCATCTCAATTAGGTAACTCGAATTATCTGCATACATGAGCTAATTTAGGTTGACTGATTAGTTATCTGGATGGTCACTGAGTGTTGTTGAAGTTCCACTTCCACAACTTGACCTTACACTAGTTCCTCCAATAGTTATAACTAGCTTAAATGACCATAACTCAAATTAACTGAATTAAATTTCTACAAGTGAAATTAACTCAAATTAGGCTCCTAACATTTAGGAACCCACTACACATAACTAAACTTCATGTCCCTAACTCGAATTAACTGAGCTAGACTCCTATTTTTTAGGAATAAACTAAAGTAAACTAAAATTCAACTCATTAACTTGAAGTGAGTGTTCTTAACTAAGTGAAAAGAACCATGTCACCTCAGTTAACTCCTCCAAGTTGTCTGCTAATGTGGACTTTAGAATTTTTATTAAGGCAAGAATCAAAATTGATAATTTCTTGTTGCATTTTCAACACTCCCTCTCATCAAGAAAGGGATTAACAACCACCCTTATCCTTCACATGTGGAATGTACTGCATGCAACACCTCTCACTATATTTTCTACTCCTACAACACCTGCAACTGAGAAGCACAAAAGAAATGAATCAAATTTGTCTACAACTGTCTACTGGGAAAACTATGTTGTTCTTGACTTTGCTATTGAGCCTCCTGCTCGGCTATCAACACTCCTATGCAATACTCAGTATTTGATTGACATTGATCTTTCTACTACTAAATATTGTGGGCCCCTGTAGCAAGGTAATGATCCATGAGGAGAATGCCTCAATGTACCCTGCCCAAATTTTTGCAACTCTTGGACTAGGGCTTGACATCGCACCACCTCACACCTAGAGGTATGGTTGCATGTTCTCCCTTTGTCCACTTGGCTCGAACTGTCCCCATACTGGAGGTATCTGCCTGAGTGGATATCTCCACTTTGCCTCCTTTCTACCTCTCCATTTGTGGCTACTCCACAACTTCCTTAGGCTTCTTCTAAGGTTGCATGTTGAGAGGTCTAATATGCTCCCTCTCAACAACCACATATCTAGTCTCTATCTTGCTCCTCAAGGATTTGCATGTATCTTCTACCTCAAGTGCACAAAGTTTCTTGACTCAAACCCTGATCTACTTCACATGCCCCGTGGTTGTGCATCTCAGGAATTCATTTCCTTTGTTGAAGATCACATCATAACCACAGTCATCCAAAATTGCAATGGAGATAATATTCTTCTTTAGACCCGAAACAAACATCACATCCTCAAGTCTGAGAGGATAGCCTAACTCCCTCTGAAAGGTGAATGTATCAATCTGGGTTGCATTGTACCTTCCATCATCTCCAAACTCAATGTTCATCTAGAGATCTTTCTCCTTCAAGTCAATGAAAAAATATCTATTCCCCATCATGTGGAATGAAGCAACAATGTCTAAGTACCACACACTCCCCATCATTGTGCTCTCCATGCATATGATGAGAGTGAATTCAAGCTCGAATTATGAAGCCAAATATTCACCTGTTATTACTACCACAGACTCCTTCTTGCTTTCCTTCTTATGTGGAGACTTCATGTTATAGTGCCTGAATTCATGACAATTAAAACACCTGATTTTGGACAAGTCTTTCTTCCTACTCTCTTGGCTGGAATCAACCTCACCTTGGGAATTCTTCCCCTTGGCCTTCCTTCCTTTGTTGTCTAATGATAATTCATCTTCCTCTTCCTTGGATGATGTCCTATCTCTGGTATTCTACCTTATTTGCCCCTATACCAAATCATATTATAGACATTCCGAATTTGGTAGTTTCTCCATCCCATTCACCGAATTTTGGTAGTTGTTCCAACTCTTTGGAAGGCCTAGAAAAACTAGGCTTACCAAATCATCCTCTGCTACAATAACACCACCTTGTCCAAGTTCATCACAACATTATGTGAACATGCTCAGGTATTATGGAATGGTCTCATTCCTCTGCATGTTGATATTTCGTAGTGTGTCCTTCAGCACCAGCTTCCTATGGTCACTACTATTCTAGAACAGATATGTCAATGCTTGCCACATTGCATACATAGTATCTTTACTGTGGATACTTGAGACAATATGGTCTTGTATTCCCTCCAATATGATTCTTCTCACCTTGGCTACACACTTCTTCCATTATGCTAGATCCTTAGAATCAGATGTTGTTGGTTTTGAAATATCATTATCAATGAATTCCTTCAACCCATTATCTTCCATCACTCCCTCCATGTGGTCCTTTCATGCAACATAATTCGATCTTCCCTCAAGGGCATACTCAAACCTTAGTCCATTTAAATCCATATTCTCAGCCTTGAAGAAAATCTACAATATAGATCTTCAAATTAGAACCTCCTGCAATGACAACTTCGAAATATCTACTCTAGAGTAATTCTAACTCTAATACCATGTAGAAATTAATGTGTAGATTCAAAACTACTCATGAAATTTACTAAATCACAAGAATTGAAGCTACTCTACTCATCTATGGAAGTTAATTCACCATCTAGAACACAAATCATATACATGCAAAATGAAACATCACACATGCACAAATATTTATCTAGGGGAAAGCAACTGCTCAAAACCCCTTACTAATTATATTGCATTAATCAGAGAATAGAGAAGAAATACATATGCTTTCTCAAGCCTAAGCACACCCTGCAAGTCTATAGTCTACCCATTTTCCTAACTAACTTACTCTGGCCAACACTTAGCCAATTTTCAAGCCCTTCAAGCTCCTATTTCCTTGTGTTGTTCCTTGATAAATTAGGCACATATTAATTAGGAATTTCCCACTACTGAACTGCACAATTCCTCTAGGTCCTTCTTCTAATTGTGTGCATCACTTGTACACATTGGAATATGCTACAACTGATATTACACTACCTTGAAATCTCCATCTCAACTAGGTAACTCGAATTATTTGCATGCATGATCTAATTTAGGTCGATTGATTAGATATCTAGATGATTACTGAGTGTGGTTGAAGTTACACTTCCACAACTTAACCTTCCACTAGTTCCTCCAATAGTTAGAACTATTTTAACTAAACATAACTCAATTCAACTAAATTAAATTGATACAACTAAAATTAACTCAACCTAAGCTCCTAAAATTTAGGAACCCGCTGCACACAATTGAACTTCATGTGCCTAACTTGAATTAACTTAGCTACACTCCTCTTCCACTCATTAAATCAAATTGAACGTTCTTTTCTGAGTGACAAGAGCCATGTCACCTCAGTTAACTCCTCCAAGTTGTCTATTGATGTGGAATTTCAAATTTCCTTGATTTGATTAAGGAAAAAATTAAAATTGAGATTTTCTTGCTTCATTTTCAACAAATGAAACCTGGTGAGATGTCGCAATTGCTAATAAAGCCCATAAGAAACACATTAAGGTGCAATACGATAAGAATTTCAAGCCTCGAGTCTTCTTGGAAGGTGACCTTGTCTTGTTGTATGATCAAGATTTTGATAAGTAAGGATTGGGGAAGTTCAAGCCAATGTGGCTAGGCCCATACATTTTTTAATGTGTTCTTGCTAAATATGCCTATGATCTTAGTGATTTCGATGGAGTTCCATTGGCACAGCCTAGAAATGGGTTGTACCTTAAAAAATATTATGCTTAAGTTATTTTTTCATAGCTCACTATGTACATGTTGTATATAGGAGTTGTGAGTGTGTTTGTAGTGTGTTCCCTTCGAAGTTTCTAATCCAGGTGGATATTGGTGGCCACCCACCTATTCCACTTGGACCCCCACCACTTTTTCTTTCAATTTTTCAGTTTCCTTAATTGTAGCATAGTTTACTATTTTTGGCAGTTTTTTGGGTCCTGAACTTCAAGAGCTGTTTTGAGGCCCTAAACAACATTTTTTTTTGGAAAATAGTCAAACATGAGTCTTTCAATCATGACTCATTTTTGTAATCTAAATTTTTAATTGGATAGATATTTCTAATGAGGTATTGTGCACATCAAATAAAGATCATATGCCAAAGTTATAGCCCCAGGAAGTTGATGTACCAGTTTACCCAAACTGGGCCCATAGTTTTGGCGCTTCATCTCCTAGGTTTAGTTTTTTGGATTTTTAGGGTTTTCCATTGTTTCTCAATAATAAATAGACCTTTGAGCCTCATTGTAACACATTTCAAAGGCATGTACCTATAACATCTCTTCTCAGAGATAAGCCACCATCGCCCGAGCTAGTTTATTTCCATTTTGTATGTAGGCATATCCCAGTTCTTTGATATTAATGAAATGACATGTTATTTTTGTTTCAACTCTATATTTATGGTTATATATGTATTTTTTTGCATTCTTGTTTAAGTTTCGATCATTGGTATTCGAGCGGTCTGATATTTCTATATTTTTATTTGCATGTCCCTAATGAGGTTATTGTATAAGTATTTAGGGCTCAAATTGGTTGAACATTTTGTTACAGATCTATTTGGGCACATCACTCCCATCATTCAAATCAGTACCATTAGGGCTCATCAAACCCTAATTTAATTGCTACATGCCCTAGAAAAGTCATCACTTTGAATGCCTCCTTCCATGAGAGTTTCTTGGCATGAAGCCTTCTAGAAATGCCTCCTTCCATGAGAGTTTCTTGGTGTGAAGCCCTCTAGAAATGCCTCCTTGAGGGACTAGCACAGTCTTGGTCAGGGGTACGTGCACTTCAGTGCAGATAGGACCATGTCAAGGTTCTTTCCAAAGCACTTAGGCCCACTTTGACTTGCCCTAGGTTAGATTGAGTGAAATCATCATAGGGTTCTGGGAATATTCTTATCTTCTGGAGCCATCTAGAAAATTCCCATACTTATCATCTCCTATGAGCTCAAAATTGGATAGGGAATGAGTTAAGTAACCTCCTATCCTCTTATCCCTTCCTCCATGGAAACTAACTCTAAGTTTGGAAGGCCATTCAATACCCTCATTTATGACCAAACCTCCTCCATTTTCCTATAAATTGAGCACTCATCTAAGTCATTAGGGGTTGGACTTTGAGAATTCATAAGGAGATACTATTGGTGTGAGGTTTAATATTGTAAGCAAGTATTTTTATGTTGTCGGAGTGTTGTGTTTTTGATGTGATGTTGGTTGGAACCCAAGTTGGAAGAGTGACAATGGATCAGACTTCATGGTTGTAATTCTTCCTTCTACCTAATAAAGTTGTTTACACCTTTTCCCATATTCTTGTCTTTATGTATGATGATATATGTGTAAATGCTTTTGATTCCATCTTCTTATAGTAGATAGATCTCTTGCTTTGATTGGTTTTTGTTCTCTATTTATGATTGCAGTTACTTGTCGAGCAGATTAAGTTCGAGAAGGAGCGATAGGAGCCATACAAAGGAGACAAAGGGAAAGTGAAAGATAAAAAGTAGGTCCCTTGTCTTATTTATATTATATAGAAAAATGTTAAGCGCTTTAAATATGTTGTTCTAGGTGTAGATACCCACCTAGGGAAATTGTATTTATCTGTAGATGCAAAATTCCACATAACAAATTTGTGACTCCGCTAGGGAACGATCATCATTCCAGGTAGTTTACCTTCATCCTTGTACACCCTAGTAGAATTTACTTTCTTCCATTGATCTTGTTTCAGCTTTTTTGAAGTTTTTTTTGATAAAAATTGTGCTTGAAAGCCCCTAGAATGGCCTCTCTGGCACCAGTGCAGGCTTGGTTAGGACACAGAGCACTACAAAGCACCCTTGGTTTGAGGAAAGTCCTCTGAATCACACTATCCCCCATTCAGGTCTTCATTGATCCTCCTTAGGTCAAAAATCCCACCTTTGAGTTGATTTTTCCCAAATTTTCTTTTGTTTCTACTTGTTGAAAGATCAATGATTGTTGTGTCTCTGAAATCAATTTGTGTTTCCTTTGCTAGCCCTACTTCAGCCTTGATTGTTTAGTGTTTCTTAAATTATTTCTTTATCACTATCAAGTCATTGTCAAAGTTAGTTTATAGTCGATTAATATTTGTTAAAAAGAAAGTGTCGTAAAAGTCTTCATTTCTTTCGAAAGGAACTGTAGTAAAGTCTTCGTTCTTGCAAAAATATTGATTGGTTGTATGTGAATTAGTTTCATTTTGTACATTTCAAACATTAAGGGAATTGAAAAGAAAAACTTGCATTTTGCATTGAAAAATTTTGTGAATGCTTGATAGGAATAGCTAGGAAAGTTGCATTAGGTGTGCTCTTTGCTCTCTGTCAAAGATCTGATTGCTCTATCCCTTACTAGCTACAGTTTTCATCGTTAATTAAATGAAAGAATGTTTCTCATGCTAGTTGCATTCTAGGAATTTCAAACACACATCACGTGGTGAACCTTGAAAGGAAAATTCTTAATAAGATCAACTTAAAGGTTATCTCAATTAACCTAATGGAGCATTGTAACTTAACGCATAACATTTAGAGGTCTAGGCTAGAGACGTGTTCTAGTGTCGTTAAACAGAGTAGCTGTCTCTAACTTGTCTGGGATACATTCCAAGTGTCATACCTCATTCCACCTACGTAAGTATATCGTAGCTCATCCACTTACCTTTGGGTATGTAGGGTAGTGTTACAGTACGTAAAGTATAAAGGAATGCTCTCACTGTGCAGTTTTGCATTAGACAACACTAACACAGAATGGGCCTCCATGTAATTTTGGGTATATATGGGAGGAATACATTAGGTTTCTATCCATCCTTAGGTAACCAAGTCAGCTGCTTTGTACACTGTGATACACCGAACACAGTATTCTGGGAGATTGCCTGCCCGTACTTCTCAGTTCACCGGGAGGTATTCTGCAGTTCACAGTTGCTTGGTAATACTTTTTCCTAGATTATCCTTCTTTTGTTTTATTATGTCATTTTGATTAAAATAAAATTAATTGACCATAAATAACATCCTCCATGCTCACTCCTTAGTTGATCTTAGGTTGAGACATATGGCAACAACTCCAGAGTCCACCAATCAAGGAATTCCTTTTGATGGGAATCCTAGTCCTTTTCCTCCTTTCGGAAATATTGGTGCTCCTTATATGGCTACATTTTCCTTTTCGGGATTTACCATTGGCTTGCAAGTATGGTTATTTTCAACATCCTTGGTTCAAAATGTCGTGATTTCTTCGCAATCGAGTACTCCTCCAACTAGACAAAATCAACCTCCAGTTGATCCTAAAGTTGACCCTTTGCCTTCTTCCTCAGTTTTTTCTTCGTCCCCTTCTTCCTCTTCGCCTAGTGAAAGTATTGGCACTAGTAGCCAGGTGGGTAAGAAGAAGAAGAAATGGAAGAAGAAGAAAAAGAAGAAAATTTAGCAGGGGGAAACCAAGCAACCATTGCTTTGAATGCAAATTCTAATGAGAAACCATCTGATAAGCCTCACAAAGTTTGATATCCTTGCAAGATTTGTATGGGAGACCATCTTCTTTGAAATTGTTCCGGTATTCCTCAGATCTTAGAAGAATGGTCTTCTCCTTCATAGCATCCTGTGTCATCAACTTCTGGAGATCATGATTGTGACACACCATCAACTAGTGGTAGTAAAGTTCATGGAAAGAAGGGTAAATTTAAGTTTCCCTCTAGGTTATGTGAAGAGAATCACCCATTCACCTTTGTCCCTATCTGGATGAAGCCAAAAAAGTGTTGGATAACCGTCCTGCTTCTCCGCAGAAAATTCCATCTGGTTACAGGAAATTATCCCTTAATCCTTCACTAGTTGATAAAGTGACTAACCCAAATCAATCGTCAGTCGAACCCACTCTCTATAAATGTGAATCCCATGAGTCTATACCTGACCCATCACAAGTCGAGGTAATAGTTGACCCGATTTCACCTTTAGTTAATCGTACCTTTACCATAGAGAGTGAGTATGATACCACTCAGGTTCTTTTTGTTTCTTCAAATTCTAACGAACTTGGGGGAAATCCTCCTGTTCCATCAAGACAGGAGGAAAATCCTCCCACTCTTGTAACTCAAGGGGGTAATTCTCCCATTCTTACGGTACCCCCCCCAAGTAGTCTGGTCACTTTCTTTGATTGGAATCGACTGGCAGGATGTCGTCTTCCTTCTTACGTGCCTTTCCAGATCATAGTATAGGTTTGTAATATGATTGTACCTGGCACTATTATAGATGAAGGTGCATTTGTGAGTATCCTTTCCTCCACTGCTTGGCAAGCACTCGGTTCGTCACCACCTATGCCTGTTACCCAGAATTCGTTGGCTTTTCACAGAGGAACCAGTCAACCATTAGGGATCCTTCCTCAGTTGCCTATTACTTTGGGAGTGAAATTTTTTTGTCTCAATGTGATGGTAGTCCCAGGCCCTTTAGATTACAATTTACTTCTTGGGCATGACTATGTTTATGACATGGGAGCTATTGTTTCAACACTCTTTTGAGTGATGTGTTTCCTTCATGAAGGAAGATTTGTCACCATTGACCAGCTTTCATTTCTTGGTCCAAATATGGCTTCCAGTGAACCATCTTCCCTAAATGGTCCTTTAGTCCCAATGGTATCTTCCCCGCCACGGGTTAATTATGTTGCAACTAGTTCCATGCCTACATCAACGGACGATTAATTTCATCATGTTGTACATTATGTACTAGGGGCATTGGAACCAGATCTCTCTAATGATCCCTTCCAAAGCATTGTTCTCCCATCTAATGAGAACCTCTTCGAATTCATGACCTCTTATGGGTCATGAACAAAGGGTATGAGGACATTTCCTTGTCTTGTGTCAACCTCGTTAAAAAAGGAAACAAAGGGTGTGAGCATAGTTCCTTGTCTTGTGTCAAGCTCATTAAAAAATGAAACAAGGAATATGAGGATAGTTCCTTGTCTTGTGTCAAGCTCATTAAAAAATGAAACAAGGAATATGAGGATAGTTCTTTTACTATGTCAACCTCATTAAAAAATGAAACAGGTCCCAGAGCATAGTTCCTTGTCTTGTGTCAAGCTCGTTAAAAAATAAAACAAGGAATCTAAGCAAAGTTCCTTGTCTTGTGTCAAGCTCATTAAAAAATGAAACAAGGTCCCCTGGAACAAAGTTCCAATTCGAGTCTTTGATTAGATCTCGTAAAATCCCAGTCAAGTATTTCACTTGATCTCGTATATGAACCTTCATTCCATCCACCTCATAGCCACGAGTAGTCTACTTAGGTGAATGAAATGAAGATTGGGGGGCATGCACCTAGAATCGAGTCATTTTGCTGGGGGCATGTAAATCAACCTCAAGCATAGCTTTTCTTGTTTCAAGCTTGTGTAAAAGTGAAACTGAATCCAAGCATAGTTTTTCATTTCAAGCTTGTGTAAACATGAAACTGAATCCAAGCATATTTCCCTATGGTTCAAGCTTGTGTAAAAATGAAACTGAATCCCAGCATAGTTTTACATTTCAAGCTTATGTAAACATGAAACTGAATCCAAGCATAGTTCCCTATGGTTCAAGATTGTGTAAAAATGAACCCATCTCCATTTTAACCCTCGTAATTTCCATTCTATTGGCCTCTTCCATTAGATGAGCCTTGGTTTTTCTCCTTCCATCGTCACTATCTACTTGGCCGATCATACGCTTTCACTTGGTTGTTTTACCCTTTTTGAGGAACAGTTGCAATGAGTGGTCTTATTAGCCAGCCTCTTCACATAAATCAACGTGTTTTGAGAAGTTCCAACATCACTGGAACCAGTTGCTATCCTAAAAACCACTCATTCCTCTAAGTGGAGTCCTCTTTAAGCTCTTTTCAGACTCTCGAAATATGAAAAGATTGCCGAGCACTTGTCCTTTTCAGCTTGTTAACGGATTGAAAACGACATCTACTCAGTATAAGTTTAACCCTTTTCCGTACTGAGATAGATTATTTACGAAAAAGGAATACGTTTATCAAACATGGTCAATAGGTTCTCTCTCATATTATTTTATGCTTTTTTGGTCTTGAGAGACAAATATACAAAAAAGAACTAGTGGAGTTTTCTTTTTGTCCCTTTTCAAACTCTCTAAACATGAAAAGGACCGAGTTATCATTATCGTTAAACTTGTTAAAACATCAAATAGCGACAAACTTGTCCATCATGACAAGACCGAGTTTCACCTTCTCTAGACTCATTAAAACATCACATAGCAATGGATTCACCTGAAGGGTGGAATTATACAACAAGCAAATGTTATCCTCCTTAAGCTTGATAAAAAATAAAGAGGTACCATCTTTGAGGCTTTTGTGTGTTTCATTATTGTTCAGATTATCTTCCGAATACATCGCATAAGGATTCTTTTTCATCGACGTTTCGAATCAGCAACGTTGGTTCATCTTCAAGATGTGAGAGAATATTGAAAGACTGGGTTTATTTTTCCACTTATATATATGGAGATGCTTAGCCGACATATATAATTGATTTAATTATTATTTTTCCTTTAGGTTTATGGTTAATTATATTTTTTTTAATTATCTAATTATCTAATTCTTTTTTGCTTTAATTTTGATTAATTATTTTTATTTTAATTAATTTAATTTACTTTTAATTAATTATCTCTATTTTAATTATTCTAATTATAATTCTTTTAATTATTAATTTTAATTTCAATTGTTGTAATTATATTTAATTATTGATAATTAGTTTTATTTATTTATTTTAATTAATCTTATATTTATATGATTTTCTAATTATCTAATTATATAATTATTTTAATTTAATTTTGATTATTTTTATTTTAATTAATTTAATTTACTTTTAATTAATTATTTCTATTTTAATTATTCTAATTATGATTCTTTTAATTATTAATTTCAATTTCAATTGTTGTAATTATATTTAACTACTAGTTGCCATGGGGTCGCCCCTATCCCCTATTATTACCAATTTATTTATGGAGGACTTTGAAAACAAAGCCCTTAGGACGGCATCCCTAAAACCTAAATTGTGGAAAAGATATGTGGATGACACATTCATCATATGGCCTCATGGAAGAGAAACCCTAGAAACCTTCAAGCAACACCTAAATAGTTTATCCCCTTCCATAAAATTCACTATGGAAGTCGAGGTCAACAAAGGCATCCCTTTCCTAGATATCCCCATCACTAGGAATGAGGATGGCTCTATATCCCACCAAGTATATAGAAAAGAGACTCACACCGAACAATATTTACATGCCTCCTCACATCATCACCCTACCCACAAACTAGGAGTCCTCAACACATTAGTGACCAGAGCCCTTAGAATCTCTGACAAGGAACACCTAGAAAAAGAAACATAACACCTTATTCAAGTATTCCTAAAAAATGGATACAATAAACATCAAGCTATCATAGCCATAAATAAGACAAAAACACGACCTAACAAAAATAAAAACTCTGATTATATAAAAGGTAAAGTCAACCTCCCTTACATACAAGGGTCTACAAACAAAATCCCCCGGCATCCTAAAAAACAATGGAATTCTAACCACATCACTTAAACACTATCCATAACTGCCTTAATCCAATGAAAGACAAAATTGACCCTAAATGCCATAAAGGTGTCTACTTAATTCCTTGCTCATGTGGCAAACCCTATTTAGGTGAGACTAGGAGATCCTTTAACACAAGAATTGAGGAACACTCAGCAGACATAAAACACAATCGATCCAAATCCTCAGCTCTAGCTAAACATTCTGATAAAACTAAACACTAAATATGCATAGAAGATACCTGTATCTTAGCTAGGAGTGATCACTACTTCATAACGAAATTCAGAGAAGCCATAGAAGTTAGCAAACATGCTAATAACCTAAACAGAGACGATGGATGGACCATAAGAAAAAACTGGGTTCCAATTCTATCATCCAAATCTACCCCTAACTATAATCCTCCCCTAATTAACCTAGAACAAACATAAAAGTTCTAATCCATTTTAATTTGATAGCACACTATGACCTATATCTTAACTATAATAAACTCCTCGACATAGGATAATATGTAGGGAGCTTTAATAAATAATCGCGACACATAATTAAAACCAATACAAATACAAAGTAAAAATAAATAATTAATAAATAATTTAATAAATAAATTGATATAAATATAATCATAACAATTAAAATTAAAATTGATAAATAAATTGAAATAAATATAATTATAACAATTAAAAATTAAAAATAATAATTAAAATATATACAATTAAAAACAATTATATAATCAATATAATTACAACAATTAATAATTAATAATTAAAATAATTATAAACATAATAATTAAAATAATTAATTAATTAAAAATAAATAATAATAATAAATAAATAAATATAATTAAAAAATCATATAAATATAAGATTAATTAAAATAAATAAATAATTAAAACTAATTATCAGTAGTTAAATATAGTTACAACAATTGAAATTGAAATTAATAATTAAAAGAATCATAATTAGAATAATTAAAATAGAAATAATTAATTAAAAGTAAATTAAATTAATTAAAATAAAAATAATCAAAATTAAATAAAAATAATTATATAATTAGATAATTAAAAAATCATATAAATGTAAGATTAATTAAAATAACTAATTAAAACTAATTATCAATAATTAAATATAATTACAACAATTGAAATTAAAATTAATAATTAAAAGAATTATAATTAGAATAATTAAAATAGAGATAATTAATTAAAAGTAAATTAAATTAATTAAAATAAAAATAATTAATCCAAATTAAATTAAAAAATAATTAGATAATTAGATAATTAAAACAAATATAATTAACCATAAAGCTAAAGGAAAAAGCATAATTAAATCAATTATATATGTCGGCTAAGCATTTCCATATATATAATTGGAAAAATAAGACTAGTCTTTCAATATTCTCTCACATCCTGAAGATGAACCACTGTTGCTAGTTCAAAACGTCGATGAAAAAGAATCCGCATGCGATGTATCCGAAAGATAATCTGAACAAAGAGGTACTAGTCAGCAATGACTGGGGAAAATGGGAAAAGGGGTAAACCACTTTATGGCAGCAGGTCGCTCTTGAACATGACACTTTCACTTCATCATTGTGACTACATGGGTTGGGTTATCTGCTTGATGGTCATCATACCTTGGTCTATTATACCATCCATTACTTTGGTTTTGGGTCAATGCTACCAATTCATTCAATGTTGTTGACATGTTCTAGAGAATTCACTCAATCAAAATTTTCCTTTGCAATACTCATAAACCTTCATTTCATGACTACCATTCCTGAACCTTGTGTTGTCAGTTACATTACATCTCCAAAAATAATTACACTCGTTTCATGTCGTTGATGTGGGATACATCAAGGCCCTCCTATGACGAGTCGCTTCTTGTCGACATCAGCACATTATCTAAGAAGTTGACTTAGAAACACCCTTCCAGTACCTTGAGGCTTGCATACATCAATGACAAGTTTCTCACTTCCGGCGATAGGTTGACATCACTGGCCTTCAACCAAAAGACTTTGTATGGTGTTCAACATCAAAACATCTATTCACACCATGCAGAATGTATTGTAGTACCTTGAGGATCATTATCATTATCGGTGATTTCTCTCGCGTCTGTTAACAACTTACACCATTGGCTAGTAATCAGACAATGTCTTCTCATGTTTGACTTCAGATCACATATTCACATGGTTAGAATTATACTTGAGAAAACGATTGAGTGATATAGAAGACCCTAGATCTAGTTTCATCCATCTAGGCTACGATTTCAGGAAAGTACCAAATCATCTGTACAATGGCTTTACATTGATGGTCATCCCATCATGGGCCTATATCTGTAGATGACTATCTATGTACTTGTAATGAAATTTTATATGTTGAGCATGGGTATGCCTTCCCTCAACGATTCATGAGAAAAAATCAAAATATCATGATATTATGTATTGTAATCAATGCAGGTCACCATCCACTTTGAAACCTCCTCATGACATCATAAAGCATATCACTCAACATTATTATTTTTCACTTCATGCTTTGGGGGGTAGCTGTTACAAATCTATTTGGGCACATCACTCCCATCATTCAGATCAGTACCATTAGGGCTCATCAAACGCTAATTCAGTTGCTACATTCCCTAGACAAGTCATCACTTTGAATGCCTCCTTCCATAAGATTATCTTAGCTTGAAGCCCTCCAGAAATACCTCCTTGAGGGACCAGTGAAACCTTGGCCTGGGGTAAGTGCACTTCAGTGTATGTAGGCCCATGTTAGGGTGCTTTCCAAAGAACTTAGGCCCACTTTGACCTGCGCTGGGTGAGACTGAGAGAAATCATCAGTGTTATGGGAATATTCTTATCTTCTAGAGCCATCTAGAAGATTCTCACACTTATCATCTCCTATGAGCTCGAAATTGGATAGGGAATGAGTTAAGTAACCTCCTATCCTATCAACCCTTCCTCCATGGAAACTAACTCTAAGTTTGGAAGGCCATTCAATACCCTCATTTATGACCAAACCTCCTCCATTTTCCTATAAATTGAGCACTCATCTGAGTGATCAGGGGCTGGACTTTGAGAATTTGTAAGGAGATATTGTTGGTGTGAGGTTTGATATTGTAAGAAAGTATTGTTATGTCGCTAGAGTGTTGTTTTTTTGATGTGATGTTTGTTGGAACCCAAGCTAGAAGAGCGACAATGGATCAGACTTCATGGTTGTAATTCTTCCTTCTACTTAATAAAGTTGTTTACACCTTTTCCCATATTCTTGTCTTTAAGTATGATGATTATATGTGTAAATGCTTTTGATTCCATTTTCTTATAGTAGATAAATCTCTTGCTTTGATTGGTTTGTGTCCTCTGTTTATGATTGTAGGTACTTGTCAAGCGGATTAAGTTCGAGAAGGAGCGATGGGAGTCATAAAAAGGAGACATAGGGAAAGCGAAAGGTAACAAGTAGGTCCCTTGTCTTATTTATCTTCTATAGAAAAAGGTTAAGTGCTTTAAATCTGTTGTTCTAGGTGTAGATACCCACCTAGGGAAATTGTATTTATCCGTAGATGCAAAATTCCACATAATACCTTTGCAAGACCAGCCTCCAAAACCCCAACGACCTCTCATAGTGGTAGAAAGAAAGAAAAGGTAGCAGAAGATCCTTTTAATCTATTGCTAGAAGACATCGTCAAGCGACAGAGGAATGCAATGATGGATAACCTTGCCCAAATCCTTCGACAGCTACCCATAGGCAATGCATTTCCTTCCAATAGCCACTCTGGATGTGCCATACCCTTTAAGGTACAAGTTAACCTTCAAATCCCAAAATTTGAAGGCCAAACATATGAAAATACCATAGATAAATGGTTAAATCTACTATAAGCATATTTTTTGGTTCATGGTTTCTCCAACTAGGAAAATACTACTTTTTCACTCTTCAAAGTCATCCCCCACATCAAGGATTGGTGGGAATCATACTATGAGAAGAGAGGCGAGAGTGCACCCTCACTATTTTTAGTTGCACCCACTTCAAATTCTTTCATAGACGCCATTAAGGACAAGTATTACCCTATTGAGAGCTACAAGTATAAATACAACAAGTGGACCACACTATGGCAAGGAAGGGACCAAGACGTGTCGGAGTTCACAAATTTTTTTCATACCCTTTGCACAAAATTTGGTATCAAGGATTTTGAGCAACATTTGGTACTCAAGTACCACGGTTGTCTACAAAAGTACATGGGGGATGAGATGGAGTTCTTGGACATCTCCTCGCTCAGCACAACCTATCGATACACCATCAAGATCAAGCTAAAAATTAAACAGAAGATGTAAGAATTTGGATCTGTAACTCTAAAGCAAGGGAAATGTGCCCCCAAATCTCAGAGAAAAGGACAAATCCAAGGTGGGGCAACCCAGGACAACCTACCAAAGCTGCAAGAAAATAACAACACCACCAAGACAAAGAAGGAAAATGGAAAATGGTGTGAGTTCAATAAGAGCCCCACTCACAACAAAAGTGAGTGTTGGCCAAGTAGTCACTGGTGGCCGACCTGAAGGCTTCTCAATCAGATGCATGTTTTGACTCTGAGTTAGAACCTGACAAAGGTAATGACAAAGGGAAGAAAATTATTGACGCAGATCCCGATGCCATTATTGCCACCACTAAGATCCAAAAGAATGAGCCTGAAGATCCAGAGGAGGGGGAGAGCCTCTTCAACTCACATATGTGGGTGAATAGTTCTCTATTGTGTTATCATCCACAATGTCCCAAGGCTGAGAAAGGAGATCGACAGAGGTAACCTCAAACCGCTTAGGGTTCAGCAGCTAGCCCTGCTAAACCAAAGAGGGATCTCTCTATGAGCTCACAACCAATGATGACTCGAGTGGGAAAATATGTTAGGATAGTTATTATAGCACTAGGTTTTTGCAGATTTAGGGTTTGCTGGATCAAAGGTACAAATTAGGGAACTATGTCAAGTCATCAAAGGTTCAATTGCATGAGATATAAAGGAACAAGATAGGCATGCTTTGTGATATAATAGGAGTTGGTCAATGTATTCTAGGGTTGAATAGGTAAGAAAATGAATATGAGCATGTGAACCATGAATTCATCTATCATAAGAAGAGCACATAAAATGAGATTCCAAACAAAACAGAGCTTAATTACACGAATTATGTTTAATACCTCTTAGGAAAATCATTGAAAATCATAGATATGGAAAGGAAAATATTTTATCATTCATATAAATGTTTAACAGGAGAAAAGTAATATCATAAACTCACACCACAGGAATTCCTGAATAATAGCTACAACTTGGCCTTTGATTTCCTATAAAAATATGATGGAGTACAAGCTACAATATTTCCACTCTCTGATGTCCAACCTTGAATCTAACTGAAAAATAGATACATATAGACCAAAAAATCAACTTCCCCACTCTCAAGGGTCAAATCCCTTAGTATAGGAACAACTTACATGAATGTATCAACCAAAACCTAATGACTAGGGAGCTTGGAACAAACCCTCCATTTAGACTTTAACTAAATTGTTTCTCATAAATGAGGCCTAAACTTACATAAAAATCACTCTAACAAGCTCATTTACCTTCTATTACATAAATTAAACTCACAACATGAGGAATTACATCATAAAAGCCAATTTTTACTGAATAAAACACAAAATTTGGACAAACAGGCAAAAGTGGAACGCCACCTGCAAAAGTGAAATGCCATCAGGCATAAGCGCGGTGCCAACTTTGAGGAGGTTTTTGAAGGCCTTCCACTACTACAAATCCAGCTCTGAATATACAAATGGAAATATTGGGATGTCTATTTGTTATTAGACACCTCAAGCAAGAAAAACGGACACTCCAAGACCAACGAAAACTCATTCTCCCACAACTACTCCAAAAGCATAGCGCCTAGTCCAGTAAGGTGGCAAAGGGTGGTTTTTTGACCTGTTTTTGGGAATTTTCTTAAACTTTTTTGTTTACAAGGCACTAAACGTGGATAGATGTCATGTGTAGGTAATTATCTATCCATCCATATAAACTTTTTCTCATTTGGAGGTCTAAGGAAAAAGCGTAACACCAAGGCGATGCATTTTTGGCTTAACTGTTCTTCCTGTTTATGCCAAAGTCACAAAAACTCAAAATTGTTCAAAATTTCTTCAAAATTGGTTCATGTTATATCAAAAATTAAATTTCAAGAAAGGAGGGTGGTCTCAACTATCAAGTCAAGTTTATCTTTCTCTTTTTTCCTCCTCATGGTTTGCCTTAACTTCTTTTTCAGTTGCTTGATTCTGACTTGGGAGACCTTGTTTCTAGTACAATAGTGCATGGCCATATGCCTCTGAAGTTTAGTGGCCCTGTTGGCCCTCTTAAGGAGCTTTTCCAAGTGGAAATTGACTCTATCAAGCCAATTTTCCCTATTTTCCTCAAAATCTTCTTCAATGGACTTGTCAATGTTTTACTGCCTTGGTGGAGAGGATGTTTCACTAATTTTCTCTTCTTTCCTCTTCAAAAATCTTGTCTTAGGCCTTCTAGGCTTGAGTTGTAAACCAGTGGCTTCAATATCTTCCAATTTTATCATTGTTTTACCTTTGGCACCATCCTTCTCCAAATCTACTTTAGATTTATCAAGCAAAAGTTGCTTGACTTTGAGCTGTTTGTTTTCTTGCTAAAGGAAAGAAATAAAAAAATCTTCCTTGGACAACCTACTCTTCATCTCTCTAATCTTGTCCTCTTTCTCCTGTATGATCTGCTCTAAAGATTTGACCTCCTCATTCACTTCTAAATCTTCCATATCAATGTCAAGATAAATTGTGCTTCTTCATCCAATGGTGTCTCATGCTGTTGTGATGATGTAGGCTTGGCCCTTTCAACAATGTCTGGAGAAAACACAAGCATTTTCCCTCTTGTGTAGGTCTTGGTCACTTCTTCCCTAGGAGTTCTTGTGATAGGTCTACTTGTGGAAGCCACCTCTTATTGTACTGGAGAAGACAAAGGAGTAGAGTGACTATTTGATTGAGCTAGAGAAGGCAATGAAGATGCTGAAAGGATGAAACCATCCCAGGACAAATTGATTTGTGTCAACTGATAGAAAACCAGGATCTTCACCAAGTCATGATGAAAAAAACTAGAATGATGATCTTCTCCCAACCTATGCACCTTCTCTGCCATCTTAACCATGTTTCTATAAAGGTAATGAGGTATGTTAAGAACTTTTACACTGGTGAAATGCATCAAAAGCCTCACATGGTACTAATACAATCTTGAGAATATACCCTCACATGTAAAATACTTCATGATAATTTTCATGAGAGGGGCATACTTTTCTAGCATATGTCTCGAAGGGAAGATGTTCTTTGGAGTAATTTTATATGGAGGTTTCAGATATATCTTGTAATTCTCAAGGTCACGGTCTTTCTTCTTGAACCAAAGTTCTCCAGTGTTTGGGATCCCTCTAGCTGTAGCAATGGTCTCTACTGAAAGAGTGAACACCGCACCATCAATGGTCACCTTATCTCTCCTCAAATTAGTGGAAAATTTGATGGTGAGTTTTTCGTTAAAACCAAGTTCTTCAATCCTTTGGCAAAAGGCAAGGTAACCAGCATCCTAGAAGGATTTCTTGAGAAAAGGAGAAGACATGATGTCATGTGCTAAAGTTGGCTCATACCCACTGATTAGACCTCCTTTATGCCTCCTCTTCTCAGTAGTATCATAATCCATAGCAAACCCTAGCTGAATGGGAGGAGAAATTAGGGTTTAGTGTAGGGAAAAACAAGGAATTTGGGTAGCTTTTGAAATTGAGGGAGATGAAGGGGTTAGCGGGTCTCTAAATTCTTTGGAAAAAATGGGGAGATATGGATGGGTGTTGGGAAGTGGGGGAAAGATAACTTTTAGGGAATAAATGAGGGGAAGGGGTTCAAAAAGAGAAAACACTGTCCTAGCCTAGGAAAGTATAGTCTAGGCTAGGGTTTGTGGAAAAATAGTGTAAATGAGGGATATGAGTGAGGGAATGTGTCTATGGAGGTATATGGAAAGTTGGGGAGGTGAGTAAGCTCTAATTGTGAGGGTTCTTCTCAAAAATACAACCAAAGAGACTATGAAAGCATGAAAACCCTAGGGTGGGTAAACTTGATCTTCAAGCATAAGATGGAGTAGCAACAAGAAAGAATATTCCTCACTTACTTGCAAATGATAGCCTAGAACATGCTTGTCAATGTAGAAACCACTGGAATGATGTTTTTTCCCCCTTGAAGAAAACACAATGCCTCTGGCAAAAGCGCAGTGCAACAAATGATGAGGCACTTTAGGAGAACGAAATTATTGTTCTAGGGATGCAAGAGCTCTTTGAAGGTGAAGAGATTTTTTTTTTTGCAAGTGAAATGAGAAAATGAGAAGCTCGTTTTGTCTTTTGTAGCTTTGGAAATCGATTTTCTCCTTTGATGGTGTAGTCATCCCACCATGTCCTTTCACATTTTATTTTGAAACTATAGCTTTAGAACCTTTTAGGATCTATTACATCATAATGGATATATAAAATCACTTTAGAACCTTTATTGAATAATTTTCCCTGTCACTACTCCTTCAAATGATGATTATGGTGGTGAAATGACTTATTTTCATGCTTTTGACCCTATGACCTAGTGATGACACTACATGAAGGAATGAGCTGAATGATGACATTGATGAATATGACACCATTTCAACAAGGGATGACTTGGCCATGCTGATTTCCATTGATCGTAAAGGTGAAAGGAGTAGTGATGACCTACCTAACCTAACCAGTGACCAAATTTTTATTGAAACCCTATTTGAAACCATAAAAATTTGCAGTATAATCCTATCAAAAACTTTGAAAGAGCATATTTGATCACTGGTGACTGACAGGACTGATAAAAACTAACAGTTGCAATTCATTATTGACAACAGGAGTCAAAAGAGCCTCCTTTTAGCAGAGTTCGTGAAGCAATTTGGCCTATCAACCATGGCACACCCGCAATTGTACACCATTGTGTGGCTTCACCAAGGATGAGATCTCCACATTAGCTAGCAATGTCGCCTTCCCTAAAACATCAAGACCTTCATGGATGAGGTAATGTGTGATGTTGCTCCTCTTGAAGTTTGTGATGTATTGTTATGATAAAAATACTTGTCGAAGTGACATGTTGTGAATGATTCTAGGCCTCGCACTATTATTATTACTTTGGGTAATAAGTTGTACAAGATACCGGAGGTAGCACTTCCTACCACCATCTCTTTGATCACTGTAAAGCAATGCAGTAAAATCATTTCCCAGAGTGGGAAATTTGTTTTCATTATGATTCTCCCTCAAGGAAAGAATAAGATTGTGAACAAGACCTCTAGACGGGTCTCTTCCGCATGACAACAACATATATACAAGGTCCTGGAGGTGTACAAGGACATTTTCAGCTCACCCACAGGGGTACTTCTACACTGTCAAGTTAAGCACGTCATCGATTTGAACCTGGGAATGCCACTACCCAATGGACCAATCTATCGATGCTCTATTATGAAGAATGATGAAATCAATAGGCGGATTTAGGAGTTGTTGTAGAAAGGTCACATCAAGCCAAGTTCATCACTCTGTGCGAGCCTGATCGTGTTTGTACAAAAGAAGGATGGGACCTGGAGACTTTGTATTGATAATCAGGTGTTGAACAAGATCATTGTCTAGAATAGGCATCCAATCCCATAGATTGATGACCTTTTGGACCACCTCAAGGCGGCCAAATATTTTAGAAAGTTAACTTGAAGTATGGTTATCACCAGGGACCAATCAAACCCTCTTATGTGTGGAAGACTTACTTCAAATCCAAGGAGGGAATTTTCGAATGGATGGTCATGCCTTTCAAGTTGATGAATTCCCCCGCAACCTTCATGAGGATGATGGATGACATCTTGTGACCTTTCACCAAATCATTCATGGTGGTGTGTTTGGATGACATCTTGATCTTTATCCAGATTTGGGAAGAGCACCTCCACCATATTCAAGAGGTCCTTCAAACCTTGTGACAACATAAGTTGTCTACCAATTTGGAGAAATTCCCTTTTGGTATGGCCCAGGTTCAATATTTGGGGTATATCATTGATGAGCGGGGTGTGCATCTGGACATAGCCAAGATACAAGTCATTCAAGATTGGCCAGCCCCAACGACTCTAACAAAGCTCTACATATTTCTGGGTCTTGCCAATTTCTACCATAGGTTCATGTTGGGGTTCTCTCATATCACTTGGCCTTTAAGTCAAGTCACCAAGGGCGGAGAAAAAGAAAAGTTCTTTCTGTCTGAATCCAAGCAGAAGGTGTTTGTTGATTTGAAGCATCACCTCTGCTCTACACTATTACTCACATTATCAGACTTGAAACAACCATTTGAGATTCAGACAAATGCCTCCAACTATGTTATTGGTGCAGTTCTTACCCAACAGGGGTATCTAATGGCATATCAAAGTGAGAAACTTTCAAACACATACTAAAAGTATCCCAACTATGACAAATATATGTATTCCATTGTGTAGGTCTACCAACAATGGAAGCATTACATTTTGGGGAATTAAATGGTCGTCCACACAGACCATCGACCCCTGCAGTTCATACACACACAAGGGAAGTTGTAGAATGACCACCATTAGAAATGATCCACATACCTACAACAATTCCATTTGAACATTAAGTACAAGAAGGGAATCACCAATAACGTTGCAAACTACCTTAGCTAACTGTTGGTCATGGCGCTGATCATTGTGCTCGACTCTTGTGGGCACAAGACTTCGGGGTGGCCACATCGTTACAATAGTGATCCAAAATTTAGAAACAAATACTAGACACTCCTGGAAGGCAAGTAAGTTATAAATTTTTACCTCCAGGATGCACAGTTATGCCACCTGGGACACAACTGTGTTCCTTCAAGCAAGCATGCCAAAATGATTTGGGAGGCACACTAAAGTCAGGTTGGACATTTTGGAGTAGAGAAAATAGTGGAAGTGATGCTGAAGTATTTTTATTGGCCAAACCTTCATTAGGATGTTGGGAAGTACATCAAATCCTCCACTGCTTACACCATTGCCAAACAAACCATCACGAAGAAAGGCCTATATACTCTGTTACACTAAAAAATGTCACCATGGCTATTTACAGTTAGTATGGCTCTATCAACAGTCATGCTATCCTCCTGGGCAAGTCTCATGCCTCTGCTCTCCATGTCAAACTTCAAGAAAGAGAGAAAGTCTTTATAAATGTATTTATCTCTGGGTACGCAGGTTCTCTCAACCTTACCTGCGGATACGCACCTAATGTTCACAAAAGCTGCGTACTTGTACGCTCTATATGTAAAGGGGCAGGTGCATACCCCTCTAAAGGTCAAAATGCGCAAGTTTCATCTTTAAAAAGTTACTTGTGGTCATTTCTAGAGCATTCTAGAAGGTTGTTCGATGTGTATTGAGCGCCTCTAGATGGTTCATGTACCCCTACCAAAGAGGAACTTATCCCATCAATAAGGGAGCTATCCCATCCAAAGAGGGGATTATCCCATTGATGGTGGACCTGAATAACTTCCTCTAGAGCACTATAAATATAGGCATTGGGCCAGAAGGAGGAGAGGTTGGAAGCTAAACATTTCTAAGGGTAGATGCTGCTGGAATTAGGACTCCCATTTAGAAGCTTGTGAGGAGAGATTGCCATCTTTGCTTGTTCTATTTGGAAGTGGGTGAGCTTTGTCAAAGTAAAGGAGAACTCTTGATGGACCCTGGGAGGGACTTGCACAACACCAAGGCTCAGGTTGTAATTGTTCCTTTTGTTTCCTATTAATGCAAATGAGTCCATTCTTCTCAATAACTTGTTATTTATGAGTTGTTTCATGTACTCCTTGGTCTATGTGTTAAATATGTTTTATTTTATGAGATTATCAAGTGTTATTTAATCGTTTGATTGTTAGTGAATGCAGGTTTCAAAGTGAAGGAGGAGCTCATCCGGATCAGCGAGGCTGGACTACTGCAACAGCGTTGGATTACAGGTAGGATCTAAACACTTGATTTCTTATATAATAAATGCATGTTTAGAGAAGGATTGCTCTTGTTTGTCTTGTTTGTCACTAGAGAGTCTTAGGCTCCTAGGGAGGTTGGTTGTGTCCGCACTATCGACTCTTTCCGCCTGACAAAATGGCGACTCCGCTGGGGAATCCATTGATGTGAAAGTCTTTTCCTTTGTATGCAACTTTGATCTGAGAAAAGTCATTTATTTTCTGGTTTTTGGCTCTGTGACTTTGTATTTGGGTGGGTTAGCTTAGGGTTAGATTGAATTTAGTTTTTCTTGGTTTTTTCAGTAGTACGCACCCTCTGAGTATTGCACAGTGCGTACTTGTACGCACTGTTGCTGTGTGCACAGAGCGGGCCCGCACCTGGCTTAACAGGTTGCCTGCGTACCCTGCTAAAAATTAAGAAATTTCCATTTTTTGCATTTTTCCTCTTAGATTTTGCTTTTTCTTAGTTTTTACTGCCCAGATCCATTAGTCTCTTGTCAAAGATCTTCACCTGAACTTGTTTCGATAGCATTGAGTGTTTTAGTGGATTTCATAGAAGTTTAAGCCCTAGGGTTTGATTTTTGAGTAGGTCCTGTAGTGACTTTGGCGGTAGAAGTTGTCAAGCCTTAGATCTCTCTGGTTTTGTCAGCCTTCTTAGAAGTTGGACCTGTCATAAAGTCTACCTGTGAGAGCAACTTACCTTTGAGTTGTCTCTTTGGCAAATTTCGAAGTACTTGTTGATTGAGTATTGAATTCCATTTTACAAAAAGAACAAAAAGATTTGAGTTTTGTTTTGACTGGTCTTTTGATTCTGCATTAGCTGGTCCTTGGCTTGATTTTGGTCAAGTAAAACAACCTAGAATCATCCTTGTAGGCTTTTGCCTCGTTAGGTTTGCTTAGAGTAAATTTCTTTTGATTTGCTTGTGAGTCAATTTTTCATAGATTTTATAACTTTTGAGATTGATTTTCGTTAAAATAGATTTATATGCTTTATTAAATAAGAGAAAATACAAAAACATCTCCTTTGAAAAGTTTTGTTTCAAGTAGCTTTGAGAGATTTTGAAAGAAAAAGAATTTTTCGTGCACGTAAGGAGTGGTCATGTTTGTATGCTTGAAAAGATAAAGAGAATTGTTTCTTTGATTGTCTTTACTAAGAAAGTTGTTTTCTATAAAATTTGCATTTTCCAACTCTCTTAGTTAGGAGTTTCATTGAAAGAGAAAAGTAGCGTAAATCATCTTAGGTGCATCTTTGTAGTGGTTTGAGTCGAGTCTACACACCATTGGTTTCATTTCCGCTACCTTTTGTCTTTAAGAAAAACCATAAAATTAACGCTTAAAGTAAAATCAACGTAGTAACTTTTATTTACTAGGGCTCTGAAACACCAATTTAGATCAGGCTAGTGTCTTGGAGTAGGAGAGTAATTAACTCTCCAAGACAAAAAAACCAAACAAGTAGCTTATCTTGTGATAGAATAAATCCAATTGTCTCATTTGTACTCTGGGAAAGCTCCTCTTAAAGGAGAAGCACGAGCTCGTGTCCGAACCAGTGAGGGGATCAATCCTCCCTCGTTGGGAACGACGCCAGACACGCACGTATTACAAACGGTAAACCTCGGATTAACCATTGTCGAGGAGCCAGGGGTCACTTGTCGGTAAACCTTGGATTATTGTCAAGGAACCGGCAAGGGGATTGAGCTTGATACTCTGCCCTTGCGTGCTGTCGGAGTGTAGACTGTTCCCCCAGGTGCATTTGTTGCGGTTGGTAACCTTAGTGACCATTATCTTTAGGATTCTACCGAGGTGACGGTGGAGGGAAGATCCCACTGTACCTGGAGCAGACGTCGGCTAGACTCACTTGGATTTTCCGGGGGGTTCACTTCACTCGAGACGGTTAAAGTGGAGGAACTTGTGCCGGTCTATTCATTAAGCAGGTTGCCGGGGTAACTGTTCCACCCGCCACTTCTGTACTGAATCCGGCGATGTTGGGTTTCATCTCCAACTAGCGTTTTCGGTCTGGAAGGCTACTGTTTGTGCTTGGTTTGACGCCCTAGATTCTTTAGGCGTGTGATTCAAATTTGTTTGGTTCTTTAGAGACTTTAGGTGGTTTGATTTGAGATTTTACTTTGTTTTCGTGTGTAGTAGTTAAAAGTTTTTAGCTGTGGCGGAATTACCGAGACAGTCCCGTAGACTTCGGGGCCAGTCTCCTGAAGTTGTTTCTGTGGCCGAATTGTTGAGGAGATCCCGTAGACTTCGGGGTGAACCTCCTCGAGACGACCCAAGTAATCTAGAAGGTTTGAAGGTCCTTGTAACTCCTCCTAGTGGCAGTAGAGTAGGTTCACCTGAAGAAGGAGAATCTTCCTTGGTAGTCCATCCAGATTACCAAAGTCTAGAGACAGGTTATAATCCCGAAGCTGTTACAGTTTCTGAGCTTGCTGGTAGTTTTTCGTCTACTAGTGATATAGGCGAAGAACCTGAAATATCTGAACCTGTTACTCCAACTTCTAGTGTTCCAGATTCACCAAGAGTAGAACGAGTTATCACCGAAAATCTTCCTACTGGTCTGATTGCTATTGAAGAACTTGCTCCAGAGGAAGAAATAGGCGTCTCTAACCTTGAAGATCAACTTACTATTGAGCTCAGGGAGCGTGAATCTATCTTTTACAGTCCTCCTAGAAGTACTACTTGGTACCTTTCGTTAACCAATTATTTAGACAACTCAGGGGTAGGTTTTTCTACACCTCGTACTCCTTTTCCACCTGGAGGTATTTATACTCCTGTAAATATGTCTGGTCAGTCGTCCGTGTTTACTCAAACTCCTGAATCTTTCTTACACGGCGGTCCTTCTGTTCCCACCGGGTATCAATCACTTTCTGGTACCTTTGCGGGGGCATCTCCTCAACCCATTGATCATGGGTTATTAGCTGGAAACAATGGTAATATACCATTGGGTGTAGGAGACATTTACATGATGTCAGGTTCAGTTCCCGTTTCCCAACCTCAAGGTGGCCAATTACCGCCTGGGGGGCAGCCTCAGTTAACGCCTGGGGGGCAACCTCAAGGTACACAAATCGTGTCTGGGGGGCAACCTCAAGGTCAGTATGTACCTATGGTGCAATACATGCCTCAAGGTCAACCCCAGCCTCAATATGTACCCCAGGGTCAACCTCAGTATCAATATTTACCTCAAGGGTATCAACCCCAAGGGTATCAACCCCAAGGGTATCAACCTCAAGGGTATCAACCTCAAGGTCAAGGTCAACCCCAGTATCCGTATTTACCTCAAGGTTATCAACCTCAAGGTCAATACTCGAGTCAAGGTTATCAACCACCTCAAGGTCAGTCATATGTTCAAGGTATGGGAACTGTACCTTTCAATTATCAATCCTATCCTCAATCCGGTTATGGATCTCAGTATCCTCAACCTGTTACGGGTCAATACCCCGGAATGATAGTGTGGGATCCATCACAGGGTCAACAGGTGTTGCAGCCAAGTATACAGTTGGTACCTCAAGCTGGACAACCCGTAGTTTCTGGTCCACCCCAGCAACCGCAACCTGTCCAGTCAAATGTTCAAACTTCTGTAACTTCGGTAGTTACTCAGCCGCCAATTGCACCTAGTACTCCATCTCAAACGGCTGCTGCAACTACCGCTACATCTGCCGCACTTACTTCTGGAGTATCGACAGCTCCGGTTTCTACTGTCTCTGCAACCACTCCTCAGACATCTTTACCGTTGTCTGGATCTACGATTCAAACCACGGTCCAGATGCCTATAGGTCAGCCTGGTATAAGTACGGTTGTCACTACTCAACCTCAATTTGTTCATCAACCGTACCAGGGACAGTACCAACATGGGCAAGCTGTCCAACAGCCGGTTTACCAGTATCAACCGTATCCTGGGTACACTTATCAACAACCTCAACAACCCCAGTACGGTCCGGTTAATCCTGGTTTTCCAGGAGGATATAATATCCCTAATGCGATTCCTGTTCCTAGTTATCCTGGATATCCTCCTCCTGGGACTGGTCTTGTGACCCAGAGTTTTAGAGATCCTAACCGGCAATTACCGTTTATCGCAACTTTGGATTTACCAGACTTGACGCGCCTAACGAACGATCCAATTCAATATCTTCCGTTCTGGCCGCCAATGCCAAATAAGTTGCCCAGTGATATACCCAAGTTCGAAGGTAAGTCTGGAGAGGATCCGTCCAATCATGTGATGACTTACCACCTCTGGTGTGCTTCAAATTCTATCTCGGATGATTCGATCCGCTTACGTCTTTTCCAGCGTACACTCATTGGTCTCGCGGCCAAGTGGTACATTGAGTTACCACGGGCCTCTTTTTACAATTTTAGCCAGTTAGCTACCTCGTTCTTAACTCACTTTCAGTTGCCGGTCAGATACGATAACGGCACGGAGTTATTAACTTCACTAAAACAATCGACGTCCACGTATATTTCTGATCACATTCATGAGTGGAGACGTCGAAGAAGGCTAGTGAAAGTTTTTATTCCGGACCAAATCTTAGCTGAATGGTTTGTTAAATCATTATTACCGAAGATTACTGAAGATGTAGCTAAGGCCGGAGTAGTTACTGAGGAGCAAGTCATTGCTCAGGCGCAGTACCTTGACTTAGTTTATACTCAGTCGGGTACGTTACACGAGAAGATTCCAGATCTTCCAAAATCGAATCAAATCGCTGCTGCTCCTTCGGGATCTCATGCCGCTGATGGTATGATTGGTATCGTGAATACAAAGAGCAAGAAGAAGTCTTCCAAGGCTTCAACTACTCCTATAATCACTTTGCCTGATTCCCCGACAGGAGAGTCTTCTCCTGAACTTTCCGCCGATATTCACGCTGTAGAGTCATCTACGGCCAAATCAAAAAACGGTGGAAAGAAGAAAGGAAAGAAGAAGGCTAAAGCAGACAAGGCTCCGAAGGAGAAAACGAAAAAGTCGGAAACCAATGACGAAAAGCGCAAACCTCGATATCCTTGTCTTATTTGTGAAGAGGATCATTTTACAAGAGATTGCCCTCATCGGGCCGAGGTTGTGAAAATAGTCAAAGGTTCTCCCACTCCTGCTGTGTTAAAAGATCCATTTCCAAAGCAGGAGAGTAAGATGATAGGTTCTTCCTCGACTGCCAGTGAAGAACCCATTTTGATGATGTCTCATGTGAGGATTGCGACTCGATCGCAAGATTATGGTAGTAAGAATCCTGTTGATGGTAAGGAAGCAGAATCTTCTCATTCTAATCCATCAACCTCAGCTCCTGGTTCCGATCCACTACAGATCGAAAAACCTAACCCGGACTTAGTAATCAAACCGCCCGCCAAGGGTGTACTTCGAAGGTCTGCTTTCAATCCACATGCGAGAGCAGCCCAGAATTACAACATTGTTGAGGACTTAGCTGTTTCACCCTCAGCAATGTCGGCTTTAGAAGTGCTGCAATCATGCCCAGCACAACGAAAATTACTTTTGTCGGCTATCGGAGCTGTTGATGTTCAGGACCCGAATCTGATAATCTTCGATCTAGAAAATAGTACACCGCGTCTACCCCATCAAATGGCTTTCCAAATTCCAGTGATAGTCAAAAACAGGCCTATTCATCGGACTGTGATTGATGAGGGAGCTTCTACGTGTATTATGTCGATTCAATGTTGGAGATCGCTTGGTTCTCCTTCGTTGAACCAATCCCCGACCATCCTTAAGGCC
Organism: Pinus tabuliformis; assembly: GCA_031772625.1. Lineage (NCBI taxonomy): Eukaryota > Viridiplantae > Streptophyta > Pinopsida > Pinales > Pinaceae > Pinus > Pinus tabuliformis. The sequence goes on from CM062805.1 coordinate 896,129,533, forward strand.
TTTGATGGCCGTGGGTTCCGTCCGTTTGGTATTCTACAGGAATTGCCTATAGGGGTAGAAGGTAAAACCGTTAGTCTGGATGTGGAGGTGGTTGATGCCCCTCTAGACTACAACCTTCTTTTGGGTCGAAGTTGGTCATATGCTATGACAGCGGTCGTTTCATCGGTCTTCAGAGTAATAAAGTTTCCACATAACGGTAAGATCGTGACGATTGATCAGCTGACATACTTTTCATCCGACCCAGCCTCTTCAGAGAGTATCCAGCATGTCGGTAAGACGACAATCCCTTATAGGGACGTTGGCGTAGGTTTAGTTAAAGATTCCGGTTTACTGGGAACTTTTCCTTTCCCTCCAATCAACGCAGACCCTTCATTTGCATCAATTCATATGATTACATCAGACAACATTATTTATGATGATCCTTGGATTGTCCCATCTGAATCTGAGATAGACTCATTCGGTGATGCTATGCCTTTGAGTCCATATGAAATTGCTTATGAAGCCGTCATGTCTTTTACCGACTCGCGTTCAACCCAAATCGACCAAATGAATGTGGTCAGTGAAGAATCACTTTTCACATCAACCTTAGAACGGATAGCGTTTCCCGAAGTCGTGTCATCTGACGAGCAACTTCGCGAAATCCTAAGTGTAGACGATCTACCATGGGAAGATCTCCATCACAGATCTTCGTTTTTACCTAAGGATGATGCTTTTGAAAATGATTTTTCATCTATCTTTACCGCTGAATATGTCAAAGACGCTCAGAATCCAACGAAACATTCTGATTCAGAGTTGAATTTAGGGAATATTTCTCGCACTATTCCCATTGATATTTCAGTGAAGCCCGGAATTGAGGAAAACATTCATATAGGTGCCTCATGTACAGAAGATGAAATCCAAACTTACAAGGCCCTATTCCAAGAATTCCGCGATGTGTTTGCCTGGTCTTACGAGGAAATGCCGGGAATCGATCCTGCCATTGTTGTTCATGAAATAAAGACCTACCCGGACGCTAAACCCGTCCGGCAACGGTTGCGTCAGATTCACCCTCGGAAAGCGGCTGCGATTAAAGCAGAAGTCGAAAAGCTGTTGAAAGCAGGTTTCATTTATCCAATCCCGTTAACGGATTGGGTATCGAATATTGTTCCGGTCAACAAGAAACAAGGAACAATAAGAATCTGTATCGACTATAGGGATATAAATCGAGCTTGTCCAAAAGACAACTATCCTACGCCTTATATCGATCAAATTATTGATGATTGTGCCGGAAGTGAAATGTTTTCCTTCATGGATGGTTTTTCGGGCTATAATCAAATCAATATTCTACCTGCCGACCAACCAAAAACGGCATTCATTTGTCCATGGGGGACATTTGCTTATTGCAAATTACCTTTTGGGCTTAAGAATGCCGGGGCCACTTTTCAACGGGCGATGTCTTACGCATTTCATGACATCAAGCACATTGTGCAACCGTACCTCGATGATTTGCCTGCTCATTCTTTACATCGAGCTGATCACCTTGTCCACTTACGAGCAATCTTTATGAGGTGTAGGCATTATCGAATTCGGTTGAATCCCCACAAGTGTGTATTCTGTATAGAGACGGGTCGATTGCTGGGATTTGTTGTTTCAAAAGCCGGCATTCGCGTCGATCCCTCGAAGGTCGAAGCTATCATCAAATTGCCTCCTCCTTCGAGTTTGCGCCAACTCCAAAGTTTGCAAGGGAAAGCGAACTTTTTACGCCGATTCATTCCAAACTACGCCGAGGTCACTAAAGGTTTTACACGGTTGTTGAAACAGAACGCTCAATTCTTTTGGGATGAGATTGCCCAACAATCTTTTGATGCACTTAAACACGCGTTGACCCATGCACCGTTGTTGCATCCTCCCAACTACAACCAGGACTACTTCTTATACCTCGCAGCTTCGCATTCCACTATTGGAATGGTGTTAGTTCAAGAAGATGAATTCGGAGCGGAACATGTGATATATTATCTTAGTAGGACATTAAACCCCACTGAGCTAAAATATTCGCATGTGGAGAAATTGGCCCTGGCAGCCGTTCAAGCTGTCCAGCGTTTTCGTCACTACATTCTTCTCCGTAAAACTACAGTTATTTCGGATTGCAACCCTATGATTTATATTTTGACAAAACAACTGCTAGGGGGCAAGTACTCTAAATGGATCGTTATCCTGCAAGAGTTCGACTTGGAGTTTGAGAAGTCCAAGTCTAAGAAATCCTTAGTTTTTGCGGAATTGATGTGTGATTTCCCGCGTGCTGACACAGAAACTGTGGCAGAGGAGTCCATTGCGGACGAATCTTTGTTTCTTATCAGTACTTTAGATCCGTGGTACGGGGATATAATCATCTATCTCCAAACCCAAACCTTTCGGCCTGAAGCTTCAAAGTCGGAACGTCGAAAAATTCGGTTTCAATCCCAGCAATACAAGATTATTGGAGATACACTTTATCGCCGGGGGGCAGACTTAGTTTTTCGACGTTGTTTAACTCACGAAGAGGCTGAGAGGGTTTTGAATGATTGTCACTCTGGAGCATGTGGCGGTCATATGTCTGGGTATGCCACAGCTCAGAAGGTGTTGCGCGCTGGCTATTTCTGGCCGTCCATGTTTAAAGATTGTATCATTGCGGTCCGAAAATGCCACAACTGTCAAGTGTTTGATCGCAAGATGCGCGCACCACCTGCTCCTCTCCATCCTATAATTGTCGTTGGTCCTTTCGCCAAATGGGGTATCGATTTTATTACTTGTAACCCTCACTCGGCCGGGGGGCATGCGTATATCATCCTCGCGGTTGATTATTTTACTAAATGGGCCGAGGCGATGCCTACATTCGACGCAAGCGGCAAAACAGCTGCAGTTTTCGTATTCAATCACATTATAACTAGGTTTGGTGTCCCACAAGCAATCATCACTGACCATGGGAGCCATTTTCGAAACATCATGATGACTGAGCTTACAAGCCAGCTTGGTTTGCGCCACGATAGCTCTACTCCTTATTATCCGCAAGCCAACGGTTTGGTTGAGTCTATCAACAAAGTTCTGGTTATCATGATCCGACGAATCATTGGTATTCATCGGTCGAATTGGCACAACATGTTATTTTCAGCGCTATGGGCATACCGAACTTCAGTGAAAACTTCAACAGGGTTCACTCCTTTCCAGCTAGTTTATGGCTTGGAAGCTGTGTTACCCATTGAATGCGAAATCCCATCACTTCAAATGGCTGTCGAATTACTCCCAGCTACTTCCGAAGAGGAGAAACGTTTATTATACTTAGCTCAATTAGATGAGACTCGACGTGACGCTGCATTGGCAATCGAGACTCACGCGAAGCGAATGAAAGCTCAGTATGATAGAAATGTGACCCCTCGAGTTTTTCGGAGGGAGACCTAGTGCTATTATATGATCAAGCTAACGATAAGCTAGGTGCTGGAAAATTCGTTCCTATGTGGCATGGACCCTACATTGTAAAGCGAAAGCTAGCAAAAGGGGCCTATGAGCTGGTAGATTTTGATGGGGACTCTTTGGGTAAACCCAGAAATGGACTTTACCTAAAGAGGTATTATGCTTAAATGGTGGGTATGGAGAATTTTAGTTAGGTTAGGTTTTCTTTCTAGCTAGTATGTTTTTTAGTTTAGATAGTGTGCTTAGCTTAGAAAGTGTGTTTTTCGTCGTTATTCTGGCTTATCTTGGTTTTACTCTTGATATTGCAGATGTCGACGCCTCTCCAAACGTACATTGGATTTGCTGATGGTGCTTGTCGTAGTACACGGAATATCTCTTCCGCAGCTTGGGTTATCTATTCGCCCTCTGACGAGTTAGTTTCTATGCATGGGGTGAGCCTCGGTCAAACGACGAACAACATTGCAGAATACAGTGCAGTGGTTGAATTATTGTCTGAATCTATTTCATTTGGAATTCGACGTTTGATAGTGAGGTTAGATTCTGAATTCGTTGTATTACAGCTTAATAGAGTATATGCCATTAGAAATCCTGTGTTATTAAGGTTGTTTTTGAGAGTGCGTCTCTTGGAACGTGAATTTGATTACATTGAATATCAGCATATTCCAAGGTCTTTAAATACATTAGCAGATGCAATTGCTTCTCGAATGTTGGACAGACATTTGCGATAATCATACAAGTAAATTTAAAAACATTTCATCACATATGTTAAACAAGATAAGCCGGTAATAATGATATATATATAGATAGGAGTGTGTCAAAAAATATACATCGTCTTCGATCATAGGTTGAAAAACACCTTATGATCGGCAAAAATGATAAGTACAAAAAGCCAAAATGTCATATGTGTCTACAAATGTGACTAGTCAATCACTGGTGGTGCTCTCTATACGAGACCACTGCCCGCGCTACCCTACACAAGAACCTCCTAAAAGGTCCTGGGACTGCAACCACATAGCGCTGAAGTCGAATAGGAATATCATCTATGGTGGTCTCTGGTATATCCGCCGTCAGACGCTCTAGATCCTGTTCCAGCTTGACTAAGGTCTCTGCGGCCGCATCCTGTGGGGCTGGTGCTGGTACAGCTGGTACTCTCCTCTCAAAAGCCCGGAGGTTGGCTGGACGCCGTGGACCTACATCTGCATTTTGAAAATTTGTGCTGTCAGTTTTGAGGCGATATATAAAAACAAAAAAAAATACATAATTTGAAAACTCGTGGAAAATGAAATACCTCTGTCGTCCCATTGTTCTCCCTGTGGAAGAACCATGTCCGGATCATTCCGAAAATCCATTCCGGCATAAGGAAAGTCCTGAATAGCAAAGACCTGGCTCTCTAGCCAGTGAAAGTAACCATCAGGAAATCGAACAACTGCTGCGCCCTCATCAGGATGCCGGGCCATTACCGCAACCCATCTCGTCAACTTAGGCTCCCGAGGTGCCCCAACTGGAATTGTAAGATGCTGGGGGACCAGCATTGGAACTCTCTCTAGGGAAAAGCTTACAACTATAGGCCCATATCCAAAGGTCTTCAGTTGTCCTCTCTTTGCCCTGGTTAGTTGGCCCTTCAAATTAGCCAACACAGCATCACACCAGTTGAAAATGGTGCCATGGAAACAGTCTATAGCCATCCGCATTTGGGACCGGTGGCTTGGTGCAAAGCGGCCGCGCCGCAAAGTCTGGTAACAGTAAAGGCTATCACCATAAGTTCAGGTCGGGATATGTACTTGATTTCTATCCCCTTCTCATGGTTTTGGTTGTTGCACCACTCTAGTCGGAGACTAGCAAGGGATTGGCCACCCGGCCTAGTCCCGAATAGAGAAAGTTGCTCGCCCCTGTTAGGCAAGCCAGTGAGAAAATATATATCGGAGGGCTCTATCTCGAGCTGGTGCTCTCCGATGTAGAAACATTGCTCCTGAATGTTCCACCTTTCGACCAGCCACTCAAGAAAAGGCACTTGGCCCCTCATGCCAGGTATGGCCCAGTATTTGTACAGTCCGCATGCTTTTAATGCATCAATGGAAGGTTGATGACCTATCGCGTCCAAATCAACATCCTCGTGCTCTCTTTCACGCCAATCAAGCATGGCGTGCTCCCTGCACATCATAAAACATCAGTGAGAATCCATAGAATTTAAAAATTTTGGTCTATTTTGGAGGGCCAAGGGTTTCAATTTGTGTTTTGCGGGGTACGCACCCCGGCCTTTAGGGACAGAGCGCCCGGACGCAGGTTCCCTTAAGTCCGGGTGCGTACACCCCGTAATTTTCCCAATGGGAAAATATCGGGGTACGCAGGTCAGCAGTGCATGACCTGCGTACCCCGAAGGGCGCATTTTGAAACCCCAATGCCCCCAAAAAACCAAATAAAAACTTAAAAATGAATTCTAAACGGATGGAAAACAAGAGAGGGGTGTTGTAGAATACCTGGTGAAACGGCGTTCGATTCTGACAGTCGGATTCTTCGCAATCTCCACGGGAAGTTTCTTGTCAAAAGCCCTTTTCTCAACCTCAACAGTAAAATGGTAAAAATGACATGGTAAGAAGTCTTTTTATAGGTTTTTTTGGATAAATAAATGCTAGATTTGTTTATTTTTCACCATGAAAGGACATTTTTGATGAATTTTTTCCCATCTTAAACAGGTATGAGTAATGTGTTGTTTCTGTGCAGGACAAAGGGACTTTAGGGTAAATTATCATTTTTCATGTCAGAGTCATCTTTTAAGCTCTTTTCTGACTCCTAAAACATGAAAAGATTGCCGAGCATTTCTTTTACACTCGTTAAAACGGAATTAAAAGACGGTCCCCTTATAGCCCTTTTCTGACCGTAAAATCAGGAAAAGATTGCCGGGTTTTTGTCATTTCAAACTCGATACGGAAATAAAACGACGTGTCCTTGATCACTTTTTACTTTTCAGGTCAGAGACACTAATCATGAAAGTACTCCTTGGTCGCAAGATCAAGCGGTTCTCCCAGGTATTATTTTATACTTTTTCGGGCTTGGGAGACACAAATTTACGAAAAAGTTCAACCTGGAGTCTTCTTAAGTTTTTTAGACTCTCTAAAATTGAAAAACGTCGAGTTTCTCCTATACTGGACTCGTTAAAAATTTCACAGTAAAGGACCTGTTCATTTACAAACAGGAACGAACCACTCCTTCCTAGGGTTCGAATCAAAACTAGGTTGGACTCATCCAAAGGATGAGCTTATAATCAAGCATATGTTATCCTCCTCAAGCTTGTTAAAAATAAAGAGGTACTTGCCAGAAATGGTGGGGGAAAAGAGAGAAGAATGAGCCTATTTGTTATCCTTTGTCTCAGAAGAACCCTTATTACCACTTTTGAACACGACACTTTTCATTCACCTGGGTTGGGAAATCCTTTACCTCACAGTTGATCAAACCACTTTGAAAGTCTTCAGCCGGGTTCCGGGGATTAACTTTGAGTCATTCATTACCAAGCCATCTGTCGTGTCGTTATGTGTTCAAGAGGTCTGCAAGCAAAACTTTCATCTGCAAAATACTTGTCATCCATTTGACCATCCCTGAGTCAGTCCTTACAGCAACATTTCTTCAACTTGATCAATGATTTCGTGTTGTGGGCTTGCCTGCAACAGGTCGCTTTCTATCGACATCAGCACATTATCTAGAGAGATGACTTAGAAATCGTCAGTACCTTGAAGTCTGCATGCATCAATGGTAGGTTTCTCGCCTTTGACGTCAGTTTACATCATTGACTCTCGATCGAAGGATTCCGTGAAATGTTCGACATCAACTCATTCATTCACATCTCATGGATTGTACTGGGTACTTTGAGAACCATTGACATTACTGGTGGTCTCTCTCACACTTTTTAACAGTTTACATCATCGACTGGTAATCAAGTGGTTTCTACCATGTTCGACATCAACTCATTTATTCGCATGGCTAGAATCGTACCAATACGGGAAGTAGAAATGAAGACCCTGGATCTAGTTTCCACCATCCAGGCTGCGAGGAGTTTTGTATCCATTATCTAAGTAGACTAATCATAAACAGATGGTTGCGCCCATACTGTGTCTACAAAAGTCTATGATTATGATGTACTACAAGATCATTCCTGTATCAGTCTAGTTAGTCTGTTAGTTAGAGTTTTGATCTGAGTATGGGAATGCCTACCTCAGCGATGATATAATCTTATACATGTATTTTGTGTTGAAAATTGCAGGTTCTGACTAGGCTCTCCACGAGATAATCCTTGAAATGATAAAGTGCTTCACCCTTCCTAGATAATACAAAACCCTAATCTACTACAGGCTTCGCACTTTAGGGGGCAATCTGTTACACTAAAAAATGTCACCATGGCTATTTACAGTTAGTATGGCTCTATCAACAGTCATGCTATCCTCCTGGGCAAGTCTCATGCCTCTGCTCTCCATGTCAAACTTCAAGAAAGAGAGAAAGTCTTTATAAATGTATTTATCTCTGGGTACGCAGGTTCTCTCAACCTTACCTGTGGATACGCACCTAATGTTCACAAAAGCTGCGTACTTGTACGCTCTGTATGTAAAGTGGCAGGTGCGTACCCTTGTAAAGGTCAAAATGTGCAAGTTTCATCTTTAAAAGGTTACTTGTGGTCATTTCTAGAGCATTCTAGAAGGTTGTTCGACGTGTATTGAGCGCCTCCAGATGGTTCATGTACCCCTACCAAAGAGGAACTTATCCCATCAATAAGGGAGCTATCCCATCCAAAGAGGGGATTATCCCATTGATGGTGGACCTGAATAACTTCCTCTAGAGCACTATAAATACAGGCATTGGGCCAGAAGGAGGAGAGGTTGGAAGCTAAACATTTCTAAGGGTAGATGTTGCTGGAATTAGGACTCCCATTTAGAAGCTTGTGAGGAGAGATTGCCATCTTTGCTTGTTCTATTTGGAAGTGGGTGAGCTTTGTCAAAGTAAAGGAGAACTCTTGATGGACCCTCGGAGGGACTTGCACAACACCAAGGCTCAGGTTGTAATTGTTCCTTTTTTTTCCTATTAATGCAAATGAGTCCATTCTTCTCAATAACTTGTTATTTATGAGTTGTTTCATGTACTCCTTGGTCTATGTGTTAAATATGTTTTATTTTATGAGATTATCAAGTGCTATTTAATCGTTTGATTGTTAGTGAATGCAGGTTTCAAAGTGAAGGAGGAGCTCATCCGGATCAGCGAGGCTGGACTACTGCAACAGTGTTGGATTACAGGTAGGATCTAAACACTTGATTTCTTATATAATAAATGCATGTTTAGAGAAGGATTGCTCTTGTTTGTCTTGTTTGTCACTAGAGAGTCTTAGGCTCCTAGGGAGGTTGGTTGTGTCCGCACTATCGACTCTTTCCGCCTGACATACTCCTCTACCTACTCCTAGTTGACCTTGGGAATCCATATACATGGATTACATGTCAGGCCTTCCTTCTACTAAGCATGAAAATGACTGCATTTTGATGGTCGTCGATAGATTCTATAAGATGGCCATTCTGGTAGCCCGTAAGAAGTGTATTGTAGCCGAAGCCACTGCTAATATCTTCTTTGAATGAGTGTGGATACACTTTGGGATCCCACAGTCCATTATCTTAGATTAGAATAAAAGGTTCCTAAGTACACTTTGCTCAAGTCACTGGTCGATGCTAGATACCAAGCTCACTAAGTCCATGACTCTTCACCCCAAACTGATGGACAAACATAGTTCGTTAACAAGATGATCATGCACATTCTACACATGTAGAACACGAAACATCCATGCACATGTGATGATATCCTTTCCTATGTCCTTCACAACTACAACAGATCTCTCCATATCTTAACTGGCCATAGCCCCTTTCAGATGGGGTTGGGATTCCAACCACTATGTCCCATTTATGTGGCCATACCATTTGGATCTACTTAGGCAGATTCGGCTCATGTCCAATCCAAAGCTGACAAGGCTAACAACTTCATTGATCGCATTCATCACATCCACCAATAGGTCCATGACATATTGGGTAGAGCCAATGCTAAGTACAAATAGTGTCATGATCAACATTGGGTTCCACACAAGTTCCAAGTGGGTGGTAAATTTTACTTACATTTGCGGAAAGAGCGCCTCACTAGGTATTGGGATAGGGTCCCTGGGGTCAAGATGAGTCAAATTTTGGTTAAATTTTGTAATATTCTTTTGTAAGCATGTAAAGTCTCCATGAAATGTGGAATCAGAGTGTGAAGTTAGTATGAGTCAAATGGGCATTAGTTCCTTAGGTGGGTAAGCGATAAAGAGTTTTGAGACCCGCCCATGGTCCATGGACCATGGTAATGTAAGTGAAATATTATATGTAGATGAGTCATAGAGAGTCTAAGTATCGAAATTTTTCATAAGAATCTTTACAAAGGCGAGTAAGATGAGGTAGGAAAGCTATGTTTCCTGCACTTAGGAAAAAGGGGAAGGCTCCTACAGCTGAGTGCGCAAAGACCTTGGTAAGTCCGCAAGCTGAGTGCACGGGCCCCTGCAGCTGAGTGCATAGGGAAAAGGAGTCTGTACTTGAATGATTATTCTCAATAAAGACAGTTTTGAGCCAATTTGAATGCATCTGTGTATTATTTATTATTTGTGCAAGTATCTATAACTTTTCTCTATGTTATGATCAATATGAATTAATGCTTATTTGCTATGCGGAAATAGTAGATCTATGAAATTTATGCATGTTAAGCCTAATTAAGAACCTTTGCGAAGACCTGGAAGCTGTTAAGTTCAATTATAGTAATTTTCTATTTCGAAGGGTTAAGGGTGCGCGCAGGTAGATCTAAGCCATAAAGACTGAAAAAACCTATCACACACGCCCCTGGATGTAGAAACCTGGTTTTGTCATCCCCTAATACTGCTTGGGGTGAGACTAAAGCCTATGCTACGTAGGTTGTTTCAGAAAGGGTAGTAGTTATGGTTTTTTTGGTTGGCACAGATAACATTGAACCTGGGTTATGCCCCATCAAGCCAACAAATTATTTCATTGCCTGGACCGGGATATATATGAGGAATATGTGATGTCGAATAAGTGGTTCCCTACTAAGAAACAAATCGAAAAGTGGATCTACCAGAACTTGCACACGTTTGCAGCTCAGGAAAACAGAAACCTGAGGTTATCTAAGGAACAGTGTATGAATAGATGTCTGTACACAAACAAGACTGAAGCCTTCTTCTGTTTCATTCCTTGCAAACTACATGAGTGTCTATCCAGATTAGCAGATAGTTAGGGTACGTGGAGGCTTGACAGACCTATTGTGTGGACCCCAAAACTGGTGAAGTGCTTGGAAGCTTTAGAAAATAACATCACGTAGGTCATTGGTCACTGGATTGATTTTATCTTAGGAGGATTCATCACTGAACTCGAGATCGATATGACCATCATCTATAGCGAAGCAGAGTGCAGATTCTTCAAGGGACCAAGAGGTAAGTACTTAAACTCTCTGAAGACATGGATTAAAATGTTGTTGTGTGAAAAGTGGGTTATGCCATTACATTGATGTTTGGGACAACGCGAAGTGGAAATCCCTTCATAAGAAACAAATAATCAGGCTCTGAATAGAGTCCGCTGTTAGGCTCCCTTGATAGTGATGATGAAGGAACTATTCTGAGAACACCACGAAGAGTGCTATAGATAGTTAGCCAAGGTATCTCAGGGATACCCCACCCATCCACTCCACCACCACCTCCACCTCCACCGCATACACCTACACCTACACCTCCACCTCCACCTCCACCTATGTATCAACCATTCAACATGGTGAACACGATGAAGATGTCGATCTTTAAAGGGGTGGGAAGTGAGGACCCGAACAATTTTGGTTCATTGTGAATGCTATGTAGAAGGCACAACAGATTACTGATGATAATATGAAGAAATTTCAGTTGGTCACAGTGCTAAAAGAAAGGGCATTGACTTGGTATATCATGTTCTGTATGGATAAACCTAGTGTATATGGTAGAGATTCAGTAGGCCCTGAATAGTGAGTTTAAGAAGCCTAAATATCAAGCACAGTTTGTAACAGAGTTTAAGGAAATATAACAAAGGGTAAATAAGTCCTCATGGGACATTGATTAGAGGCTAAAATTCCTGATCCAACAAGCTAATATGAAGATCACGGATGATGAACACAGAGACTAGTACATTTCTTCTTTATTGCATCATTTGAGATTGCCATTATTGCAGCAGAAAATAGGGGTGCAAGTATAGGCTGTGGAGATTGTGATGAGGTTGGAAGCCTCAGTAGTGTAGGATACAAACATTGGAGTAAAACAAATTCAGTCTCAACTAGAAAGGCTTCGCATGGAGTTGCAGAGTTTGAAGACAGGAAAGGAAGCTCAGCTTGAGGTGCACATAGAAGTTTGGTGCATCAAATGTAAAGATAAGGGACATGATAAGGATCATTGTCCGTTTATCAGAATTACCTGATTGGAGGAGGTCTTGTTCCTTTGAAGCTTGAGAACATTGCATGATCGAGCATAGGAGTACCCTTATGGTGCGCTATCTGACAAATCATTTGGAAGCATGTTACTGGTCATTGTCACCTATTGCAAAAGTTTGTACAAACTCCGCAAAAGTTGTTTTGTACCTTCTGTAAATTGGTTGGGCATGATTAGAAAAAATTTCTAAGCTATGAATTAACGATGGAGTGGACCCCTACTTATCAGATGCAGATAAAAAATTGGCCTTAGGATCAGGCTGTAGGTGCAGTGCGCAAAGGATTCCAGAGCCACAGAAGAGGAAGAGGAGGAGGGGTTGGAAGAGGTTGCAAACAAGTTATTTGCTACAACTATGGAGAGGCCGGTCATTTTTTACGCAACTGTCAGAACCTGACACATCCATCCTACCAGTATTGTAGACAGTTTGACCATGTGATAGAAGATTTCCCAGTCTTGATAGCTAAGATGCAGGAGAAAAAGTTGCAAACACCCATGGAAAATATATAGATGATGAGGGTGGAGCCTTGCGAAGAGGACCATAGCATTAATATCATGACACAAAGTGGTATTGCCATGGGAGAAGATAATGAAAAGCAGCCAAAAACCGAAGGTTGGGCGCGTAAGGCTACTGAAAAAGAATTTGGAATTGATCTCAATAGGGCTAAATAAAATTTCCTGGAATCAAAGAATAACTTTGTTGAGGCTTCTACGTCAGGAAGTCAGGAAAAATTGGCTAGAAACAATGAAGTGCAGGACATGGATTCCTCACTATTGGCTACTCTTCTAAAAACCTATATGAAGATGTTGCAGGATAGGAAGGTGATGGAAGGACTCCACGAGCTCATTGACAAATGTACAGGTAAAATGGAGACTCCTTCCAAACAACACGTTGTAAGGAAATTGGGTAAGCATAAGAAGTGGACAGGGCGTAAAATGAGGTTGAACGCGTAGATTGGAGAATATGAAATGGATCAAGTCAGCCTGGATCTAGGATTAGATGCGAACGTGCTGCCTAAGAAGACATGGGAAAGGATGGGGAGACTTGCACTACAATGGTCTCCTATACAGCTATGCATGGCCAATCAACAGAAGATCATTCCTATGGGGTGCACGTATGGGGTAACAGTAGACATTGAGGGAGCGAGCACTCTGGTCGAATTTGAAGTAATTTAAATAGTGGATGACAACAATCCTTACCCTACACTCTTAGGTATTGATTGGGCCATTGACATGGATGTGGTAATTAATATGAAGAAGTGAAGCATGACATTTGAAAAGAAGGCACTCAGAGTTATTGTACCACTAGATCCCGCTGGCGGAGCATGCTACACTGAACCAATCCGTGACTATGAAGAGGACGATGACTTGGATCAAATATACAAGATTACTATACAGGATGAAGACTGCATGAATCCCACTACAGATGGGCGAATTACATGGGATAGAGCTAACTCCTATACCTCGAATTTAGATGAAGAACTTGAGCATTGGAAGAATAGGTTGCAAAAAATTTTAACGCTACGCTGCATTATGATGACAAAGTTGTTTTGGTGCATATCCATGGAGATAAGAAACCTTCCCCATTATGATGGCTTAGATAATGTTAGCTTATTTTTGGATAATTTTGAATTGGAGGTGCCAGAAGAACATCAACTCTACGCACTTGATCTGGCACTATGTGCTACGCTTGCCCATTGGTGGGATACGCATAAGGATAGCTTCATTGATTGGAAATAGTACAAGAGAATGATGAAGCTAAGGTTTGGGTACGCTAATACCCATATGGCTGAAAAATACACTGGAAATGATGATCCGCACGAACACTTGGCACGATGGACTAAAGATTGGGGAGAAGAGCCTCAACTAGAATGGGTACATATCTTTTGTCACACCCTAGATACTATTCTGATGAATTGGTATTTGGAAACAAAGCTACACCATGGGACGGCCAAGTGGGATATCCTGCAGGAAAGTTTCTTGTTAACTTTCAATTTTTAAGATGGATTTGCGTGTATTGATGAAGCACTCTAGGAAATCAAGGCTTCCATCTTCAAGACACCTGAGGAGTTGGTAGAATGTGTTCAACCGGACTGGAATACACAACTGCGACACGCACTCAAATGCTACAACGTGACTGCAGAAGAAGAAGAGGATCCATGAAATATCAACATTCCAGAGACTGAGGGGTAGCGTGAGGTTGAAAGCCCCAAAGTAGGGAACCCTGATATAACAAAACCTCTGAAGACATGGAAAGTAAACATTGAATCTGATGCATAGCCTAAGTTTGTAAAGATATGCGATTATTGGGATTAAGATACAGTCGATAAAGTTTCACAACTACTATGAGAATACTAGGACTTGTTTCCTACCAAGTTCTCAGACCTAAAAGGAATCGTAGGGGATCTAGGTGTAATGAAGATCACTTTAAAGCATAATGTGAATCCTGTGAAACAAAAACCTTAACATCTAAATCCCAAGTATAAGAAAAAGGTTCACAAAGAGTTGGAAAAAATACTGGAGGCTGGGATCATTGAGCTAGTGGAAGAATCTGATTGGGTGAGCCCTATGGTTGTTTAGGAGAAGAAGCAACAAGATGAAATCAGGATATGCGTAGATCTAAGAAAGGTCAATGATGCATGTGTTCATGACCCATTTCCAATGCCATTTATAGATGAAGTTTTTGAGAATGTTGGAGGGAAGGAAGCCTATTCTTTCACTGATCGGTTCTCGGGGTAGCATCAAATTAAGATCGCACTGGAGGATCATAGCAAGACAACCTTCACAACAGAGTGGGGATGCTTCCAGTATATAGTAATGCCACTTGGATGGAAGAATGTGTTCGCGATCTTCTCAAGGGTTGTAATTGGGCCTTTAAGGAGTTCATCCATAAATTATTAGAAGTTTATTTTGATGAATGGACTATGTTTGGGTTGGTAAAACACCACATTGCAAGTCTGCGCCTTACATTAGATACTTGTCGCAGATATTAGATTGCCTTGAATTTGAAGAAACATATCTTTTGTATGCCTTTCGGGATCCTGCTAGGCCATGCGGTATGCAATAAGGGCTTAATGGTTGACCCCACAAAGATAGTTGTTATTGTCAATTTAGAGGCTACCAAGAATTTAAAGCAGTTGTGTGCAACCCTGGGCCACAATGGATACTAGAGGAAGTTTATCAAAGCTTATACGCAGATTATTGTTCCGATGGAGAAATTACTGAAGAAGGACATGAATTTCTATTCGGACGAGGAGTGCCAACACAGTTTGGATGTTTTAAAGGAAAATATGGTGACTACACCTATTTTGGTGTTCCCAAATTGGAAGAAAGAATTTCATGTTCATGTGGATTCCTCCTATATTGCATTAGGTGTGGCATTGACCCAACCAATAAAAGGTGATATTGATCTCCCTATAGCATTCACAAGTAGGAAACTATCAAAGGCAGAGAAGAACTACTCAACTAGAGAGTGCGAAGGGTTGGAGATGGTGTATGCACTACAAAAATTTAGACATTACTTATTGGGTGCGCACTTCAAAATGTATACAGATCACTCTGCTCTCAAGTACCTAGTCAACAAGCCTATGTTGGGGGGGGGGGGAGCGGGAGATCTATAGGTGGCTATTTCTCTTTCAAGAATATGATTTTGAGGTGATTGTGAATCTCGGTCAATTGAATGCAGGACCAAATCATCTATCCAGAATTGAGACAAGCGACGAACCCACTAGTTTGGAAGAAGGATTGTTGGATGTGCAACTCTTTGTTGTATGTGTCACAAACAATCACTTTTCTAACATAATCCGGTTTTTAACCACCAGTATAGCCTTGGAAGGATATTATACACAGTAGAAAAAGGAATTGGTGGTCCATGTTGTTGATTTATCTGTAATTGGAGGACACTTGTATAAGATGGGCTCTGATGAAATACTGCGCCGATATGTTCCAGAGTTTGAATGATCTAGCATCCTTGCCAAAGAACATGGAGGAGTGGTGGGAGGACACAATGGAGGAAGAGCAACTGTGCAGAAAATTCTGCGTGCAGGATTGTTGTGGCCAATAGTGCATAAGGATTCTAAGGCATATTGCAGGGCATGCGATGCTTGTCAAAGAATGGGGAAGCCTTCACAAAGGGACGAACTACCCTTAAACCCACAGATTTTATTGCAGGTGTTTTACAAATGGGCAATTGATTTTGTGGGTCTGATACAACCACTAGGGAAAGAGACAGGTGCGTGGTACATTATTACTGAGACTAAGTATTTGATGAGATGGGTAGAGGCACAATGGGTCAAAGGCTATAGAGCTATTATAGCTGCTAACTTCCTTTTTGAGTTTGTATTGACTCGGTTTGGGTGTCCTAAGATACTGATGAGTGATAGGGGTATGCATTTCTTAAATGAAACAATCACTGTGATGCTCGAATAATTCCAGGTTTATCATAAGAAGAGTACGCCCTATCATCCTCAACATAATGGTACGGTTGAAGTATTCAATAAGGTCTTGGAGAGCGCGCTAACGAAGGCCTACAATGTGAAAAGGAATGATTGGAATGTATGCATATTAGCAGTCCTATGGACATATAGGATAACATGTAAAAAGTTGACAGGCCAAAATTCATTCAGGTTGGTCTATGGGATAGAGGTTTTGATGCCCATGGAGTATATTTTGTCAAGCCTGTGGATTGAAGCATTGACTGATATGGTTGATCGCTAGACTGTGTAGGAACACCTCACATAGTTGTTGGAATTAGAAGATGACCGGTTTTTAGCAGGATTTCACCAACAGGTGAAAAAGGAGCGTGAGAAGGCCTGGCATGATTGACATATTAAGTTGGGCACCTTCCAGGTGAATGATTTAGTGTTACTTTATGACAATAAATGCATGACATTTCCTAGAAATTTTCAAATGCATTAGTTGGGACCCTATGTAGTCAAAAAAATTATAGATGGTGGCGCAGTTCAGCTCGCAAAGCTAAATGGGAAATTTTTTCTGGGTAGAGTCAATGGAAGTTGATTTAAGTTGTATAAAGGGGATCCTACCCCTGCGCAATAACTACATGATGGCAGTGTAGTATTAGTACTCTAGGAAGCTGCAAGGAAGTACTAGACTATAAACTACACTGCCCAAGAGGTGGGAAAACAAAGTAAGGTGGTTGTGCGATGGAAGCAACCAGCGTACCAGAAGGAGCTGCGCCATGGAGGTTGGTGTTCCATAGTAGGGTCAAAAAATAGTCGTTTGGTGGATTGTAGGTGATTGGATTGTGAAATTTTCATTTGAAGGAGAGGGTAGGCTACAGTTATGGCACAAATATTTAGAAATCTTCTGCTAAAGATGCATTTATGATAGAAATTTAGAGGGAATGGTCAGATTCGAATTTGAAATCACCTATAAATATGGCATGCTGCCCTATATTAGAACAATTTTACCTCTAAAAATTGCTTGTGAGCTTTATTTTCTTAAGTTGATGAACGTGTTTGATTGGGAAGAACTTTTTAAGCACGTGAGGCTAGATAACATGTCTGAAACTTTCCGTAAGGCCTACTTGGATAGAATTACAACCTCTAACCCCACAGAAGTCATAAGTTCTAAAGTTAAATCCCCTGAAGTCATGCCGATAATGGAAGTAACACCCTCGGTACCTATGGCACTAAGGTCGGATAGGCCTAATCCATCTACTACTTAGAAGAAAAAATAAACTACAGCTAGTTCCATTCAGACAGTCACCAAGGAAAAACCCCATTGACATTCACCAAAAGTGGAAAATGGACAAGTCAAAACAGTGCATGAACCCATTGATATTGATGAAGAATAAATTTGCGAAGGCTTTGATTAGTTGGATGCTGAAGAAACTAAGCCTATAACTCGGCTCTCGAAGTATATCTCACCACAAAAGGGCAAGGCGAAGGTACCAAAATATCCAGATACCAGAAATTTTATGGTTTCTACACCACTGCTACTAGAGAAGGTGGTATTTGAAGGCGCACTCTTAGGGTGCATTCCTATGCTCAAAATAGAAGATTGGGATCTGGCAGACCATGAGAAATTCCCTCAGCTGGCACCAAATAAGTATTTGGCAAAGATATCCTATGAGGAGACTAGAGTAGTGGGACTGGAGCAAATGAAATGGGTCGTGGGGATTGAAAAGGTAGGATTGTTGAATATGTTGTATGCACTGCATTTTACCAAAATAATCATTAACACAGTATGTGTGCGACAATTTATTACCCAGTACATGATGGGTGTCTCTAGGTGGGAGAAACCATCCCCATTATGGACATATTGATCCACCACATTACAATGCTTCCCTACCAAGGGGTGGATCCAACCGAGGAATTTGGAGGTAAAACCAAAGAAAAGCACCTTACGGACCAAATGAAGAGTGAGTTTGGCTTAGTAAATAAGTCACGCAGATATTTCATCCACTCTATTACAGACAAGGCGGTGTTGTTTTCTGCGCAGGTCTTGGCCTACAAGATCATGAGAAAGTGTCACGCAAATGAGGTTCTAATGGCAGTAATTTCACTAGCTGTCCAATGTGCTAATGGAGTGCAGTACAACTGGGCATAATACCTCTGTAAAGAATTTTTGATAAATTTTCATGAAGCACAGGATGACGGCAAGGCATTTCATTATGCCTGGATATTGTTATTGATTTCCCTCATCACGTGGAGGCTACCAGAAGACAGTCAATTCCCTCCATAGGATGTTTCCTCACCAGAAATTGTGAAGTTCGCTTTGTTATGGGCGATGAAGGAACCTGCAAGAGTCATGGAGATGAAGATGTTTTGGGTGCTGGTAGAAATGGATCTCTGCACAGTGATTAGCCAAAGGTCGAGGCTGTCACCAAATCTATTTGAGAAATTGGAGGCTTATGCAGAGTTCAAGGTATATTTTCACAATGTGTCTATCCACACAAAAAAGGATCTGAATAAGACATTGTATAAGTTTTTGTACCTGGTGGGTGACGCTGAAGTATAGGAAATTGTGGGAAAGTAGCCAGGAGAGTGGCTACACCCCTCATATCTCGGCACGAGTACAACCAAGGCCAAGGAGAGTTCCTCCACGTAGACCACAATGGCACAAAAGCAGAAAGAGGCTGAGAAGGCTACAGGTTGAGAGAAATATGCACAACAGAAGAAGGAAGTTGTTGCCAAGGCGATTGCTGCTAAGGCAACTCCTTAGAAAGAGAACATTGCTAAGGATACCATTGTCAATGTTGAGGAGTTTTCTTCTCAGCACACTGAGGATAAAAGGGAATACGATGTCGAAGGAGGTGGGGGTGAGGAGCATAGAACTCTCTTTAAACTACATAAGTGGACAAAGGAGACAACTTTTAGACCTGGAAAGAAACAGAAATCTGATAAGCACACACACGTTGATCCAATTGTCCTCACTAAGGGTCACTTTGATGAAATCGAAGATAAGGTCCATGACACCTCGATGGAAATATGGATGCTGTTTGAATAGTAGTACCAACAAGCGTTGGGGAATGTGAAAAAGGACATGCACGACTGAAATATTTAGATGGGACAGCTACACACGAGCGTTGCTCAGATGAGTGGGATTCAAGCAAGCCTGTAGCAAGTGAGCCTGACTGTTTTGGACATTGATTGGAATATGGACCTCAAAGTCATTCCACTGCCAGACAGATCCCTATGTGCGCAGTCAGAGGAAGGAAACACTAAGTTGGCACAAGTCAAGGACTTAGGTGTCAATCTCATGATGCTTCCTATTTAGACCCTCCATGAATCACATCAAGGAGTATTCGACGAATTAAGGGTCAGGGAGCAGAACGCGTTGCTAGTAATCAGCGAAGTGAAGACCAAGAACAAGAAGATATTCATAGAAAAGGTGCAGGCACTGAAAGAGAATGAATAAATGGCCACGCGCAGCCAAAACTTGTGGGTAGCCTTCACATAGGCATGTAATACACTGCAAGAACTCAACATTCCCGAAGATGAAACATCAACAACAAAGATTCAGAAGTTGGCTGCAGTGATTAGGGAATGAAAGAAGGAAATTGGCTGAGTCCGATTTGAGTTACAGATGCATATCTATGAGTTGTAGTTGAAGTTGTAGCTGCCCACTCTACCAAAAGTATGACAATAAAATGAAGCAACAATTAAAGAGGGAATGGAAACTCTAGACACAGCAGTCAAGGACTACACATATCTCTTTGAACTTGCAATGGAAATTTTGACATCTCTGTAGGAGGACCCCACTTTGTAGAAGATTGGCACAGATATTAGGGAGAAGTAGCAGCATTTGACAACATCTATAGGAAGGACAATAGTTGTAGACATCGATTGAAGAACTACAACATAAAGAGGCCATCTTAAGGGCCATGACATAGCCATGGATAGAGGAAGCATGCAGCCTCACTTTTTCAGTTCAATAAAAGTTGAAGATCATCCAACAGACACAAAGGATGATGGGCCTCATGGTGGAAGGCCCTACTACAGAGAAGCTGGTCGAAGAATTATGGCAGGCCATGGTGCAGGGTACTGTTGCTTTGTAGGCACTGAAGATGGAGTTCCACGAACTCCAAGCCAAGATTATTGTGCCAGTCGACTGACTCAAGGGCGAGTCACCCAATTTGTGTTGGAGGCCTATTGGGATAGGGTCCCTCGGGTCAAGATGAGTCAAATTTTGGTTAAATTTTGTAACCTTCTTATGTAAGCACGTAAATTCTCTGTGAAATGTGGAAGTGCAGAACAAAGCTAGTATGAGTCAAAGGGGCATTAGTCCCTTAGGTGGGTAAGTCATAGAGATTTTTGAGACCTACACATAATCTGTGGACCATGGTATTGTAAGTGAAATGCTATATATAGATGATTCATAGCGAGTCTAAGTATTGAAATTTTTTATAAGAATCTTTGCAAAGGCAATTAAGATGAGGCAGGAAAGGTCTATTTCCTATACTTAAGCGAAAGGGGAAGGCCCTCGTAGATGAGTGTGCGGGACCTTGGTAAGTCTACAGGCTGAGTGAGCGGGCCCCTGCAACTGAGTAAGGAAAATGATTCTGTACTTGAATGATTATTCTTAATAAAGACAATTTTGACCCAATTTGAATGCATCTGTGTATTATTTCTTATTTTTGGAAGTATCTATAACTTCACTCTTTGTTATGCTCTATATGAATTAATGCTTATTTGCTACGGAGAAATATTAGATCTGTAATATTTATGCATGTTAAGACTAATTAAGAACCTTCGTGAAGAGTTGGAAGTTGTTAAGTGAAATTACAGTAATTTTCTATTCGGAAGGGTTAAGGGTGCACGAAGGTAGATCTAAGCCATAAGGATAGTATAAACCTATCACACAAGCCTCTGGATTCAGAAACTTGGCTTTGTTATCCCCCAATACTACTTCAGGTGAGACTGCAGCCTGCACTACGTAGGTTGTTTCCAAAAGGGCCTACAATTAGGGTTTTGTTGGTTGACGCAGATAACGCTGAACCTAGGTCATGCTCCATCAAGCCAACACTGGGACCCATTGCGAACTTCGCCTACTCTGGTATGGGCCTTACACCATCACTACCATTATATGGGTCAATAATTTTGAGCTCATCATTCCACCATTCCTTGGCCAACACCTAGGGTTCAATGTGGACCATCTTCAACCATACTTTCCACCATAACTAGACACATCAGACATCGCAGAACAAAGCACACCAACAGAGTTCAACCAAGAATTCATGGAACAGGCCACAAATGATTAGATCATGGACATATAGAACAATAATACTCACTAAAAGAATATCCAACTATATCTGGTTGTCAAAGCTGACAAACTCCTACACTAAGGCAAGTGGCTCACTAAGGACCAAGTTCAGTAGAATTCTCCCCATCCCATCGAGGCACTCAACGTAATGGGGACCATTTCTTCCTAAGGGGGGAGGATTGATCCAGGTGGATATTGATGGGCTCTCACCTATTCCATTTAGACCCCCATGACTATTTCTTTCAATTTTTTAGTTTCCTTAATTGTGGCACAATTTACTATTTTTCACAGTTTTTTTGGAAAATAGGAAAACATCAAGCTTTGTCTATGTTTAAATTTGAAATTTTTATTCCTCAGAGAGATATTTCTAACTAGGTATTGTGCATGTCAAATGGATATCATATGCCAAAGTTATGACCCTAGGAAGTTGGATGTACCAATTTACCCAAATGGGGCCCATAGTTTTGGCGCTTCATCTCTTAGGGTAAGGATTTTGGATGTTTATGTTTTTCCATTGTTTCTCAACAATAAATAGGCCTTTGAACCTCATTGTAACACAATTCAGAGGCATGTAGCCACTACATCTCTTCTTAGAGATAAGCTACCATCACCCGAGCTAGTTTATTTCTATTATGTATGTAAGCATATTTCAGTTCTTTGATATTAATGAAATTAAGTGTTAGTTCTACTACAACTTTGTATATATTGTTATATATGTATTTTTTTGCATTCTTGTTTAAGTTTGGATTAATTTCTTATGGTTTATGTTAATCCAGTTTACATTTGGTTTTTAGATGTTGGCATCCCTTCAACAATATGTTGGTTATGCTGATGACGCTAGTCATAATACTTGGAACCATTCTTCTGCAACATGGGATATATATGCTCTGAGTGGTGAGTTACTGAGTTTACAAGTGATTTGTATCGGTCCCTCTACAAATAATATCATTGAGTATAGCACAGTGATCGAGCTTTTGTCTAATTTTATTTCTCATGGTATCTTCCGTATAGTTATTATACTTGACTCACAACTTGTAGTACTACAGTTGACTAATGTTTATTTAGTTAGAAATCCAACTATGCTTTGTATGTTCTTAAGGGTTCACCTTTTGGGAATACATTTTGATTATATCCAATATCAACACATTTCTAGAAGGCTAAACACATTGATAGATGCATTAACAAATCATATTTTATATATAAGTTTGTGAAATATATAAATTAAATACAATTCACATCACATACATTGAACAAGGTAATATAATGCATAAGAAACATTGATAGGTAGATAACTATATATATATATATATATATATATATATATATATATATATATATATATGTAAGTTCGGTTTAACAAAAACGTATGCCCGAAACATATATGGCCACATGGGCTGTCGTATCAAAAAAATTACATGCAATCAAAATATGGCTATATAGCCTCCCAGTAGACTAATCATGATGATGCACATGATAAAAAGCAATAGTGTAGGCCATCTTGCACAATAGATGGCTGATACGACCAGGAACGCCAATAGTATGACACTGCAGTCTCATAGGGATCTGATCAACGCTAGTTTCAACTATACCTTGGGTCAATCCCTCCATGTGTTGCTCGACCTCTACAAGAGTCTTGGCCATATGAAGATATTGTAATACCTCTCGTACCCTGCAACAATATGTACTCAAACTACTCCCTATTATGGGTCTCCAACTCGCTGAAGATAAGATGAACCCACAGGTTTAACGGGTCCAATATCTACATGTCAAAATCGATAGTTAGTTTTGGATACATATAAAGTAAAAATAAAATGTAAAACTTAAAACTCAAAAAAAGATCATTTTTTTTTTTACCTATGGCACCCCATCGCTCGCCATCAAGAAGCACGAGCTCTGGGTCTACGCGGAAATCCATCCCTGCATATGGATTGTATTCAATCATAATGAGCTACATGTGAAACCATCGAAACAAGACTGGTGTGAAGCTCATAGATGATGGACCTGCATTTTTGGACGTGAGATCCACCCATCTCCTCATCCATGGGACTCTCGTATCTGGGATCTCGAGTGATATATGTAGTGTTTGTAGTAATGGAATCTGCTCGAAGGTGAATGAAATCAAAATTGAACCATACCCATAGTTCTTCAATCATCCATCCCTGGCCTTGGAAAGTTATTCTTTCATGTTTTTTGATACTCCCTTGCTCAATTTGAACATTCTAGTCTCTATGCACTCTAAATCATACTAAATTTGGGGCCTGTTAGCTAAATGCACGGTGGCGCTACTGACCAATCTATAAATGATAAACAAGATTATCCTCAAAGGCAAACAGACCACATCCTTTATTTCGATTTTCTCATCTTCGGTTGGTTTGTATCAAGGTCTACAGTTTGTACTGATATAGTCTTTGACAGTCTCTCCACCCCTTCACAAACCAGATAATGAGATAGGGGAACCTCTCCTCAATAAACCTGTCAAGAAATAGATGCATTCCACCTTTATACCAATCATATGTGCTCCAAGCCTACAATCTTGTGCCTGAACATCCCATGCTTGAACAAGATACTCTAATAACTCCATCTGTTGCCTCATCCTAGGAAGCCAAAAAAAAATTAGAAGTCCACAATTTCTCAATGCGTGGATGGTGGCTAGATCATTAGTAGCATTCATGTCTTTTTCTTCGTGTTCTGTTTCTCACCATATAAGAGCCATTTTTTTTTGATAGAAACCTGAAATATGACAAGAAGAACCATTATAGTGAATCTTATGCAAAAAAAAGAGATAATTTTGAGTGAAACAAGAAAAACAAAATTTGAAATGCACCCAGCACACCCTACTAAAGGGAGACAGTGCACTGCATTTCCCTCCATAGTGAAAAATCTTCTTTCCCAACACATGCGTTGGAGCTAGGGTGAAAAATTAAATCCCTAGGTCGCCCAAAATTGGGAAAAAATGCATGAAATATAAAATCGGAACTATAAAAGGGAAGAGCAAGGTGAGATATTCTACCTAGAAGTGATGACACTTGAAATGATCCACTGGATTGGATGCAATCAGTTGTAGAAGATTAGGGAAAAAAGCACTCAAAGCTCACTCACTAAGAGGTAAAATGTAAAATGATAAAAATGGATTACTTTTTTTCTATTTATGGTCATTTTCATGATTATTTTATTAATATTTAATTATTTTGACCTAAATATGATCTAATTTTACCATGTATCAGCTATTTTTAATCTTTTGATGATGTTCTGAGAAGGTTAATAATTGTTTGACATATTTGATGATGTCTGAATCAAAATAGATAATTTTGACCAAGGAGCACACTTTTAACACTTTCTTCGGCTCCGTAAATTTACAGAAAAGGAAACCTTTGGTGTCCTATTTCTTCTCTTTTCAGACTCCCAAAACATGAAATATTGAGGAGAACTTGTCTTTTTGAAGTAATTGAAGTAACTTTTTGAAGTAATTGAAGTAAATGAAAAGTTGTCTACTCAGTATAATTTTAACCCTTTTTTGGACTAAGATAGACTATTTACAAAAAAGGAATAACTTAGTCGAACATGACTAGGAGGTTCTCCTAAGTATCATTTTTTGCCTCTCTGGACTCAAGAGACAACTTTAGGAAAATGAACCTTTGGAGTTTTATTTTTCACCTCTTTTTCAAACTCTCTAACCATGAAAAAGGAGTCATGTTTCACCTTCACTGGACTCGTAAAAGCATCAAATAATGATGGACTCATCAAACATGATGAGACCATACCACTCCTTAAGTTAGGGTTCATTACAAATAATTAGAGGGATTCATCTTAAGGATGAACTTATAGATAAAGAATATGTTATCCTCCTCAAGATTGTCAAAAATAAAGAAGTACTGACTAGAAATGGTTAGGAAATTTTGGAAAATAAGGTACTCTACCTATTAATGACAGTGAGTCACTCTTGAACATGATACTCTTCCACTTCATCTCCATGGTTGTTGGGTTGGGAAATTTGCTTATCTTTTTAATGCCTCATACCAAAGCCTCCACATTCAATTTTGAGTCAATGCTACCAACTCCATCCAGTGTCAATGATATGTTCAAGAGAATTCATTCAGTTGATATCTGCTACAATAATACTAAGCCTTCATTCATGTCTTCCATTCCTGAACGAGTTCCAAATTAGTATGATTCTATCTCAAATCTTGATACCTATTTTGTGTCATTGATGGGGGATACATCAAGGCCCTCCCATGACGGATCACTTCCTATCAATATCAACGCATTATCCAAGAAGTTGACTTATAAATTCCCTTTGGTACCTTGGAGCTTGCATGCATCAATGGAAAGTTTCCTCACTCTCAGCTATAGGTTTTCATCGTTGTCCTTGGACCGAAATTTTATGTGTGGTGTTCGACTTCAACTCATTCATTCACACCATACAAATTATACTACAATACCTTGAGAGCCATTAACATCATCGATGGTTTCTCTCGCATCTGTTAACTACTTACATCATTGGCCAATAATCAGATGGTGTCTACCATGTTCGACTCCAGCTCATTTATTCGCATGGTTAGACTCGTACATTGGATGATTGAGTGAACAAGATAGAAGAACCCAGATATGGTTCCATCCATCAGAGTTGCGCTTTTAGTATTAATACAAGATTACAAAGTATGATGGCTATGATCATATAGAAATTCATCCAAGCATGGATCCACTCTCTATCATTAGTGGATAAACTTCTTGATCATTGTACATGTAATGTTAGATTATGTGCTAAGCATGGGTATGCCTCCCTCATCAAAAATATCACGATGAAAATGTATTGTAACAGAGGATGATCTCAACCAATTGTTCTTGATCTGAACTTGTCATAAGGTAAAGCACTTCAATCATCAACTACTATTCCTGACTTTTCTCTTTAAGGGGAAATCTATTACAGGCCATTTTGTTGCATCTGGTCAATAGACCTACAAACCTAATCAATCCACATCCCTAAAAATCTTGTCATCATACCTACACAAATACCTAAGCTTGACCTCTCCAAATGTCTGAGTTTATGGGTCTAACTTATAAAAATCAATGCTTTTAAGCCCCAGCGCACCATGTCCATTTAGAGACTTGCATTCAACCCTAGTCTCTCCCTTCTGCATTAGTGCTAGTCAACACTAGTTTTGTTGGGTTGTGTTATATTATTTCCACAACTAACCCATGCATGGGGGGGTCACAAGGGGGGCGTTAGCCCCCCCTTGTACGTTGCATGGGGCACTGCCAGGGGGTCACAGGGGGGGTATGCAGGGGGGCGATAGTCCCCCTGCACGGGGTCCCGGGTAACGCTCCGGGAAAAAAAATGGACCCTATATTAGGTGGGCGGACCTACCTATGGTTTTCTGCATGGATTTCGCACATGGTTTTGGGCATGATGATTTTCTGTCCATCGTATTTTTTAGATCCGGTCAAGGGAACTATGATTATGTTCTAATCTAGGGTTAATGGATTAGGGTTTATGGATGATTCAGCATGTATATATATATATATATATATATATATATATATATATATATATATATATACATATACATATACATATACATATACATATACATATACATATACATATACATATACATATACATATACATATACATATATATATATATATACATATATACATATATATATATATATGTATATGTATATATATATGTATATATATGTATGTATGTATTGTAACATTGAAAGGAAAAGAATTAAAAATCAATCTGGTAGTCCTGATTTTGGGATCCAGGGGGAAATCTTTGTGTATCTGTTTTATTTTTTATGCTCTCATCATTGTTTATTTTCTTTTTTTAGAATTCGTATGCAGATAACTTTTGTACAGGGTTAAAACCTACAATTTTCTCCTTGTTGGGGGTGCATTGATTCTATAAATTCAAGAAAAAAAAAAAATCAGAAGCTTCCTCTTCCAGAAAATTCCAAGGGTTATTTTAACCATTTACTATTGATAAGAAGCTCGAGTCCTATCTGATATTACCTTGGATACTTCACCTCTTATCCATTCAGCTCATTCCCCCCATTATAAGTGGATCTCAAGCTCATTATGGTAATTCCTAAAATACCATCCATCTCCTATAAATTTACTGCCATCTATAACATTACGGTTGTCATTTTTAGACTGGTCATGCCCCCACATTGTTGCCTTAAATCTAAGAGAGTCATCATTTTAATGCATTAGGGTGACATTGAGGTGTTCTTTGTGACAAGGAAAGACAATTCAACTTGGAGAGATCTCTAC
This sequence comes from Pinus tabuliformis, assembly GCA_031772625.1. Taxonomy (NCBI): domain Eukaryota; kingdom Viridiplantae; phylum Streptophyta; class Pinopsida; order Pinales; family Pinaceae; genus Pinus; species Pinus tabuliformis. Next base: position 896,157,468 of record CM062805.1, read on the forward strand.
AAGATCAACTACTATTTTTGGTTGTAAAATCTAACCTATTTTTATTAATACAATGAGTATCATGTTTTCCTACATATGTTGTGTTACTTTTACATTCATGTATTTCAATGCCTTGTTGATTCATTGAATCGAGTAATTGAATTATGCTACATAGATGTTGTCGATCCTAGGCTTGTTTTGAATGTATGTGTAGGCTCTAATTATAGCATTTGGAGCTACGATTGGGGCTTACAAGTTAGGAGGAAAGTAAATATTGTGATGGATTCCAAGTAAGCCTCTTTCCATGCTTCAATTTCTCCGAGGGAAACTCTATATTCTTCACTTTTTGTTGTTCTAGACAAGTCCACTAGGTCTTGGGAAGATAATTTTGTCTTCAATCATAAATTTCGTATAACACATGGTATTACCCATGGTATTGTATGTATGAAACCTATATAGATGCTAGAGACTCTCCATTGAATATATGTCAAGTATTGTTTGGTATTGAAAAGCATATGGCTTGTGTAGTGTTCTCCTTCCTTAAGGAGTGATTGTATGGTGTTACCCTATCTCAAGGGTTTTTATTAATAAAGAGTGAAGCATTTCTATTGTTTTTTGGTGACTAGCAGAATTGGCAACGACAGTGGTATCGTACTCACGTTACACGGGGTCGAATCCCATCGGCTGCCACTATAACCTCTAGGAGGAACCACCCAACCCACAAGAACGACCCTCGGTTAAGATGAGACTCAAACGCGTGACCTGCACAGTGGCACAGATGGCTTAGTAGATCATCCATTGGCTACGAGACCAAACCTCTGCAGGCGTGAAGCATTTCTATTGTTATTTTGGATTGAACTTGGGATTTATTTTGTAGATATTTTAATATATTTGTAGATTTATTACATCAATCTAATACAAGGGGGGTGGGAGGGAGTGTTGCAAAATGGTATCAGAGTGAAGTTTTATCATTTGACTTGAAGAGGCTCATACACACACGTGCACACAGGATAAACACCTAATCTGATAGTTTAATTTCTATATACGCATGTGTACTGATTTTAGAATTACAACTCAGTATGATTGTTGGCTTTACAAATCAATAATATGTTATTTTATTTCCTAACTTTCATATTAACATGAGATTTGATTTTACAACCAGTTTCAAATCAACATGATTATCACAAATATACCAAGGTGGTGAGTGAATATATTTATTTGTGTTTGATTTAACTAAAAATTGTGTGTGTAATAGCAGACAGAGATAAAAATACACAAGAAATAGAGGAATGAGTGACATAATGGTACAATACACAATGGACAAATTCCATCATAATATGGAAGAGTACTCGGTTGGGAAGAATTCAACGGAAAATTTCCTAATTGGATGGACAATCTCAAGAGCTTGAGAGATGAATTGAGAAGTTGCAAGGTAGACAATGAAAATATCGTCAGAGCAAAAAATATGCAAGCATAGGTGAATGTAGTGATTTTACAAATCTTACCATACTTGAAGGTGGAAGAAACATGAGCTCAATACCAATTATGTAGGCAGGAAAAATATAAGAAAATCCCATCAGAGATCCAAAAGCAGGTATTGTAGATCAATAATGTAGAAGGTATATATTCAAGAAAAAGATGTAGGAAAGAAAGTGAAGACATAGTGAGAGGAGAAATCCCACTCAGCACTTCAAAAAGAAATCAAGCAAGCATACATATCCCTAAATACATATCTTCAAATAATATTAGTAGAGTATGGAGTTTTTATGAGTTTGACAATATAATAAGGTGGAACTCAATAGGATGAACTCGATGCTACAAGAGTTCAAGAAATCAAAGCCCCCTACCTTCGATGGAGAGATAAAGAAGGTTTAAGAGGTAGAAGATTGATTATTGGGAATGAAAAAGTACTCTATATTGCATGATTACTCTAAAAACATGAAGTTTGGAATAACCATTTTTATTTGAAGGGAAAAGCTAATATATTGTGGGAGGATTTGAGAAATGTTAAGAGCATTAGGGAAAAGTAACTATCATGGAGAAACTTTGAGAAATATTTTTAAGAGACGTACTTGTATGAGAGGTACTATGTAGAAATTTTAAAGAATTCCATGAACATAAGTTAAGGTATCTTATTGTTTATGAGTACACTAATATATTTTTGCACCGATTGGGGTATATGTCATATATCAAATATGAGAGGGTGAAGATTCAAAGGTGTCTTAGTGGGTTACTACAAGCTTATTGATACAAGATAGAGTTTGACAACCCAATGAAATTAGAGGACATTACCCAGAAAGCCAAATACTATTATGATTAGTCCAAGCATAAGGGTGAATTACATGGGATAGAGATAACTCCTATACCTCGAATTCAGATGAAGAACTTGAGCACTAGAAGAATAGGTTGCAAAAAATTTTAACGCTACGCTGCATTATGATGACAAAGTTTCTTTGGTGCATATCCATGAAGGTAAGAAACCTTCCTCATTATGATGGCTTAGATGATGTTAGCTTGTTTTTGCATAATTTTGAAATGGAGGTGCCAGAAGAACATCAACTCTAGGCACTTTATCTAGCACTACATGCTACGCTTTCCCATTGGTGGGGTACGCATAAGGATAGCTTCATTGATTGGAAATAGTACAAGAGAATGATGAAGCTAAGGTTTGGGTACGTTAATACCCATATGGCTGAAAAATACAGTGGAAACGATGATTCGCACAAACACTTGGCATGATGGACTAAAGATTGAGGAGAAGAGCCTCAACTAGAATGGGTGCATATCTTTTGTCACACCGTAGATACTATTCTGACGAATTGGTATTTGGAAACGAAGCTACGCCATGGGACGACCAAGTGGGATATCCTGCGGAAAGTTTCTTGTTAACTTTCAATTTTGAAGATGGATTTGCGTGTATTGATGAAGCACTCTAGGAAATCAAGGCTTCCATATTTAGGACACCTGAGGAGTTGGTAGAATGTGTTTAACCAGACTGGAATACACAATTGCGCCATGCACTCAAATGCTACAACGTGACTGCAGAAGAAGAAGAGGATCCACAAAATATCAACATTCCAGAGACTGAGGGGCAACACGAGGTTGAAAGCCCCAAATCAGGGAACCCTGATATAACAAAACCTTTGAAGACCTGGAAAGTAAACATTGAATCTGACACGTAACCTAAGTTTGTAAAGATATGTGATTATTGGGATGAAGATACAGTTGATAAAGTTGTGCAACTACTATGAGAATACTAGGACTTGTTTCCTACCAAGTTCTCAGACCTAAAAGGAATCGTAGGGGATCTAGGTGTAATGAAGATCACTTTAAAGCATAATGTGAATCCTGTGAAACAAAGACACTAACATCTAAATCCCAAGTATAAGAAAAAGGTGCACAAAGAGTTGGAAAAAATGTTGGAGGCTGGGATCATTGAGCTAGTGGAAGAATTTGATTGGGTGAGCCCTATGGTTGTTTAGGAGAAGAAGCAACAAGATGAAATTAGGATATGTGTAGATCTAAGAAAGCTCAATGATGCATGTGTTCATGACCCATTTCCAATGCCATTTATAGATGAAGTTTTGGAGAATGTTGGAGGGAAGGAAGCCTATTCTTTCACTAATTGGTTCTCGGGGTACCATCAGATTAAGATCGCACTGGAGGATCATAGCAAGACCACCTTCACAATGGAGTGGGGATGCTTCCAGTACATAGTAATGCCACTTGGATAGAAGAATGTGCTCGCGATATTCTAAAGGGTTGTAATTGGACCTTTAAGGAGTTCATCCATAAATTCTTAGAAGTTTATTTTGATGAATGGACTATGTTTGGGTTGGTAAAACACCACATTACAAGTCTGTGCCTTACATTGGATACTTGTCGCAGATATTAGATTGCCTTGAATTTGAAGAAATGTATCTTTTGTATGCCTTTTGGGATCCTGCTAGGCCATGCAGTATGCAATAAGGGCTTAATGGTTGACCCCGCGAAGATAGTTTTTATTGTCAATTTAGAGGCTACCAAGAATTTAAAGCAGTTGTGTGCAACCCTGGGCCACAATGGATAATAGAGGAAGTTTATCAAAGCTTATACACAGATAATTGTGCCGATGGAGAAATTACTGAAGAAGGACATGAATTTCTATTCGGACAAGGAGTGCCAACATAGTTTGGATGTTTTAAAGGAAAATATGGTGACTACACCCATTTTGGTGTTCCCAAATTGGAAGAAAGAATTTCATGTTCATGTGGATTCCTCCTATATTGCATTAGGTGTGGTATTGACCCAACCAAGAAAAGGTGATATTGATCTCCCTATAGCGTTCACAAGTAGGAAACTATCAAAGGCGGAGAAGAACTACTCAACTAGAGAGTGCGAAGGGTTGGTGATGGTGTATGCACTACAAAAATTTAGACATTACTTATTGGGTGCGCACTTCAAAATGTATACAGATCACTTCGCTCTCAAGTACCTGGTCAACAAGCTTGTTTTGTGGGGGGGAGATCTATAGGTGGCTATTTCTCTTTCATGAATATGATTTTGAGGTGATTATGAATCCCAGTCGATTGAATACAGGACCAAATCATCTATCCAAAATTGAGACAAGTGACAAACCCACTAGTTTGGAAGAAGGATTGTTGGATGCGCAACTCTTTATTGTAGGTGTCACAAACGATCACTTTGCTAACATAATCTGGTTTTTAACCACCAGTATAGCCTTGGAAGGATATTATACACAGCGGAAAAAGGAATTGGTGGTCCATGTCGTTGATTTATCTGTAATTGAAGAACACTTGTATAAGATGGGCTCTGATGAAATACTGTGCCGATATGTTCTAGAGTTTGAATGATCTAGCTATTGGAGATCAGAGGAACAACAGATTATAAAAACATATATACAGCAAATAATTCAAGCACAGGAGACATAGCTTTTAACGTGGTACACCCAACCAATCTGGGCTACGTCCACCAAACATAAGCATCGGAAATTCTTATTAATCAAACAGGAGATTACAAAATTAAATTCTCACAAACTCTCACACCCTCATACAAAAAAACAATCCGTATGAATACCTGTTTTATAGCAAGGAGGATCTAACTGCCTCATAAATCTTCTCAACTCAAATTTAGGATGCATTAACTCCCTCCCAACAAACTGGAGCTAATCTAGGAACTAATTCCTATTGTTGTCAACTACTGAGATTTTGCCTATTTTATTCAAAACAGAAAATCTCAACAATCTCCACCTTGACAACAATTCACCTGATGCCCTGTTATTATTATTTTATCTTTTCTGCAAGCCAAGAGAAGACAAACACCAGCGTAGCTTCTCCAACAAAACTGGTTTCGTGAACATGTCTGCACAGTTTTCCTTTGTATGCACCTTCCAGATCTCAAAATTATTTTTTCCATTAAACTTCTCAATTTCAAACCGGGCACTCTGAGTTTTCGCCATCTTATATCAACCAAAAAACACAATAATCTCCAACATCCAACTTTTTAAAGACCAGCAATTAAAAAAAAACTGCCTATGCCTTATCTGACACTGCCTTTGTATTCATGAATTGTCAAACAAAAATGCTTAGTCAAAATAAAGTAAGAGAGAAATCTACTTGAAGAAACAAGTTTCATGCAACTATATACTACCACCAAGTTGCAAAAAATTGAGTATACAAATGTTGATTTTCAAAGCACAAACGCTGAGTACTTTTGACACCGCATACATAAAACAAAGTTGTGCATTATTCCGTGGGAAATGAACGTTGGAGTTACGCCAATCCCGTGCGCCCAAGAGACGTTGGCAATCACACCCTCTAACTTATTAAATAAAACACATACGCACCAGGTATATATATATGTATATCACAGCACATAAATCTTCACGCACCAGATATACATACCACTGAGATATATAGTATAACAGAGGCCGGTAACATACGAACAGGTAAGTGTACACATCAAAAGTTTTGCGCACCAGGAATGCAACGTATAGACCAGCAATCTCCACACAGCAATCAATTAACACACCACCTCAACTCAGCGCAGGTCCAATGCAGTAACACGTGTGAACAGTTTTAAAAAAACATTTCCACGTTAAAAAAAACTTCAGTTCTGAATACCTCCACGCAAAAAATTTCCACAGAAAAAAATAAAATAAAATTCAGTTCTGAATCTGGTCCATTGCCTCCACTCGATTAAGTTCCAATTGAATCAAAAATGCTGATGAGATGAATCAAGCCCGGGTAAATGGTAACTAAATTGGCATAGAGCTTAGGACATCTATTGCTCTATTTCTCTTGAAATCAAACTGATACAGAATAACATATGCAATGTCAAGGGTTCGAATCGCATGCACCTACCACTTATCACATTTTCAATTCTAAATGCGCGCTGATCAGAATCGGCCTCCAACGCAGGCTCTGGTCTCCACGCAGCAGGTCAATACCTCAAGTGCCCAGCACATAACACATCTGGCTCCACCTCCAGCAGACGTGCCACGCTTGTTTAATACTGCCTGGTCGAACGGGCAGGCAACAGTTCCAACTTCCAACAGATTTGGACCTGCCACTCCTACGCTGCACCACTCCTCCAACGTGCTCTGATACCAATTGTTGGAGATCAGAGGAACAGTAGATTATAAAAACATATATATAGCAAATAATTCAAGCACAGGAGACACATCTTTTAACGTGGTTCACCCAACCAATCTGGGCTACGTCCACCAAACATAGGCATCGGCAATTCTTATTAATCAAACAAGAGATTACAAAATTAAATTCTCACAAACTCTCACACCCTCATACAAAAAAACAATCCGTATGAATACCTGTTTTATAGCAAGGAGGATCTAACTGCCTCATAAATCTTCTCAGCTCAAATTTAGGATGCATTAACTCCCTCCCAACAAACTGGAGCTAATCTAGGAACTAATTCCTATTGTTGTCAACTACTGAGATTTTGCCTATTTTATTCAAAACAGAAAATCTCAACACTAGCATCCTTGCCGAAGAACATGGAGGAGTGGCAGGAGGACACTATGGAGGAAGAGCAACCGCGCAGAAAATTCTGCGCGTGGGATTGTGGTGGCCAACAGTGCATAAGGATTCTAAGGCATATTGCAGGGCATGCGACGCTTGTCAAAGAATGGTGAAGCCTTCGCAAAGGGACGAACTACCCTTAAACCCATAGATTTCATTGCAGGTGTTTTACAAATGGGCAATTGATTTTGTGGGTCTGATACATCCACTAGGGAGAAATACGGGCACGTGGTACATTATTACTGAGACTAAGTATTTGATGAGATGGGTGGAGGCACAACGAGTCGAAGGCTATAGAGCTATTATAGTTTCTTACTTCCTTTTCGAGTTTGTATTGACTCGGTTTGGGTGTCCTAAGATATTGATGAGCGATAGGGGTATGCATTTCTTAAATGAAACAATCACTATGATGCTTGAATAATTTCGAGTCTATCATAAGAAGAGTATGCCCCATCATCCTCAACATAATGGTACAGTTGAAGTGTTCAATAAGATATTAGAGAGCGCGCTAACGAAGGCCTACAATGTGAAAAGGAATGATTGGAATGTATGCATATTAGCAGTCCTATGGACATATAGGATAACATGTAAAAAGTTGACAGGCCAAACTTCGTTCAGGTTGGTCTATGGGATAGAGGTTTTGATGCCCATGGAGTATATTGTGTCGAGCTTGTGGATTGAAGCATTGACTGATATGGTTGATTGCTAGACTATGTAGGAACACCTCGCAACAGTTGTTGGAACACCTCGCACAGTTGTTGGAATTAGAAGATGACCGGTTTTTAGTAGGATTTCACCAACAGGTGAAAAAGGAGCGCGAGAAGGCCTGGCATGATCGACATACTAAGTTGCGCACCTTCCAGGTGAATGATTTAGTGTTGCTTTACGACAATAAATTCATGAAATTTCCTAGAAATTTTCAAATGCATTAGTTGGGACCCTATGTAGTTAAGAAAATTATAGATGGTGGCACAATTTAGCTCACAAAATTTGTATAAAGGGGATCCTACCCCTTCACAATGACTACATGGTGGCGGTGTACTATTAGTACTCTAGGAAGCTGCAAGGAAGTACGAGACTATAAACTACACTTCCCAAGAGGTGGGAAAACAAAGTAAGGTGGTTTTGCGATGGAAGCAACCAACGTACTAGAAGGAGCTGCGACATGGAGGTTGGTGTTCCATAGTAGGGTCAAAAAATAGTTGTTGGGTGGATTGTAGGTGATTGGACTGTGAAATTTTCATTAGAAGGAGAGGGTAGGCTACAGTTATGGCACAAATATTTAGAAATCTTCTACCAAAGATGCATTTATGATAGAAATTTAGAGGGAATGGTCAGATTCAAATTTGAAATCACCTATAAATATGGCATGCTGCCCTATATTAGAACACTTTTATCTCTGGAAATTGCTTGTGAGCTTTATTTCCTTAAGTTGATGAACGTGTTTGATTGGGAAGAACTTTTTAAGCATGTGAGGCTAGATAACATGTCTGAAACTTTCTGTAAGGCCTTCTTGGATAGAATTACAACCTCTAACCCCACAAAAGTCATAAGTTGTAAAGTTAAATCCCCTGAAGTCATGCCGACAATGGAAGTAACACCCTCAGTACCTATGGCACTGAGGTCTTATAGGCCTAATCCATCTACTACTGAGAAGAAAAAAATAAACTGCAGCTAGTTCCGTTGAGATAGTCACCAAGGAAAAACCCTGTTGATATTCACCAAAAGGGAAAAATGGACAAGTCAAAATAGCGCATGAACCCCTTGATCTTGATGAAGAATAAATTTGCGAAGGCGTTGATTAGTTGGACGCTGAAGACACTAAGCCTATAACTTTTCTCTTGAAGTATATCCCACCACAAAAAGGCAAAGCGAAGGTACCAAAAGATCCAAATACCAGAAATTTTATGGTTTCTACACCACTGCTACTAGAGAAGGTGGTATTTGAAGGCGCACTCTTAGGGTGCATTCCTATGCTCAAAATGGAAGATTGGGATTTGGCAGACCATGAGAAATTCCCTCAGCTTGCACCAAATAAGTATTTGGCAAAGATATACTATGAGGAGACTAGAGTAGTGGGACTGGAGCAAATGAAATGGGTCGCGGGGATTGAAAAGGCAGGATTGTTGAATATGTTGTACGTGCCGCATTTTACCAGAAAAATCATCAACATAGTATGTGTGTGACAATTTATTACCCTAGTACATGATGGGTGTCTCTGGTTGGGAGAACCCATCCCCATTATGGACATGTTGATCCACCACATTATGATGTTTCCCTACCAAGGGGTGGATCCAGCCGAGGAATTTGGAGGTAAAACCAAAGAAAAGCACCTTACGGACCAAATGAAGAGTGAGTTTGGCTTAGTAAATAAGTCATGTGGATATTCCATCCACTCTATTATAGACAAGGTGGTGTTGTTTTCTGCTTAGGTCTTGGCCTGCAAGATCATGAGGAAGTGTCACGCAAATGAGGTTCCAATGCCAGTAATTTCACTAGCTGCCCAATGTGCTAATGGAGTTCAGTACAACTAGGCATAATACCTCTATAAAGAATTTTTGATAAATTTTCATGAAGCACAGGATGATGACAAGGCATTTCATTATGCCTAGCTATTGTTATTGATTTCCCTCATCGCGTGGAGGTTGCCAGAAGATAGTCAATTCCCTCCATAGGATGTTTCCTCACCAGAAATCGTGAAGTTCGCTTCGCTATGGGTGACGAAGGAACCTGCAAGAGTCATGGAGGCGAAGATGTTTTTGGTGCTGGTAGAAATGGATCTCTGCATAGTGATTAGCCAAAGGCCAAAGCTGTCACCAAATATATTTGAGAAATTGGAGGCTTATGCAGAGTTCAAGGTATATTTTCACAATGTGTCTATCCACGCAAAAAAGGATCCGAAGAAGACATGGTACAAGTTTTTGTACCTGGTGGGTGACGCTGAAGTATAGGAAGTTGTGGAAAAGTGGCCAGGGGAGTGGCTACACCCCTCATATCTCGGCGCGAGTACAACCAAGGACGGGGAGAGTTCCTCCACATAGACCACAGTAGCGCAAAAGCAGAAAGAGGCTGAGAAGGCTACAGCTTGAGAGAAATATGCACAACAGAAGAAGGAAGTTGTTGCCAAGGCGACTGCTGCTAAGGCAACTCCTTAGAAAGAGCACATTGCTAAGGATACCATTGTCAATGTTGAGGAGTCTGCTTCTCAGCACACTGAGGACAAAGGGGAATATGATATTGAAGGAGGTGGGGGTGAGGAGCATAGCACTCTCTTTAAACTATATAAGTGGACAAAGGAGACAACTTTTGGACCTAGAAAGAAGCAGAAATCTGACAAGCACACACACGTTGATCCAATGGCCCTCACTAAGGGTCACTTTGATGAAATCGAAGATAAGGTCCATGACACCTCGATGGAACTATGGACGCAGTTTGAATAGTAGTACCAACAGGCATTGGGGAATGTGAAAAAGGACCTGCACAACCGAAAGATTTAGATGGGATGACTGCACACGAGCGTTGCTCAGATGAGTGGGATTCAAGCAAGCTTGTAGCAAGTGAGCATGACTGTTTTGGATATTGATTAGAATATGGACCTCAAAGTCATTCCACTGCCAGACAGATCGCTACATGCACAGTCAGAGGAAGGAAATATTAAGTTGGCACAACTCAAGGACTTAGGTGTCAATCTCGCGATGCTTCCTATTTAGACCCTCCATGAATTACATCAAGGAGTATTCGATGAATTAAGGGTCAAGGAGCAGCACACGTTTCTAGTAATCAGCATTGTGAAGACCAAGAACAAGAAGATATTCATAGAAAAGGTGCAGGCACTGAAAGAGAATGAAGAAATGGCCACGCGCAACCAAAACTTGTGGGTAGCCTTCACACAGGCATGTAATACACTGCAAGAACTCAACATTCCCGAAGATGAAACATCAACAACAAAGATTCAAAAGTTGGCTGTAGCGGTTAAGGAATGAAAGGAGGAAATTGGCCGAGTCCGATTTGAGTTACAGATGCATATCTCTGAGTTGTAGTTGAAGTTGCAGCTGCCCACTCTGCCAAAAGTACGAGAACAAAGCGAAGCAAAAAATAAAGAGGGAATGGCCACTCTAGACACAGCAGTCAATGACTGCACATATCTCTTTGAACTTGCAATGGAAATTTTGACATCTCTACAAGAGGACCCCACTTTGTAGAAGATTGGCACAGATATCAGGGAGAAGTAGCAGCAATTTGACAACAGCTATAGGAAGGACAATAGTTGTAGACATCGATTGAAGAACTACAACATAAAGAGGCCATCTTAAGGGCCATGACATAGCCATGGATAGAGGAAGCATGCAGCCTCACTTTTTCAATTCAATAAAAGTTGAAGATCATCCAATAGACACAAAGGATGATGGGCCTCGAGGTGGAAGGCCCTACTACAGAGAAGTTGGTCGAAGAATTAGAGCAGGCCGTGGTGCAGGGAAATGTTGCTTTGCAGGCACTAAAGATGGAGTTTTGCAAACTCCAAGCCAAGATTATTGTGCCAGTTGACTGACTCGAGGGCGAGTCACCCAATTTGTGTTGGGGTCCTGTTGGGATAGGGTCCCTCGGGTCAAGATGAGTCAAATTTTGGTTAAATTTTGTAACCTTCTTATGTAAGCATGTAAATTCTCCGCAAAATGTGGAAGTGGAGAACAAAGCTAGTATGAGTCAAAGGGGCATTAGTCCCTTAGGTGGGTAAGTCATAGAGAGTTTTGAGACCCGCACATGGTCTGTGGACCATAGTATTTTAAGTGAAATGTTATATATAGATGATTCATAGCGAGTCTAAGTATTGAAATTTTTGAAAAGAATCTTTGCAAAGGAAATTAAGATGAGGCAGGAAAGGTCTATTTCCTATACTTAGACGAAAGGGGAAGGCTCTCATAGATGAGTGTGCAGGACCTTGGTAAGTCTACAAGATGAGTGAGCGGGCCCCTGCAACTGAGTAGGGAAAAGGAGTCTGTACTTGAATGGTTATTCTTAATAAAGACAATTTTAACCCAATTTGAATACATCTGTGTATTATTTCTTATTTTTGGAAGTATCTATAACTTCGCTCTCTGTTATGATCTATAAGAATTAATGCTTATTTGCTACGGAGAAATAATAGATCTGTAATATTTACACATGTTAAGACTAATTAAGAACCTTCGCGAAGAGCTGGAAGTTGTTAAGTGAAATTACAGTAATTTTCTATTCGAAAGGGTTAAGGGTGCACGAAGGTAGATCTAAGCCATAAGGATAGTATAAACCTATAACACAAACCTCTAGATTTAGAAAGTTTATTTTTTTATCCCCCAATACTACTTTGAGTGAGACTACAGCCTGTGCTATGTAGGTTGTTTAAGAAAGGGCCTGCAGTTAGGGTTTTGTTGGTTGGCGTAGATAACGCTAAACCTGGGTCATGCTCCATCAAGCCAACACTGGGACCCACTGCAAACTTCGCCTACTCTTGTATGGGCTTCACACCATCACTAACATTATATGGGGCAATAATTTTGAGCTCAGCATTCCACCATTCCTTGGCCAACACCCAGGGTTTAATGTGGACCACCTTCGACCATACTTTCCACCATTACTAGACACATCAAACATTGCAGAACAAAGCACACCAACAGAGTTCAACCCAGAATTCATGGAACAGGCCACAAATGATTAGATCATGGACATATAGAACAATAATACTTGCTAATAGAATATCCAACTATATCTGGTTGTCAAAGCTGACAAACTCCTGCACTAAGGCAAGTGGCTCACTAAGGACCAAGTTCAGCAGAATTTCCCCATCCCATGGAGGCACTCAACGTAATGGGGACCATTTCTTCCTAAAGGGGGAGGATTGATCTAAGTGGATATTGGTGGGCTCTCACCTATTCCATTTAGACCCCCATGAATATTTCTTTCAATTTTTCAGTTTCCTTAATTGTAGCACAATTTACTATTTTTGGCAGTTTTTTGGCTCCTAAACTTCTGGAGCTGTTTTGAAACCATAAATGGCGTTTTTTTGGAAAATGGGAAAACATCAAGCTTTTTCTATGTTTAAAGTTGAAATTTTTATTCCTCAGAGAGATATTTCTAACTAGGTATCGTGCATGTCAAATGGATATCATATGCCAAAGTTATGACCCTAGGAAGTTGGATGTACCAATTTACCCAAACAGGGCCCATAGTTTTGGCGCTTCATCTCCTAGGGTAAGTATTTTGGATGTTTATGTTTTTCCATTGTTTCTCAACAATAAATAGGCCTTCGAGCCTTATTGTAACACAATTCAGAGGCATGTAGCCACTACATCTCTTCTTAGAGATAAGCTACCATCGCCCGAGCTAGTTTATTTCTATTATGTATGTAAGCATATTTCAGTTCTTTGATATTAATGAAATTAAGTGTTATTTCTACTGCAACTTTGTATTTATGGTTATATATGTATTTTTTTCCATTCTTGTTTAAGTTTGGATTAGTTTCTTATGGTTTATGTTAATCCAATTTACATTTGGTTTTCAGATGTTGGCATCCCTCAACAATATGTTGGTTATGCTGATGACGCTAGTCGTAATACTTGGAACCATTCTTCTGCAACATGGGATATATATCCTCTGAGTGGCGAGTTACTGAGTGTACAAGGGATTTGTATAGGTCCCTCTAAAAATAATATCATTGAGTATAGCACAATGATTGAGCTTTTGTCTAATTTTATTTCTCATGGTATCTTCCGTATAGTTATTATACTTGACTCACAACTTGTAGTACTACAATTGACTAATGTTTATTTAGTTAGAAGTCCAACTATGCTTTGTATGTTCTTAAGGGTTCACCTTTTGGAAATACATTTTGATTATATCCAATATCAACACATTTCTAGAAGTCTAAACACATTGACAGATGCATTAACAAATCATATTTTATATATAAGTTTGTGAAATATATAAAGTAAATACAATTCAAATCACATACATTGAACAAGGTAATATAATGCATAAGAAACATTGATAGGTATATATATATATATATATATATATATATATATATCTATCTATCTATATATATATATAAGTCTGGTTTAACAAAAACATATGCCCGAAGCATATATGGCCACATGGCCTGTCATATCAAAAAATTTACATGCAATCAAAATATGGCTATATAGCCTCCCAGTAGACTAATCATGATGATGCACATGATAAAAAGCAACAATGTAGGCCATCTTGCACAATAGCTGGCTGATATGACCAGGAATGCCAATAGTATGACACTGCAGTCTCATAAGGATCTGATCAACCCTAGTTTCAACTATACCTTGGGTCAATCCCTCCATGTGTTGCTCAACCTCTACAAGAGTCTTGGCCATATGAAGATATTGTAATACCTCTTGTACCCTGCAGCAATATGTACTCAAACTACTCCCCATTATGGGTCTCCAACTTGCTGAAGATAAGATGAACCCACAGGTTTAACGGGTCAAATACCTACATGTAAAAATCGATAGTTAGTCTTGGATACATAGAAAGTAAAAATAAAATGTAAAACTTAAAACTCAAAAAAAGATCAATTTTTTTTTTACCTATGGCACCCCATCGCTCACCATCAGGAAGCACGAGCTCTAGGTCTCCGCGGAAATCCATTCCTGCATATGGATTGTCTTCAATCATAATGAGCTACATGTGCACCCATCGAAAGAAGACTGGTGTGAAGCTCATAGATGATGGACCTGCATTTTTGGATGTGAGATCCACCCATCTCCTCATCCATGGGACTCTCGTATCTGGGATCTCGAGTGATATATGTAGTGTTTGTAGTAATGGAATCTTCTCGAAGGTGAATGAAATCAAAATTGAACCATACCCAAAGTTATTCAATCGTCCATCCTTGGCGTTGGAAAGTTTTTCTTTCATGTTTGTTGATACTCCCTCGCTCAATTTGAACATTCTAGTCTCTATGTACTCTAAATCATACAAAATTTGGGGCATGTTAGCGAAATGTAGGGTGGCGCTACTGACCAATCTAGAAATGATAAACAATATTATCCTCAAAGGAAAACAGACCACATCCTTTATTTCGATTTTCTCATCTTTGGTTGTTTGGTATTAAGGTCTACAGTTTGTACTAATATAGTCTTTGACAGTCTCTCCACCCCTTTGCAAACCAAATAATGAGATAGGGGCACCTCTCCTCGATAAACCTATCAAGAAATAGATGTATTCCACCTTTATACCAAGCATATGTGCTCCAAGCCTACAATATTGTGCCTGAACATCCCATGCTTGAACAAGATACTCTAATAACTCCATCTGTTGCCTCATCCTAGGAAACCAAAAAAAAAATTAGAAGTCCACACTTTCTCAATGCATGGATGGTGGCTAGATCATTAGTAGCATTCATGTATTTTTCTTCGTGTTATGTTTCTTGCCATATAAGAGCCATTTTTTTCTGATGGAAACCTGAAATATGACAAGAAGAACCATTATAGTGAATCTTATGCAAAAAAATGAGATAATTTTGGTGAAACAAGAAAAACAATTTTTTGAAATGCACCTAGCACACCCTACTAAAGGGAGACAGTGCACTCCATTCCCTCCATAGTGAAAAATATTCTTTCCCAACACATGCGTTGGAGCTAGGGTGAAAAATTAAATCCCTAGGTCGCCCAAAATTGGGAAAAAATTCATGAAATATAAAATCGGAACTGTAAAAGGGAAGAGCAAGGTGAGATGTTCTACCTAGAAGTGACGACACTTGACATGATCCACTGGATTGGATGCAATCAGTTGTAGAAGATTAGGGGAAAAAAGCACTCAAAGCTCACTCACCAAGAGGTAAAATGTAAAATGGTAAAAATGGATTACTTTTTTTCTATTTATGGTCATTTTCATGATTGTTTTATTAATATTTAATTATTTTGACCTAAATATGATCTAATTTTACCATGTATTAGATATTTTTAATCTTTTGATGATGTTCTGAGGAGGTTAATAATTGTTTGACATATTTTATGATGTCTGAATCAAAATAGATCATTTTGACCAAAGAGCACACTTTTAACACTTTCTTGGGCTCTGTAAACTTACAAAAAAGGAACCCTCTGGTGTCCTATTTCACCTCTTTTCAGACTCCCAAAACATGAAATATTGATGAGAACTTGTCTTTTTGAAGTAATTGATGTAAATGAAAAGTTGTCTACTCAGTATAAGTTTAACCCTTTTCCGGACTAAGATAGACTATTTACAAAAAAGGAATACTTTAGTCGAACATGACTAGGAGGTTCTCCTAAGTATCATTTTTTGCCTTTCCGGACTCAAGAGACAACTTTAGGAAACTGAACCTTTGGAGTTTTATTTTTCACCTCTTTTTCAAACTCTCTAACCATGAGAAAGGAGTCAAGATTCACCTTCACTGGACTCGTAAAAGAATCAAATAATGATGGACTCATCGAACATGATGAGACCAAACCACTCCTTAAGTTAGGGTTCATTAAAAATAATTAGATGGATTCATCTTAAGGATGAACTTATAGATAAAGAATATGTTATCCTCCTCAAGATTGTCAAAAATAAAGAAGTACTGACTAGAAATGGTTAGGAAATTTTGGAAAATAAGGTACTCTACATATTAATGACAATGAGTCACTCTTGAACATGACACTCTTCCACTTCATCTCCATGGTTGTTGGGTTGGGAAATTTTCTTATCTTTTTAATTCCTCATACCAAAGCCTCCACATTCAATTTTGAGTCAATGCTACCAAATCCATCCAGTGTCAATGATATGTTCAAGAGAATTCATTCAATTGATATCTGCTACAATAATACTAAGCCTTCATTCATGTCTTCCATTCCTGAACGAGTTCCACATCAGTATGATTCTATCTCAATCTTGATACCTGTTTTGTGTCATTGATGGGGGATACATCAAGGCCCTCCCATGATGGATCACTTCCTTTCAACATCAACTAATTATCCAAGAAGTTGACTTATAAATTCCCTTTGGTACCTTGGAGTTTGCATGCATCAATGGCAAGTTTCTTGACTCTCAGCTATAGGTTTTCATCGTTGTCCTTGGACCGAAATTTTATGTCTAGTTTTTGACTTCAACTCATTCATTCACACCATACAAATTATACTACAATACCTTGAGAGCCATTAACATCATCGGTGGTTTCTCTTGCATCTGTTAACTACTTACATCATTGGCCAATAATCAGATGGTGTCTACCATGTTCGACTCCAGCTCATTTATTCGCATGGTTAGACTCGTACATTGGATGATTGAGTGAACAAGATAGAAGAACCCATATCTAGTTCCATTCATCAGGGTTTCGCTCTTAGGATTAATACAAGATTACAAAGTATGATGGCTATGATCATATAGAAATTCATCCAAGCATGGGTCCACTCTCTATCATTAGTGGATAAACTTCTTGATCATTGTACATGTAATGTTAGATTATATGCTAAGCATGGGTATGCCTCCCTCATCAAAAATATCACGATGAAAATGTATTGTAACAGAGGATGATCTCAACCAATTTTTCTTGATCTAAACTTTTCATAAGGTAAAGCACTTCAATCATCAACTACTATTCCTGACTTTACTCTTTAAGGGGCAATCTATTACAGGCCATTTTGTCGCATCTGGTCAATAGACCTACAAACCTGATCAATCCACATTCCTGAACATCTTGTCATCATACCTACACAAATACCTAAGCATGACCTTTCCAAATGTCTAAATTTTTGGGTCTAACTTCTAAAAATCAATGCTTTTAAGCCCCAACACACCATGTCCATTTATAGACTTGCATTCAACCCTAGTCTCTCCCTTTTGCACTAGTGCTAGCAACCCTAATTTTGTTGGGTTGTGTTATATTATTTCCACAACTACCCCACGCATGGGGGGGTCACAGGGGGGGCGTTAGCCTCCCCCTGTACGTTACATGGGGCACTGCTAGGGGGTCATAGGGGGGGTATGCGGGGGGGCGATAGTCCCCCTACATGGGGTCCAGGGTAATGCTCTGGGAAAAAAATGGACCCTATATTAGGTGGGCGGACCTACCTATGGTTTTGTGGATGGATTTCGCACATGGTTTTGGGCATGACGATTTTCTGTCCATCGTATTTTTTAGATCTGGTCAAGGGAACTATGATTATGTTCTAATTTAGGGTTAATGGATTGGGGTTTATGGATGATTCAGCATGTATATATATGTATTGTAACATTGAAAGGAAAATAATTAAAAATCAATCTGGTAGTCCCGATTTTTGGATCCAGGGGAAAATATTTGTCTATCTGGTTTATTTTTTATTCTCTCGTCATTTCTTATTTTCTTCTTTTAGAATTTGTATGCAGATAACGTTTGTACGGGGTTAAAACCTACAATTTTCTCCTTGTTGGGGGTGCGATGATTCTATAAATTCAAGAAAATTAAAAAAAAAATCAGAAGCTTCCTCTTCCAGAAGCTTCCAGGGGTTATTTTAACCATTTACTATTGATAAGAAGCTTGAGTCCTATTTGATATTACCTTGGATACTTCACCTCTTATCCATTCAGCTCATTCCCCCCATTATAAGTGATCTCAAGCTCATTATGGTAATTCCTAAAATACCATCCATCTCCTATAAATTTACTGCCATCTACAACATTACGGTTGTCATTTTTAGACTGATCATGCCCTAATGTTTTTTCCTTAAATCTAAGAGAGTCATCATTTTAATGCATTAGGGTGACATTGAGGTGTTCTTTGTGACAAGGAAAGACAATTCAACTTGGAGAGATCTCTACAAGATCAAATACTATTTTTGGTTGTAAAATCTCACCTAATTTTATTAATACAATGAGTATCATGTTTTCCAACATATGTTGTGTTACTTTTACATTCATTTATTTCAATGCCTTGTTGATTCATTGAATCAAGTAATTGAATTATGCTACATAGATGTTATCGATCCTAGGCTTGTTTTGGATGTATGTGTAGGCTCTAATTATAGCATTTGGAGCTACGCTTGGGGCTTACAAGTTAGGAGGAAAGTAAATATTGTGATGGATTCCAAGTAAGCCTCTTTCCATGCTTCAATTTCTCCAAGGGAAACTCTATATTCTTCACTTTTTGTTGTTCTAGACAAGTCCACTAGGTCTTGGGAAGATAATTTTGTCTTCAATCATAAATTTCGTATAACACATGGTATTACCCATGGTATTGTATGTATGAAGCCTATATAGATGCTAGAGACTCTCCATTGAAGATATGTCAAGTATTGTTTGGTATTGAAAAGCAAATGGCTTGTGTAGTGTTCTCCTTCCTTAAGGAGTGATTGTATGGTGTTACCCTACCTCAAGGGTTTTTATTAATAAAGAGTGAAGCATTTCTATTGTTTTTTGGTGACTAGCAGAATCAGCAACGGCGGTGGTATCGTAATCGCGTTACACGAGGTCGAATCCCACCGGCTGCCACTATAACCTCTGGGAGGAATCGCCTAGCCCGCAAGAAAAGCCCTTGATTAAGATGAGACTCAAACTCGTGACCTGCACAACGGTATGGATGGCTTAGTAGATCATCCACTGGCTACGTGACCAAACCTCTGCAGGCGTGAAGCATTTCTATTGTTATTTTGGATTGAACTTGGGATTTATTTTGCAGATATTTTAATATATTTGTAGATTTATTACATCGATCTAGTACAAGGGGGTGGGAGAGAGTGTTGCAAAGTGGTATCAGAGTGAAGGTTTATCATTTGACTTGAAGAGGCTCACACACACACATGCACATAGGATAAACACCTAATGTGACAATTTAATTTCTGTATACACATGTGTATTGATTTTAGAATTACAACTCAGTATGATTGTTGGCTTGACAAATCAATAATATGTTATTTTATTTCCTAACTTGCATATTAACATGAGATTTGATTTTACAACCAGTTTCAGATCAACATGATTATCGCAAATATACCAAGGTGGTGAATGAATATATTTATTTATGTTTGATTTAACTAAAAATTGTGTGTGTAATAGCAGACAGAGATAAAAATACACAATAAATAGAGGAATGAGTGACATAATGGTACAATACACCATGGAAAAATTCCATCATAATATGGAAGAGTACTCGGTTGGGAAGAATTCGAAGGAAAATTCCCTAATTGGATGGACAATCTCAAGAGCTTCAGAGATGAATTGAGAAGTTGCAAGGTAGACAATGAAAATATCGGCAGAGCAAAACATATGCAAGCATAGGTGAATGTAGTGATTTTACAAATCTTACCATACTTGAAGGTGGAAGAAACATGAGCTCAATACCAATTATGTAGGCAGGAAAAAACCTAAGAAAATCCCATCAGAGATCCAAAAGTAGGTATTGTAGATCAATAATGTAGAAGGTATATATTCAAGGAAAATATGTAGGAAAGAAAGTGAAGACATAGTGAGAGGAGAAATCCCACTCAGCACTTCAAAAAGAAATCAAGCAAGAATACATATCCTTAAATGCATATCTTCAAATAATATTAGTAGAGTATGGAGTTTTTAGGAGTTTGACAATATAATAAGGTGGAACTCAATAGGACAAACTCGATGCTACAAGAGTTCAAGAAATCAAAGTCCCCTACCTTTGATGGAGAGATAAATAAGGTTTAAGAGGTAGAAGATTGATTATTGGGAATATAAAAATACTTTATATTGCATGATTACTCTGAAAAACATGAAGTTTGGAATAACCATTTTTAGTTGAAGGGAAAAGCTAATATATGGTGGGAGGATTTGAGAAATGTTAAGAGCATTATGGAAAAGGAACTATCATGGAGAAATTTTGAGAAATATTTTTAAGAGACTTACTTGTATGAGAGGTACTATGATAGCAATTTTAAAGAATTCCATGAGCATAAGTTAAGGTATCTTATTGTTTATGAGTACACTAATATATTTTTGTACCTATTGGGGTATATGTCATATATCAAATATGAGAGGGTGAAGATTGAAAGGTGTCTTAGTGGGTTACTACAAGCTTATTGATACAAGATAGAGTTTGACAAGCCAATAAAATTAGAGGACATTATCTGGAAAGCCAAATACTATTATGATCAGTCCAAGCATAAGATCGAGTTTTGAACGAACTGGAAAAATATAGTTAAGAATGGCTTCAAGGGAAAAAGGCCAAAACCCTCAAGATATAAGCAAGGAGAGAGGAATGTGAAGTTCACCACTCCTACCAAGAATGAGTTCCATAAAAAAATCACTACTACCAATATAAATTAACCCACCAAACCAACAAAAGAAGAGGTTGAGGGGTTTAGGAGAGGGCCTTTGTAGTGTTGGACATGTGGGGAAAACAACTTGTGAGGACATTGTCCTCAACGACAATAGAATGGAATAAGGTTGTAGAATGTGCTATGTTAGTTTAATTGGTATTTACTTCATTATCCTTTATTGAGCTAATCCCTTCCTCCAAGTATTTGAGAAATAGAGATAGGTTTTTCTTTCCCTTAATTATTCAGAAAATTTAGAACCTAAATTGAAAACCCTATGTTAAGTTAGTTTATTTTCCCTAGTTTTGCTTGGATTTAGAAACACTCAAAAAGAATCTATATAATACTTTGTATCATATAATCCATTTTTCCCTAGATGGATAAGGAACTAGTCTTAATCATTTGTGGCATTTCTTTAAAACCCTAAATTCATTTTTTATTTTTTTAATGGTACAATAGGGTTAAAATATAGAAAAATATCATGTTTTTATCATTTAATAACTTTTTAATGTATTCCATAGGGTTAAGTTTAGTTTACAATTACATTAGAGTAGATAATTCAAAAAATTTCATGCATTTTTCAATCATTTTTTAGGTTTAACATCATTCCTTAATTTTTCTTATATGTATTTTTAACCAGGAAAGTTTTTTGTAATTTTTATTTAATTTACTCTCTAATTTAGCCTTCATTCCATATAATATTTGCACAATTTTAACAAATATTTTTTTTTTGTTATAAGAATTTGTTTACTACAATTGTTTGCCCTAAAATCCTAGTTTATAGAAGCCTTCAGTTTTTCTTGATACAGTGTACTTGTTTAGCATATTTGAAACTCCTTAGGATAGCCCTAGCCTCTATATTGTCCATAGGACCTTCAAAACTAAGCCATGAAATTGCTCCACCATCCACTACAAACACTTGTTTGTATTATCACTATCTAATGAATTTTGTTATAGGATCCTAAGGGGGCATTTATCTTAATATCCTTCTGTTACTTCATAAGCACTACTGGGGAATCCTCCCTTTCGTTGGATTGTGTCATTCACTAAAATAACAGAGTAGTTTCTTATGTGATAGTGATAACACTTCTGTGTGTTGTACCTTGTCTAGATCACCTAATGAGGCTTTGCACTACATGCTAGATTTTGTTGTAATAGACTCAAAGATCATTTTGGGTGACTCTGTAGTTTGAATATAGAAGTTTCTTCTTGGTGCAGCTCAATGTGTTATGTAATCCAATGGTGTTCTTCATGTATTCCATAAGCTATCATAGTAGTCAACTTCTCATTAAAAATGTTATTTATGTTGGTTAGTTTTTGTTGATTGTGTTAGAACAAATTCTCATCAACATTCTTATTAATCTTCTCATACAACCCATCTATGTTTTCCTAAAAAATTTTAAGATAATATTCCATAAAATACAACCTACGTTTAGTAGAGAGAGTGATCATTTGTCCAGGGAAGTATGATGTGGTTTACAAATACCCTCCTTGATGGGTTATTTCACTAAAGTAAGTTTATAGGCCATGAGGAAGAAGGAGTGTCAAGTGTTATATCTCTCTCATATACATGCAAGGTTCAATAGTAGCACCTTGACCAATATCTCAAGGCACTAACTAAGGAGCCTTAGCCGTGCCCTTAGCCATACTACTTGACCACTCAGGTACTATAGGGTGGTCTCCCTAAGTGTCATTTTCGGTGTAATATAGAAATAAGATGGTTGAGTAGCTTATCAAAATATAGTTTCAAGTATTCCTAAGGAATTTTTATATACTCAAAGGTACATGGAAGCAAGATTTTGTATATAAGTTCTTTCTAATGCAGTAATATTCGAATGGGTACCAAGGGGGTTATAATGGTTTCCAACAATGTGATTTCAAATGTATTTCGTATGCGTATTCTTACCCTACTACAATTTTACATGCCAAATCACAAATCACTAGTTATTTAAAGACACGAGAGCATGCCTCTAAACAAAATTTTAAAAATAAGGTGGCTAACCCCAAACAAATGTCTTAATCTCATTAGAAAATAGCTTATGTAAGGTATAGATTGAGATTGAAAGTGTACAATGATCAAAAATTTTGTTATGCTTCTCAAATTGACTATTATGACCTAAATTATGAAATTCCATAGTTTTTATAGATCTAATAGAACTAGTTTGATTCAAATTTGTGCTTTATATCAAAAGGTATCCAATCTACAAAATCCACAATTATCACTGGGAAAATCCTTAAAAGTATCGATTTTAAATTTTGAATAACATCACTTCCCATACTTCATTTTGAATGTTTATTTTTTAAATCAATTATTTTTCTAGAGGAATTTATTTCTTGAATTGAATCATCCAAAATTTTTATGTAAAGTTTTGAAAATCAACCGGAATTATGCCATCCTCCTCTCTTGTCATCAACCTGAAAACCACCGTTAATGTAATTCACATAAAATATAGTGTAAAATCCAAGAACATAACGGTAATAAGAGACAAACCCTAAGAAATATCTCTTTGATGATAAAAAAAGAGAGTTATGTCCACTTTCCTCTTCAAGGAGGAATCATCCAAGAAAAATACTCTAATACAACAATGCTTGGCCAAGAATTACATAACTTTCAATTATATATATATATATATCCATAGATACTCTTAACTACCTAGGGTCCCCTTAGAATGAGTATCAACCAACTAATATGGGTCATATTAATAAAAATGACCCTTTTCATAATAAATGACAAGTACCTACCATTCAATGGGCCTTATTCAAGGATGGTGGCCTCATACACTATTAAAGTATCTAATTAAGGGGGTTTGGGTAGAGACCTCAACAATTCACATCACTTAAATCTACATCGGTATATTTATTGGCCTTCATAGTACATTTGGGATGGTAAACCTCACTTCTGGAAATTACTACTACAATCTCACATTGAATTTTCTCAACCACATTTTCAAAAAAATCAACAAGGTTACATGTAGTAATATTTAATTCCTCCCATAGATTTGAACTAGATGGAAAATAAAGTGGAATAACAAAATAGGTAATATAAGGAAAAGTGGAATTTGAAATGTTCTCATAAATATAACTTTTCCCTAAATGATGACCTTATGTTTACTTGGATCATATAACCAATAAGCCTTATACTCTTCAAAATAGGACATTATGATGCATGGATGACTCATGTGATGAAATATGAGCTGAAGCTACACATCCAAAGGTCTTGAAATACACAATAGTAAGTTTCCTCCC
Source organism: Pinus tabuliformis (assembly GCA_031772625.1). Classification (NCBI taxonomy): domain Eukaryota; kingdom Viridiplantae; phylum Streptophyta; class Pinopsida; order Pinales; family Pinaceae; genus Pinus; species Pinus tabuliformis. Next base: position 896,182,003 of record CM062805.1, read on the forward strand.
ACACTATCTCTTGAGAGGTGTCACACTTTTCATGGCCTCAGCTAGAACTCTATTCAAGGTGTAATTTGAACAAACCATGGCTTCTTCCCAAAAATTCCATAACAACCCCTTCAACTAGGGCATACAACTAGCCATCTCAACCCATTTCTTTTTATTCCTCTTAGAAACACCATTATTTTGAGTGTATAACATGTTCCATCACGATCAGATGCCATTTTGGGACAAGTATCCATCAAATGCATGACTCACATATTCACCACAACTATCAAACCTTGACCATTTTATGAGTTGAATGCATTCATTTCAAGTAATTCCCTAAACTCAATTAATTTATTATATATTATATTCTTCTCTTCAAGAAATAAACCCATGTATTCCTTGAAAAATCATCAACGAAACTCAAACTATACATTGCACCCACTTCATCATGTAAATAACACTATGCACAACTCTAGTTGTGACTTTTCCCTAAATTCCTTGTCTTTCTTATATTCTTCTTGGTGATGTTATCAATAACAAACCCCTCATACACACCATCACAAGAGCTGCCCTACATAGGCCATGGACAATATTCAATTCAGTCATCAATTGTATACTCCTTAATTCAATTATCTAGTTTTTCTTGCGAAAGCTTATTCTTGTTGTATGCTTTGACCACAAGGGAATATGGCCTTGTTCATCTCTTTGTATCCTAAAATCCACAAAATTGTATAATTTTTCCTTTTTAGTCAAGTGTACCCAAAACAAAAATAAATTTGTTTTTAATATCCTTCACTACAAACTCACTAAAACAACATTTATTACCAATTCATGTGATTTGAGATATAGTTAATAAGTTAAGTCTATGTTGTGGCACATGATAGGAATCATTAATAATTGTGTCCCACAACCGACACTACCACTACAAACAATAGTGAATGCATAATCCTCTACAATAATTGTATATTTTTTCCTTAGCCTTATTCAATAAAGAAATTAGAGAAGCATCCTTACCCACGTAATGTGAGTAATCATAATCCACAATCCATTCATTCATCAAAGTATGGCAATGTAATGCTCAATAATGCTCAATAAGTGTTAATGGAAAATTAATGAGAACTATTACCACTCCTTTGCACCCGAAGTGAAATTTTGGTGAATGAGGCAGTTTGTGGCAAGGAAGTTTCTTCCTTCATGCTCTAATTGCATTGTGATTTTTAGGTACTTTCATGTTTCCCAAGGCAACTGACATTGTACAATGAACTTCATGTATATTGAGTTATTTATCACTTCCCTAACGTTTTTTTGGGGCTACTTATGGAAATTTAGACCCCTCCTATGCATTCCAAATCTCACAACATGGAATGCTCTCCTCATTGGTCCATTTAGAGTTGATTTGCATGTTATTTGAGGGTTGATTTGCACTTACGAAAACCATGGGGTAATTTCTTTATATGGATAACATGATTTGGGTAATGTTCCACTCTCTTGATGCACCTTAAATAATAGGGGCATAATTTGGATGAAATATCTTGAAGAATGAATGATTTGGAGTGTGGGTTGCCTCCTAATGTTTGATGTGACTTGGTTGGATGGGGGTTTTATAACCCAAGTTTTGAGTGACATGAGCAACCTCCATGCTTAATGGAATTTATTGACCCAAGTTATGACCACGGGCCCTCTTTTGTAGCATTAATTAGAGGTATTTAACCAATATATCACTTGATGTATGGATTTTTTCTCATTATTCCTCCTCCTTTGATAGAGTATTTAAACATATCCATGAGGTTGTTTCACTAGAAAAGGGAAGATGTTGGAGCTTTCTAACTTGGAAGGCCACTTCTTAAATCCTCCATGTGGACATTGACAATATACATCACTTTTTTACCATTGGATCATTGAAATTGGTAGCTTGGACCATTTATGCTCTTTGATGGATCAACCCCTCTTTTTTAGGGTTTTATTAATTTTATGATTCTACAAGTGGCTTGACCACTTTATTTTGTGATGTGTTAGTGTACTTGATTTAGGAGTTAGTTATATTTAGACAATACCTAAGGAACTAAATCAAATAATGAAAATTTATTATAAGCCTAATTTATATCCCACTCTACAAATAGAGGAGATCTTCCTTATCTGTACTCATGGGAAGATTGTGAGAGCATTAACCTACTTGGACCTTAATGGAAATGTATTTATGAGAGAATTTTTCTTGTTAAAGTCTTATCTATGTGGTGAATTTTTTTGATGTAGAGCTTGTTTGTTTTGGATATTATTTCTACATCAATAAAGGAGTTATTATGATTTTTCAATACTACCACAAGGAAACTGAGGTTGATCCATTTGAAGGGAAACTTTGTCACTCTAAAGGAGGATGTCTAGAATCTCTTCTCACATCCTCCCCTTTGTTGGTTTGGGGTAAGTTTTAATGCTCCTTGCTAAGACATATTCCAAAGTTCCTTGGTAAGGGTTTTGATCTTATTTTATGCCATTGTTGATCTCATGGTTGAAGCATTTCTTCATCGATGGGTCCTTTCTAATTGATCCATGATTCATGTTTTTTCCTTGATTAGTCAATAGGTGAATTTAGCTAGTAGGCTATAACCTCTTACTCTAATCCATAAATACCAGAACACCGACTAAAGAAGGTTTCCTCCTTGATCTCATACTTCCACTTGATTCCTATTGACTCCATATCCCGAAAATGATATTGGCACTGATCTTCATACCCCTCCATCACTCTTTTTCACTTTTATCAAAAAGTCCTAAAAATATCTCTAAAAATGTCTCATTAAGGCTACCATTTACATCACCTTATGCCTTTTTCACTAATCCTTTTTTATTCTAGTATGTAAGTCCCCCTTGAGCCAAAGGAGGGATAGCCTAAAGTGAGATGACAAGTTGTTGATGTGACAATGGGTAAATTTCCTAAAAGGTTCCCCTTGAATCATGCATTGTGTATTTGGGATTTTATCACTCACATACAATTTGGGAAGTAACACATTTTGTTTCAATTGCAAGGGATAAGTCTCATTCTCCCAACAAGATGGCATTTGTGATCATTTTATTGAAGATCTTCTCACATGGTTACTCCATGAAGGAACTGAGTCCTTGTTCCTTAAAATTTTTTTAATACATTGTTGGTTGTAGAGGAGAGCACATCCATCATCCCTAAAGGCTTTTGAAGCAATCTCTTCTTGATGACTCCACTATGGAATCTCCATAAGTTATCATAAACATTTATTGTAAATATTTATTTTTAGACCTATTTTGGGAGTAAAGAAAATTGGATATTCTTTGTGGATATCTCAATGCTATGCTCTGGTTGATTTTCCAAAAACCAAAGTTTTTTCACCTAAGCACATTTATGTAAACTAGAATAAATTCCAAGATTCCATAGATATGGTGATTTAGTGGTGCAACGACTTTTTGGAATTTATGGCATTCAATTAAATAAATTTCCTTTTTCATGAGGATTTTAAGATGGGAGATTTCACATTATGAAAGTATTGGCAAGAGATTGGTTCAGGAGCCTTAGTAAGGCAATATTTGCATCTTTCAAAAACATCTTGGAGACATTTTGTGAATAATATCACAATGGCTATGAATGGATACCAATCATGAAATAGATTGAAGCATTTAATGCTGTAAAGAACCCAATTAAGTAAGGATCTAACCCTCATATTGAAGATAGTAAGACAACCACTAAAAAATAAATTTGTAGGTGTAATGATGATCTCAGGGTTACTACTCCACGTATAACAAATATGAGTCAGCTTCTAGTCACTTCCAACTCAAATATAAGCCCTATATATGTCAACAATCATGCTTATATTTTAGTTTCCATGGAGACATTAATTGAAGACAACATTTTCTGTCTGCTACTAGGAGAAAATAAAGTATTTTTTTAGGAAGAGAGTCATGGTTTTAATAAGGAAATTTGTAGGCTTAAGTTTAAAGAAAATAATACCAAACAAGAGAAGGGCATTTACAACACCCTTTCTAGCAAATATTGAAGAGAGATATATTCCATATTTGCAAGAAGGTTAATTTTCAACATCATAAGCTAGCTCTTGTGGATAACCCATGAACACTTAGATTTATTATAGTCAAAGAATAGGCACACACTTATGGTTTCATAAAAGTAGTCAATAATATGAATTTAGATGAAGAAAATCTTGTATGTCAGATTGTGCTTAGCTTATAGGGTGGTCATTTATCCCCAACAAGAAATAATACCAAATTGGCCTATCATTCAATATAACGCTCAAATCTACATTTTAAGAAAAAAAATGTCATCACAATTTCCTTTTTTCGATCAACATTGGTGACAAGGATCAAAATAGTTATGATGTGGAAAACAAAGCACTAGTTGTGATATCCTCGATGAATCTAATTCCAAAAGAGCATTTTAGGAAAACTACACAGTGTCACCTCAACAACCTATCATCTTGCTTTAGTCCATATCTCCTTTGAATTAAGGGGGGGTTACCTACTAAAATCACTAAGGGAACAAGGTGATGTCAATAGTATCCTTTGTGAGACATTTTTTAGATAATTTTATGGATTTTTGTAAAAAAGGAAAAAAGGGTGATGGAGGAATATGAATATCAGTGTCAATGACCTTCTCAGGTTATGAAGTCAAGAGGAATCAAATGGTGAGATGATATCAAGAAAAACATCATACCAAGTTGGTTATTCAATAGTTTTGGATTAGGGAAATATGTTATAACCCTCGACTAATCAAGGAAAAATTATGAGACCATGGCCCAACTAGAAGAGATCCCTCGATGAGGAAATCCTTCAACCATAATATCACCTATGGCATGAAATAAGATCAAAACCCTTGCAAAGTAACTCTACAATATGGCCTAGAAAGGAGGATTAAAACTTATGCAAAACCAACAAATGTGATCATGTGAGAACAAACTCTAGATGGCCACCTTCCAAGTGATATGTTTTCATTCAAATGGATAAAACTTAGTAGTCTTGTGGTAGCCTCGAGCAATCACAATAATGCCTTTAATTATGTATAATTAATAACCAAGAAAGAATATCATCTAATTCAAATATATTCACCACATAGATAAACCTTTAACAATGAAAATGTTCTCATAAATACATTACCATTAAGCTCCAAGGAGAGGAGTTCTCCCACAATCCATCCATGAGTAAAAATTAGGAATTTCTCTATTTATAAAGTTAATATAACTTCCTTCACAATAAAATATGATTATTTGATTTAATTCCTTAGATATAGCCTAAGAAAACTAAATCTAACTCTTAAAATCAAGTAAACTAACACATTATTAAATAAAGCAGTCAATCCACTTGTACAATGAAAAAATGAGTAAAACCCTCAAAAAGAAGAGAAAAAAATGTCCAAGCCTCCCACTTCAAGCCTCCACTAGTCCAAAAGTGATGTATATGGTCAACATATCCATGGAATATGGTGATCAAAGTGTGAAGAAGTCCCTTTCCAAGTCAAAAATTTCTAGTGTCCTCCCTCTTCTAGTGTAGCAACCTCATGGAAATGTGGCATTACTCCATTAAAAGGGGTGGAATCATGAGAAAAACAACATAAATCAAGTGATATAATGGTCAAATTCCTCCAAATAATGCTCCAAATGAAGGCCTGTGGCCATACCTTTGGCCAAGGAATTCCATGAAGCATGGAGGATGCCCATTACTCATATAAGTCAAAATTTGGGTCATAAAACCCCCCATCCAACCCCATCCATCCAAGTGACATCAAACATTGTGAAGTTAACGCCCAATCCAACTCATTTATTTTTCATGATACTTCATCCAAGATATGCCCCCATTATTCAAGGTGCATCAAAAGAGCAATGTATCACCCAAATCATCCAATTCATATTATCCATACCAAAAAATCACCCCACTATTGTCATAAGTGAAAATTGGCCATCAAACAACATGAAAATCAACTCTAAATGGACCAATGAAGAGAGATAGGGGGGATCCAAGTGTCCATAAATGGTCCCAAATCAAAATTGGGGGGAGTGAACAATGCTTTAATATGCATGAATCCTCAAACAATGTGAACTATCTTTGCAAACATGAAGGTACCAAAAAAATAGAATGCAATCATATCATGAAGGCAGGCTATGACATGCCACAAAATGCCCCATTCTCAAAAAAAATCACTATGGGTTCCCCTTATAAAAGGAGTGGTAAAAAGCATCATTATCATTAAAATTTTCATGGTGGTGTTGTTAATTACCTCCAAGCTCCTTAACATTTTGCTCAAAATTTTGATTATTCTATGGAAATTATTTCCAATGTAATCTAGTTTGCTAAAATAATGAAAATATTTCTTCTGTTTGAGTTACTTGGTTGTTTTTGGTTTTCTCTACACTACTGTCTTCTATCACCACATTCTCTCCAACACTTATGATGGTTTACCCCATGTTTTCTTCCTTGGTCTTCCCTTGGATGTCCTCCATCTCTACAACTCTACTCACCCTTAGATAAGGGGACTGATCTTACTGCTTGTTTTCAAGCTTCCATTTTCTTATAATTTACCCTATTAATCGATCAACATTAAGTAAAATGGATTAAAAGTGAAATATGTCATCCTCTTTCTTTGCATCATCGATTGACAAAAATGCCAAACCAAAGACATTATAATGTGTCATCGAATTTACAAGAGTTAGATTTATCAATTTATCTTCCTTTTATAGGAAGTCTTTTCCACTCTCATGGCTTCAAGTACAACTATTTCACTAAGTTTACCTCAATCCTCTCCAATTAAAGTGGATCAAGAGTGGTGAGTTCTCCCTCAAGAAACACAACTTAATATTTATCTATGTTATCAAAAATAATCTTCAACATCTACCAATCTTCATGTAGATAACTTATCCCAACGCTATGAAAATAAAGCTTCTTTGAGATGTTACTAGGTTTTCATCACCCTTATAAACACATATTTTTAATGCTCTAACTTTAAATCTATATGATTGTTGGTAATTTCAAGTACAACAACCTTAGAATACTTCTACAATTCTTTCCTTCCCAACAAAATCTTTATATCCTTAACCTACAAGCCATGGTTATGTAATTTGAATATTACATGCTCTTCTTTTAAACCCATGCTTTGATGCTAAAAAATAGAAATATAAATATTTGGGTCCCCATGTCTTGAAGTTGTATCACCAATTTATGGATCTTGAAACTCTAAACATAATAGAACAAGCAACACCAAAAAACTGATCTTGTATATGAAAGTCATGACCTCCATAAACTTTAGGGAAATTTATTTGATTAAAATTTCATACTAATTTTTCCATTGTGGACAATCATACTAAAAGAATGTAGAACAATATCCCTTTCTAAACTTTGACAAAAGCCATTACAAAAGTTGGCACTCAAAATTTGACCATAGATGTGGTAGCAATAGAATTAAAATGGACTTTCAAAAGTTTATCTTTGGATTGTAAGGCCTTCATAATTCTATTAATCACCATGCCAAATAGCTATATAAAATTATGTAGCCTACAAAATCTATAATGAAAAATTTGTTAAAGGATGCCCACAATCATAATCTAGCAATAACTTGCCCAAAATTGTTTTTTTACAAGTGGAATGTAGAATAGAAAACCCATTCTAAGTTTTGACGAAAAACATTACAAAAGTTGGCACTCAAAATATGATCATATGTGTGGTAATAGCATGAGTAAAATGGAATTTCAATTTTTTTTCTTTGGATTGTAAGGCCTTAATACTCGTATTAATGACCATGTAAAATAGCTCTAAAAATTTATGCAGCCCATAAAAGATATAATGAAAATTTCATTAAAGCAAGCCCACAATCATAAACTAGAAATAACTTTCTCAAAAGTGAGAATTGAAAGTTGTTCAAACCACTCCCCCCTCAAGAATGCCCCAAAATGTGGATCATTAAAATATTCCTAACAATGTGCCAAGATTGATATAGGCCCTACCAAGATAAACTAAGCCAACCATCTTTGGATGACCTCCAAGAACACAAAATAGTCCAAAAATTTACTATATAAACTAGGACCAAGTGCTAGGGAGTTCAAACCCTAAGCTCTAAAACCATATTGGAATTTAATGGTAGGTACTATAATCAATTAAATAATTTCATATCATCGAAAGAGAGAAAAATACACCAATAATATATGGTGAGTATTGAAAAACCCAAAAATATTGCATTATATCATCAAAGAATAGTATGCCATGCCATGCTCACTTGAGCATAAACAAACTTCTTTATCAATGGATAAATATCAAGAACTCAATAAGTAGGAATGTTCAACTTTCCACAAGAAGGAATAATTTCAATATGATGATATAAATGACTTCCCCCAATGCTCTGTGTACACATTCGGTTTGTTAACTAATGTTGAGAAATGGAAACAAGAAATTCCAGTTTAATTTGTCCTTGAATTAAAGTGAGAATTAAAATCGATTTGTATTCTCATAGAAACTTGTAAATAGTTAATTAAGTTTAATTAACTTAATTATCCTAGGAATTTCAAGTTGGAATTATTTCTGAAGTCATGTATATGTTCTCCCTAAGTTTTAGGGGTCTAGTATGAGTTTAAATTGAGTTGGAAATTAGACTGAGTTTACTGAGTTAATTTCAATTAAATTACTTCTAAATGTTTTTGGAACTAATAGAGGACTAACAGCTAGTTGGTGCACTAATGCATCCACTAGTGTTACTCTAGTTAACTAAATATTCCCTCATGAGAAACTCATGCATGTCAATTATGAGAAAGACCCAGTTGAGACTAGAGTGTAGGGATAGTGTACTATCAGTGGTATTATTTACTAGAGTGTAAATATCATGCATGCATCAGATATTGACCCTATTTTTGGATTGCGCAGTTTTGGAAGCATGAATTCCCTTTAAATACAGACTATTCATCCTAGGAATTAGGCAAGAGATTAGGGGCTTGGAGAGCTGCAGAATTGGCTAAGTGTTGGCCAAGAGCTAGCTTGTGAGCTGAGAGAGTTGAGAATAATTGTACGAAATTGTTCTAGTGAGAACAAGCTTTGTATCTTCACTGATATTTCTGATATATGCAATACACATAGTATAGTTTTGAGCAATGGCTTTCCCTAGATACATATTTTGTTATGTGCCATTGATTTATCTTCTTCTTTTTCATGTTGTTTTCATCGCTCTATTGGCTTCCGCTAGTTGAAAGTAGAAGTAGATTCTTGTCTTTTGCTTTAGCAAATTGCATGAGATAGTGAATCTATAGGATTTTCTACATGGTATTGAAGCGTAAGATAGTATACAAGAGGAGATTTCGAAGTTTTCAGTTTTGGGTTATAGGTGAAATTCGAATTTTCAATACATACTTCACGATCCGCCAATGGCGTTCTATGGTTTGCTGCTCGAGTATGCCTTGGAAGGCAGCTCAGATTTTATGGTCTAGAGGGATAGAATGGAGGTTATGCTAGAGGATAATGGCTTGAATAAATTCATTGATTAAGAAATTCCTAAGCCAGCAACATCGGATGCACAGAATTTGGCCAAATGGAAGAAGTGTGTGGCGAATGTGAGGCGCATAATCCTTGAGGGAGTTCAAGACCACATTGTCTTGAGTCTCCATGGAAAGGAAACTTTGTATGCTATGTGGAAAGCATTGATGGAATTGTATCAAAACAACAATGACCAAAGGAAATTGGCACTGAAGGACAAACTTCGAAAAATAAAAATGGAGAAAGGCGAGACAATTCCAAAATACTTTACCAAATTCACTCAATATCATGATGAACATGGAAGTGTTGGAGTCACAGTTTCTAAGGATGATATGGTGAGCCTTTCTCTTCTAGGACTCCCAAAGAGTTGGCATAGTTATGAGGAATCTTTTAATGGTTGGGAGAAGCTACCAAATTGGGAACGACTGTGGTCGGATTTGATGCAGGAGGAGATCAAGAGGAACACGAGGGATGGCTCTTCATCAAAGACTAATGATGAGGAGAATTGTTCCTTAGTAATTAAGGTGAAGAAGGTGTGGCGAAGTAAAATTATCAGTGCAGACATGAATGAATTCCCCTATCCTGATAATGGGTCTAGCCACAACAGATACATTCTATGGAAGATTTCCTTAGGTTAGAATCAATCAAGAGGGCATACCTCTTGGTTGCTTATCCTGCTTGATGATGTCCTCGCTTGCTCGCTCCACCAATCTCTCACTTCCTTCTTCAAGCTCCTAAAACAAGTAAACAACAACAACACACAAACATAATAATAGACAAATTGCAATTCAACCTACTTAATGAGTTAAAAAGAATTAATACACGAATATATAATATTACAAAACATATAGGAAATCAATCGATAGTTGCATATATTAATATCAAAGAGAGATTACAACCATTCGTCTTGACATCAAAGTCTTCCTCTGACAAGACCAAGTTCCCACACACTTCTTCTAGCATTCCATGATGGCTTCAAACAACAATAGTTTAAAGGAATTTCCCTTTATAATTCAGTTCAAACCCAAACAAACTTATCCCTCACACAACTAGATGGATACAACTAGTAATAGCTTGTTTGTCTAATCAAAATAATATACTCACACTCAACCAACACTCTAACTAGCTTGTGCTTGGGAAGAAGGGGGGTTTATATAGGAAATGTGGATGGTAGATGGATCCTCTTCTCATGGGAGAAGGACTCATCCCTTGAGCTAGTTCCATCATTATAGGGGAAAGGAGCCCAAACTTTCATCCTCGACACCATCCAACCAAACCATTTACGAGACTTCCGTTATAGAGCTTCTAGAGCTGGAAGCTTTGACTCTAATTTAAAAAATTTCCATAACAGGACCGATGCGACTGGAACATAGCTCAGTCACATCGATCGACGTGGGGAATAGGGCTAATCTCTGCACATCGGTATGGGGGAGACAAAGGTAATTAGCGTCGGTCTTGTAAATTGGGCAAAACGGAAGTTTCAAGGGAAATGGTGCAAAAGGAAAATGATATTCTCGTGAAGAGGGACATAATGGGAGTTTCTTCATAAAGGCAAAGCATGTGGGTTTCACTGTAGAGGTCCTCCAGGATCAAGGAACGGGGAACACAGTAACAGTGACAAAATGTTGTGTAACAGATGCCCCCTAAAGCATGAAGGCCGAACCGGAGTTGAGGGATGAAATGCTTTATAAATCAGTGCAGGGAACCAGTATGTCGTTGGAAAATCTACAAGAAAGTACAGATACATATACATAAACTAAGATCTCTGTCAAATGATATATGAAATGTGGCATGGATGCAGCCATCCAAAGAATGATCATGTAAATGGATCTAGGTATGGGCGCAGCTATCCGTCAAAGAGGATGATAATGAAACCAAGGTATGGTCATAGCCATCCAATAATGAGAAGGATCACAAATGATAACTCATGGTATGGTCACAGCCAGCCATCTGATAAACACATGCATATCATCATAGCCATGTCACATCACTTCGAAACCTGGACTTTTATGATCTGAGTCTAGGGTCTTGTGCTCCAACACGACCTGATCAAAATACAGATCCTAGCATGCGAATAGATGTGTTGACATCAAACATGCTATAAATTCGCTTGATCACCAGTCAATGATGTAAACTGTTAACAAGCACGAGAGAAACCACCAATAATGACAATGGCCCTCAAGGTACTATCAACATAATTCACAGAATGTGAATATAGGAACTGAAGTCAAACACCCATGAAATCACTCGATCGAAAGCCAATGATGTGAACTTATTGTCGAGTGTGAAGAACTTGCCATTAGGGCATGCAAGCTCTAAGGTACTGGAAGGGAGTCTATCTGTCAACTTCCCAAATAATGAGTTGATGTCGATGGAAAGCAACCGTGTCAAAGGAGGGACATAATGAATCCCATATCATTGATGCGAGACGAGAGGATGCAAAATGTTTTTTGTATGATACAGAGATACAGAGGTAACTGTAACTGCAGAATGACAATTCTTGAACATATCGGCGACACAACTGGAAGTTTGATAGCTTTTGGATCGATGGGATCGGTGGTCATAATGACATGGCAGAGATCAAATGGAAGGAAAAAATGAATGGCCCAAACCCAAGAAGGTCAATGATGCAAAGGAGGATGTCCCAACCCGACACAAAGCAAAGAGTGTCATGTTCAAGTGTAAGATACCAACACAACTCGATAGATTTTCAAATTTTCCCCCACCATTTCTGGCGAGTACCCCAATTATTTTTTAATCGCAAGCTTGAAGGGGATAGCATATGCTTGCATTGTAAGTTCATCCTTCGGATGAATCCGACCTAGTAAGTTTAACGAGCCCTAGGAAGGAGAAGTTCGTGTTCGTCATGGTGACGAATCCGATGTCGTTTAATAGTTTAACAAGTTGGACAAAGGTGTACCTTGGTACCTTTTTCATGTTTAGAGAGTTCGAAAAAGACACGTAAAAGAAAAATCCACATTTTCCCTTTTCGTATGTTGTGTCTCTCGAGCCCGAAAATGTAGAAAATGATACTTGAGAGAACCGCTTGACCATTTCAGTCAAGGAGTACCTTTTTCGTAAATAGTGCCTCCCAACTTGAAAAAGGGGTAAACTTATACTAGACACACGATGTTTTGCATCCATTAACGAGTTCGAAATGACAAGGGCTTGACCATCTTTTCATTTTTAAAAGGTCAGAAAAGAGTTGAAAGTGGACCCCCCATTTTTGTTCTCTTTAACGAGTCAAAAAGGGAAAAATACTCGGCCATCTTTTCATATGAGTCTAACGAGTTGAGAAAAGAGTTGAAATGTGACTCATTGTCATCACTGAGCATCCATCACATGTTGCTGCACAACTAAGGATAATAATACTATCGAGTCCTTGAGGTAAAATAGGTCAAAATATTTACAAAACCTGGTATTTTCATGAAAAAATGAATAAAAAGAGGAAAAGTAAATATATTTTTACCATTTACCATTTTACCTTTGCAGTGAAGACTTTTTACTCACTTTTGCCCTAGTTTTTTGGGAGCAGATTATGGGAGATTTAGGAGGTCAATCGACGAGCCATCAGTTCCAGGTAATAGCCGAAACCCTGAGCTCCATTTTCATGCTATTCATTTCTATTTAAAGCCATATTTTAGGAATTTTAGGGAGGTTTTTGAGAAAAAATTTCGCCCTCGGTCGGCGTGATTTCCAGCCACGTGATCACGTCGGCCGAGGGTTATTTGCATATCCATTCGTGCTGACTGGTATGAATATTTCTAAAACAGGAACATCGGTGCTGTGGATAGGGAAACAACATTTTTTTCAATAACTAACCGTTAAAACTTGAATTTTATGTGTCAAAATTGATGACTGACTCAAATAAATGGCTTTTGTAGGAAAGAAATTGCTGAAAATGATGGATTGGAAGGAAAGAGAACATGAATATGTTGACACCCACGCATTGAATGATCCAAATTACCGGGAGGCTTTGAGGGCTTGCAGGCTCTTCAAATTCTTCCTTACACCAGCAATGCAGGCCCATCCTAAGTTGCTTCGATACTTGATAAGCCTTTGGGACATCAATCACAAGATTTTTGTCATTGGGGACCAGGAGCTGGAGTTGAAAACTTCAGATATCTACTTCATCATTGGACTATCTCGTAGAGGTGAGCCAGTGAACTTGTATGGGTCACGTCTGGTCGAGGCAAGCATATCTTCCCTGCTTGCCGAACATTGTCCTAAGGCCCTGAAATCCAAGAGTGGGAAGATAGAGATTTATAGTGTGCAGGATCTGACACTGAGGGTGCTTTTGTTGACTATCAATAGAGTGGTGGGGTCCCAGGTGAAACATGAGACTAACAAGTCGAAGTTCCTTTATGTTATTGGTTGAACAACTCCTATGGTTTTCAACTGGGAAGAAGCCATGAAGATGAACATCAAGCACCAGTTGTCCAAAGCCAAGGTGGGAAATCTGAAGAAATTTGGCTTCGGATCAGTACTTGTGACTTTCTTCCTGGAGCGAGTGCCATTGTTCTAGTATTAGTGGACTGAGGTTGATCCTCCTGTGCCACGCGACCCGCGGATGGCCCGCTGGAGTCGTTTGATGCCCAGGATCATTGGGGGTCAGTATATGTCATACCAATCATCATGGAGGATTGGCTGTAAAACAGCATTGATTTTCATGGAGACCCAGATATGCCCTTACCAGATGGGGAGGACTTCAATGACGAAGGTAAAAAATCAAATTTTGATTTTGATGTTTTTAATTTTTTTTGGTATATGCATGCTTATAACATTTCTCTTGTCTAAGTAGATGTTGGACAAGAGCGGCCAGCCAAGATGTCCCTGATAGCCAAGTGTTGTGGGGAAAAATGCCTATTTAGGACGATCCTATCCACCTAAGGTGTGATAGTGCCTTAGCAACAAACGAATGCAGCTATCATGATTTCTTCCTTTATGAAATATGAAAGAGAGGAGATCGGCAGACTTACCGTTATCTTCCGGTTGTCCCTCGAACTAGATCCTCTTCTCTTTGTGTGTCCACAGCTACTCGCCTCCTCGCTCGATCACAAGAGAACAGCTACCTGTGACAAGAGAGCAGCTACTTGCAACAAGAGAAGGACACAATACAAAGGCAAATATACATATTCATAAATGATTCAGGATTAGAAGTAAATCAAATATACTAATGCAATTACACAAAATACACCAGCATATAGGAAAGAATCAAGATAACTTTATTGAAAGTAACAGGGTTCAAGAAGAGATACAACCCATAGGGCTCCAACCCAGCATCTCCTTCCCAGCAGAATGGACTTCCTTCTTCAGCTCCCTTCAAAGCATAACACACCCAATAGTTCTAGCCACAAACCAACAGCAATTCTTTGCAAATACTAAATTCCAGCCTCCCCTGACCTCATGGAGAGAGATCTATATATAGGGGTTTTGGAGAGAGGATGAGTTAGCTTGAGACTGGTCTGAGACTGACTAGTGTCCTCTCGCACTTCAGTTCTTGAGTCCACTTGGAGGTTCTTGCTTCCACTTGGAGATTTGGAACCTCTTACTCATCACCAGTCGAATTCCTTGATCCAAGTGTCATTTTGGAAGCTTCCTGGGCATTGACACTTTGAAGAATGACTCTGCCACTTGTCCAAACTCGCTCAGCGCAGGTAGCCTTCTTTGCAGTTGAAATTCAACGCAGGTAGACAGTGGAGTAGTTGACATTCAGTGCAGATGCTCAGTGGGGCAGTTGACATGATCCAGAATTGCCTTGTTTTGAGTGTTTTCAGGTGGAGAACTTTTGTTAAGTGTTGTGGTTTGCTGGCCTTGTTCCTCTAGGGGTAGGAACAACATGTTTAGGGACTTTGGATCCCTTGATTATTGACATTTCATGCTCAGTGATGCAAGGCACAAAAATGTCTATAACAGTTGCCCCCTAAAGTATGAGGCCATTTATCGGGTGAAATGCTTTATCCAGGAGGGTCCGAAGTTCATCCATCTGCTGGGAGGAGACCTGTAATAAAATACAATACAATACATTATGATTCATACTGCTTTCATGATCTAGCTGAGGCGGGCATTCCCATGCTCAGCTTTATAAATTCATTTTTGTACATAGAACAGACGATCGTCTGATGGTAGACTAATAATTTTAGTGAAATTATCATTCTTTGAGTAGGATGATCATCTGCTGCAATGATGTACATGTCAAATGTCTTTATTTTTCCTGAATATATATCACAGCCCGGATGGATGAAACTAGATCCGGGGTCTTCAAACTCGTTCGATCTTCACTCTAAGTACAAGTCGATCCATGTGAGAATTGCGCTGAAGTCGAACATGGAAAGACATCGCTTGATTACCGGTCAATGATGTAAACCGTTAACAAGCGCGAGAGGAATCACCAATAATGATAATGACCCTCAAGGTACTGCAGTACAATTCACGTGGTGTGAATAAAGGACTTGGCGTCGAACACCACGCAAAATCTTCTGGTCGAAGGTCATTGATGTATACCTGTCGCCGGAAGTGAGAAACTTGCCATTGAGGCATGCAAGCTTCAAAGTACTGAAGGGGGTGTTCCTAGATCAACTTCTTGGATAATGAGATGATGTCGACAAGAAGCGATCTGTCACAGGAGGGCCTTAATGAATCCCACATCAGTGACACGGAACAGAGCTAATGATTTTAATGGAGGTGAAAACGATCTGTGACATATGATTCAGGGTGGCAGTCATGAATGGATGAAGGATAATGTATGGCAGTGGATGGGACCCAGTTGACTCTTTCTAAATGACTTCTCTTGAACATATGGCGACACTGATGCGATGGATCGGTAGCATTACCCAAAATATGGATGGTATGGCAAGACCATGGTGATGTGACCGGTGAATGAAACAACCCAACCCGAATGTGATACGGAGGAAAAGTGTCATGTTCAAGAGCGACCTGCTACCATCAAAGTTTTCTTGATTTTTCCCAATTTTTCCCCAGTCATTGCTGACTAGTACCTCTTTATTTTTGTCAAGCTTGAGGAGGATAACATATGCTTGTTCTATAACCTGCCCTTCGGGCAAGCCCATCGCTATGTTTTAACGAGCCTAGCGATAGTGAAACTCGTTCTTGTCTAAAGACAAGTTTGTCGCTATTTAATAATTTTAACGAGTCTAACGACAAGGATAACTCGGTCCTTTTCATTTTTAGAGAGTCTGAAAAGGTACATAAAGTTAACTCCAGAATTCCTTTTTCGTCATCTAATCCCTTAAGTCCGAAAAAGTATAAAACAATACAAAAGGGATGAGTTTTCGATAACTTTAACGAGCCGAATAAAACAAGCGCTCGACCTTTTTGTGCAATAATCCCTCAGGTCCAAAAAGATTAAAATCTAGAGGAGGGATAGCTCTTCCGGTCCTTTAACGAGCTGGAAGGCCAAAACTCGGCAATCTTTTCATATTTTACGAGTTAGTTGAAAAGAGCTTAAAGAAGACTCGTCTTTTGAGGAACGAGTGATAAATAGGGATAGCAACTGATTCCAGGTACAGGTTGGAATTTTCCAATCATGGCAGTGTCATAAGGATGGCTAGGTGAAATCACTCTTCGCAGCTGTTCCTCAAAATGGGTAAACAATCATATGGAGGTGAACGATCGGCCAAATGAAAGTGGAGGTGGCAGGTGCAAACACGACCAAGGCTTTTATGGCTGATAAATTTACGATCACAGCGGTTATTTACCGGGATAGGTTCATTTTTTAGTTAAAAATGAGCTTAAACTCTGGAGGAAACATTGCTCACTGCTTATATTTATTTTTTAACGAGCATGAAGACCGCGTTAAAACTGCTCGGATCTTGCGTTTATTTTTTAACGAGCATGAACTTTATGCTAAAACTGCTCGATGATAAGTTTGCATGCCCCCAACATAATAACACAAATCGAGGTGCACGCCCCCCAAGCTTTATTGCATTCAACTCGGTGGTTGGAATGAAGGTTTACCTTTGAGAAAGGGGATTTGTTTCATTTTTTAATGAGGTTGACACAAGATAAGAACCGTCCTCGGCGTCCAAATCCATTAGATGTAGAAGGTTTCATATTCCACTGTGGCCACTTCCGCCAGATTACTCGGAGGCAGTAGGGCAAAAGTACCCATTAAGGCAGGGTCTTTTAGGAGACCTACTCCGATATTTTGGAGTGAATGATTCCTTCCATGGATCATTGGAATGCTTCTCGTAACTTGCGAACTGTTGGGGAGAAAAGTTTGTTGGTCAACAATTGTAATTCCTCCTTGGAAGGGAAATGCAATCTTCCTAAAATAGGTCGACACAACAGCTGCCATGGCATATATCCATGGTCTTCCTAGTAGGATGTTGTAATCAAGATTCCCATCGATGAATTCAACATCTATTTCTACCGTTTTTCCCTCTAGTTCAACTTTCAAGTTATTTAGTATACCATATGGGGTAAATGTCCTTCCGTCGAATGCTTTTAACGTCGTCGCAGACCTCGACAAGGTTGGAGATCCTAAAGTTTTCCAGCAACTCATCGACATAATGCATGTAGATGCCCCCTCATCAATAATTGTTCGATGAACAGTTTTATTGAGGGCTTTCACTTGAATAAGGAAAGCTAGTTGAGCTGGTAACTGAGGGTCATATCCTTTATAATCAAAGGCCATAAGATTGGAATCCATTGGGTCAATTCCACCTATTGCTGATAATAAAGCTTGCTCTTGGGAGAAGCAATTTTGTAGTACCTCAAGTGTCGACATAACGGACGACGATTGGGCCAGGTCCTCTATCTATGCTATTTTCGCACAAGGATTAAATGTCGATTTGTGTACTGCTCCCTTTTGCGACTTTATCATTGGCTCAGGGACGATGGGTGGCACAACTTCGGTCAAAGTTGTTGTCGAACTACTAGGTTGTTCATTAGCCTTGTTGTTCGACAGCTTTGGATTCCTGTAATCCTTATTCCTCGTCAAAGCATCATTTTGCTGCTTTGATACAGACAACATAAGAACTTGGGATCGGGAAGCATTTTGACTAGCAACCAGCTCGGTTCTCGGGCTTGGAAACGGATCAGTCAACACAGCTGAGGTTTTGGAACTCTTAAAGAATCTTTTAAGCTCAGCTTTGTATGGACAATATGTTGTCCAATGATCCTCATCGCATATATGACACCCCGTAGGGGGTTTCCTTTTTCTCCCTTTCTTTTTCTTCTTGCCCTCTGGTTGCTTCAGTCGTTTGCCCTTGTCGTCCGACACGGCACTTACTTCCGAGGCAAGAAGTTCCTCATTTGCATTTTGATCGGAAATCATACGGGCCTTTTTAGATATAGCCTTTGTCGATTTCATGTCTGTTACGCCAATCACGCCATCGCCGGCATGAGAGTCACTAACAATTTGCCGGGACAGATGGTATACCAACGAACATCGTTGGAGTAGCAGCAGGAGGCTCTGCCGCTGCTATGTCGGATGACACAGTCCTGGATGTCGACAGTTGTTCAGACATATTTAGTCTATCCAAAAGATTTCCTAGCGATTCTACAAGAACTTTGTGATGAAGGTAGACTAACTTTGAAGATCAACGCAGGAATAAAGGGTGATTGTTCTGTTTAAAATAAATTGTTAACGACGCTTTAGACACAACTTGCTTTTTCAGTTTTAAAGAGTCGAGAAAAAGCTAAAGATGACTCTAGTCTCCTTCGATGTTTTAACGAGCCCGAAGTGACAAATGCTCGGATGGACTTTTTCTGTTATAGAGTCTGAAAAAGGCCAAAAGAAACTGCTCTGGAGATCTAGGCAGAGGGTGTGCCAAACTTTTCGCAAAACCACAGAATACTTTTTACGGTACGGGTGGTCGATCTTCGTGAATGATGTGTTCACTGCATTGCGATCAGTAGGGCGGCCGACACGGCTTCCTAAGGATAAAGGATATATGCCTATAGGGGTCTCCCAATATATACGCGACGGTACGTGGGAGCACAAATCTGTACTAGTGCTATCGTCCCTCCGGAGGAATCACCCACCTTCCACGAGATCGACAGTCACTAGGCTTAACGACGCCGGAACATGTCTCTAGCCTAGACCTCTATGTTGTGCGTTATGTTGCAAAGCGTTGTTAGGTTCATTCAGTTTATTTTAAGTTGATCTTTTTAAAGTTTGTCTTTCAGGATCACCACGAGATGTATGGTACAAATTCCTAAATGCAGTCTAAGATGATAAGCAAGCTTTATAATCTTTCAACTTTGAAAATCTTAGCTACTAAGGGAAAAGAGAGCGACTATCTTTTCTCAAAGAGCAATCAGCACACTCTAATGCACTCTTCCTAAACCAAGCATGCAAACTTATCAAAATGCAAATGCACAATGCAGGTGTTTGTTTTCCACTTTATTAGTATAAATGCCTACAAAGAAAGCTTTTTGTACAATTTTGAATTTGCTTTTAAATGACTGAAACAAACAAGTTTACTTTTTCCAAATTCAACAAGGGTAGAAGAGATTACAATCACTTTGTGATTTTCGAAATTACTACTTGTTTTGACATTCAAAAGTGACAAACTCAAACCAATAAGCAAAAGCAAATGTATAATCAAACTGCAAACAGCCAATGAACTCTCTCCTAAGATCACAATCAATCAATCAATCAGATCTGAATCAAGGGCTATAGGATGATTACTTTACTCATGCAAAGGAAAACTATAAATGATGCCACAAACACATAAAAACACTTACAGTCTTTTTGTACAAAAATGAGGCGGAATTCAAGCAAGGAAAAGGGGTTATCAGACTGGTACCTATGCTGGTTAAAGGCTGCAAAAACAGAGATCAAAACAGGGCGAAAGACAGCAGAGAACCCCAGCTGCACAAGGCAAAACTGGTTCAGCGCAACCTCAACACTGTGGTTTTGACATTCAGTGCAGGTAGCCTTCACGGGACCTGCGCTGAAATGCAGAATGCCTTCACAGCAGTCGCGCTGAAGGAGAAACTCTCGTTTCTCTTGGGTTCCGGGTCATAAAATGCTCAAAAATCAACTGTTTCAGGCCAAATCAGAAACACAAGCAAGGTATAAACAGAGGGATGCTTTGATAGGGTACTAAAGACTATCACAAGGATCAATCAAATCATTTGTGGATCTAGTTTAAATCATAGACAAGTCCAACATACTGAATCAAAGCAGCAACTTTTACTTTGCATCCGGGAAAGATGCAGTTCAAGAGTTGCTGTCAAGTCTATGAAGTAAACAAATGACGGAAACACAAATGAAATGAATAAACAAGTTCTTCCCCAGTGGAGTCACCAATTTGTTGTGGGGAAAAATGCCTATTTAGGACGATCCTATCCACCTAAGGTGTGATAGCGCCTTAGCAACAAACGAATGCAGCTATCATGATTTCTTCTTTTATGAAATATGAAAGAGAGGAGATCGGCAGACTTACCGTTATCTTCCGGTTGTCCCTCAAACTAGATCCTCTTCTCTTTGTGTGTCCACATCTACTCGCCTCTTCGCTCGATCACAAGAGAACAACTACCTGTGACAAGAGAGCAGCTACTTGCAACAAGAGAAGGACACAATACAAAGGCAAATATACATATTCATAAATGATTCAGGATTAGAAGTAAATCAAATATACTAATGCAATTACACAAAATACACCAACATATAGGAAAGAATCAAGATAACTTTATTGAAAGTAACAGGGTTCAGGAAGAGATACAACCCATAGGGCTCCAACCCAGCATCTCCTTCCCAGCAGAATGGACTTCCTTCTTCAGCTCCCTTCAAAGCATAACACACACAATAGTTCTAGCCACAAACCAACAGCAATTCTTTGCAAATACTAAATTCCAGCCTCCCCTGACCTCATGGAGAGAGATCTATATATATGGGTTTTGGAGAGAGGATGAGTTAGCTTGAGACTGGTCTGAGACTGACTAGTGTCCTCTCCCACTTCAGTTCTTGAGTCCACTTGGAGGTTCTTGCTTCCACTTGGAGATTTGGAACCTCTTACTCATCACCAGTCGAATTCCCTGATCCAATTGTCATTTTGGAAGCTTCCTGGGCATTGACACTTTGAAGAATGACTCTGCCACTTCTCCAAACTCGCTCAGCACAGGTAGCCTTCTTTGCAGTTGACATTCAACGCAGGTATACAGTGGAGTAGTTGACATTCAGCGCAGATGCTCAGTGGGGCAGTTGACATGATCCAGAATTGCCTTGTTTTGAGTGTTTTCAGGTGGAGAACTTTTGTTAAGTGTTGTGGTTTGCTGGCCTTGTTCCTCTAGGGGTAGGAACAACATGTTTAAGGACTTTGGATCCCTTGATTATTGACATTTCATGCTCAGTGATGCAAGGGACAAAAATGTCTATAACACCAAATGCATATCTTGCCCCATTGATGTTGTCACCCCTTATCAGGAAGGGAGTGATAACGAGGAGATCACGAGGAACCTTGATGGGTTGACTCATGGTATCCCGAAGTATGCTCAGATAGGAGACATGCCTTAGTGGTACCAGAGGCACACAATGGGAGTCTCAGATCAGATTCACCAACTACTGAGTCGTGTTGCACGAGTTGTCTCGTGCTATCATGACCACCATGCTGAGTAGTTACTAGGTCCAATACTTACATATTTTTGAGGCCAGCCTGACATGGATGTACGAGGCCTGCGAGCTGCTGATGTTATTATAGACATACATATTATTTTTTAGGTTCTGATATATTATATATATGTGTGTGTGTGTGTTGTATTTTCTTGCCTATTATGGTACAAATGGTTTTTCTTATCTTTTATATGTTTCTTAAATGTCTATCCAACACGTAATTAGCTAATGCATTTTTCAATGTATTCATGCGTCTAGGAATATGATGATATGTAATATGATCAAAATGTCTTTCCAATAGATAGATATGGAGATACATTCGTAATATTCAAGGGTTCTTGATGGAATATTTCCCGTTGAGTTGAAGGATGACAAGCTATGAATCCAGGTTGAAAACCAATTCTCTGATGCCAAGAGCAATGGCTTCTGATAACAGTTTTATGACCGCAATGTATTCAACAATGTTGTTGGTTGTATGACCTAGGTAGATACCTTGAAGGTCAATCAACTCACCGTTAGGGTTGTAGATAGCCCATGTTGCGGATGATGGGTTCCGGGTACTTCAACAAGCACCATCGATGAAACCAACTTCAGGAGCCGTAGACATCTGCAAAGCAATAAAAGCATAGTAAACAGGAAATATGTTTGAAAACTATCACACAAAACCATGTTGTACAAAAATGAATCACACACTAATGTACAGAAGTAACCATGCAAGATGTCCTAAGCATAGTACTTTTTGAGGTAAAGCCCATTCTGGGGCTTATTGAGAGGATTTCCTTCATAATCAATAAGCTCATAGGCCCCTTTATGAAAAACATGTTTTACAATATAAGGCCCATGCCACATAGGTTCGAACTTGCCTACCCCTAGCTTATCGTTATTTTGGTCGTATAGTAGGACTAAATCACCCTCAGAGAAAGCACAAGGGAGACCAACTGATCGAAATGGGATTTGACCCGTTTCTTTTGTGCTTCGATGACCTAGGCAACGAGACCATGAGTCTCTTCTAGTCATTCTAAATATAAGAGGCGTTCTGCTTGAGGTGATGTTTCAGGGAGGATTTCAACAGCTAACTTGAGCGAAGGAATCTCACATTCGATCGACAATGTTTCTTCCAAACCATAGACTAGCTAGAATGGTGTGAACCCAGTTGCATCTTTGGTTGAAGTTTGGTAGGCCCACAGAGCTGAAAAAAACATGAGATGCCAATTTGACTTGTGCATCCCAATAGTACGCTGAAGCATGGTGACCAAAACCTTGTTCATGGCTTCAACTTGGCCGTTGGCCTGAGGGTAATATGGGGTCAAGCCATTGTGGCACAAACCCAATGCAGATGTCAGTTCTGCCATCATGTAATATCTGAAATGGGAGCCATGGTATGTGAAAATGGCTTGGGGTACACCGAAATTGGAAATAACATAGTTAAAAAGAAATTGAGCCACCATCTTACCATCTGCCGAATATGTAGGCATCGCTTCGGACCATTTGGTGAAATAATCCACAGCGACAATAATATAGCCATGCCGCCTGGCTGAACGAGGGTTACATGTCATATAATTGATGCCCCATTTAGCAAAGGGACCAACAATAATGATGGGGTGTAGGTGAGCAGGTGGGGCACGTATCTTGCGTTGGTAAATTTGGCATTCATGACACTTGCGGATAGCAAGAATCCAGTCTTTGAAGATAGACAGCTAGAAGTAACCAGTGCAAAGGATTTTCTGAGCTATAGCATAACCAGATGTATGACCACCACATCCCCCGAGTGGAAATCATTGAGAGCTCTTTTAGCTTCCTCGATCATGAGGCTTCGACGAAGAACAAAATCAACATCGACATAGTATAAAGTATCGCTAATAATATGGTAGGGTTGGGAATGATGTCAAATCCTTCGACAACCATCCTTGGTCAATGCGGACTGGAACGTGGAGGTTTGGAGATACACGATGATATCACCGTACCATGGGTCAAGGGTGCTAATCAGGAAAAGGGTCTCATCTGGGAGTTGTTCATCTGCACCAGTAGGGAGAGCTTTGGAGGGAAGGGAAAAAATCAATTCAGGGAAAACAAATGACTTCTTAGATTTGGCCATAGTGAAGACCAAACCAAATTCTTGCAGGATAATGATCCATTTAGAATACTTTCCCCCTAGCAACTAATGAGTTAGGATATAGGTCATAGGGTTCAATTCAGAAATCACTGTTGTCGTACATAAAAGAATGTAGTGCCAAAAATGTTGAACAGACTGAACGGCAGCCAAAGCCAACTTCTTGACATGTGCATAACGCGTTTTAGTGTTGAGGAGATTCTAGTTAAGGTATTAGATCACATGTTCGATGCATTTGTTGTCATCTTGAACCAACACCATAGCGATGGTGCTAGGGGCTGCAGCTAGGTAAAGGAAGTAATCTCGATAATAGTCCAGTGGATGCAACAAAGGAGCATTTATGAGGATAGCCTTAAGATCATCAAAATATTTTTGGGCCATCTCGTCCCATGCAAAGGGTGTTCCTTGTTTGAGAAACTAGGTAAATCCTATAACTAGCCCAGCATAGTTCGATATAAAACTAAAGAGAAAGTTGGCCTTTCCTTGCAAGCTCTGGAGTTGGTGTAGTGAACATGGAGGGGGTAAATTTACAATAGCCTTGACTTTTAACAGATCTAAGTGAATTCCATCCTTGGAGATGATAAAGCCGAGGAGTTTCCCTGATTCCACGTAGAAAACACATTTGTGTGTATTTAACTGAATGTTATAGTATCTGCAGCATAGAAAAATCTATCAAAGATGATCTGGGTGATCATGGCGCTTACGAGAATGGGTAGGAAGGTCATCCAAGTAAGGTTGGACAATGTTATTAAAATCATGAAACGCATAAGACATTTCCCATTGAAATGTGGCTCCAGCATTATTGAGGCCAAAAGGGATCTTCTTGTACGCGAACATACCCCATGGGCAGATAAAGGTTGTCTTCTCTTGGTCGGCTGGTGTGATATTGATCTGGTTATAACTAGAAAAACCATCCATAAAGGAAAATATCTTGCTCCTGGCACATTCATCAATGATTTGATCAATGAAGGGAGTAGGATAGTTGTCTTTAGGACAGGCACGATTAAGATCTCGATAATCCATGAAAACGCAAATCGTGCCTTGTTTTTTAGTCACCGGGACAATATTGGACACCCAGTCTGTAAGGGGGATCGGATAGATGAACCCAACTTTGAGAAGCTTTTCAACTTCACCCTTACTAGTAGCAGCCTTTCTAGGATGCACTAGGCGAAGCCGTTGGTGAACGGGCTTCGCGTGCAGATACGTTGGTATTTCATGCACCACAATGCTAGGATTGATGCCAGGCATTTCTTCATAGGACCATGCAAACACATCATGGAATTCCTAAAATAGATGAGTATATGTGTTGGATCTCATCTGGAGAACAAGATACCTAAATATGAACATGTTCAATGACACTGGGTTTGATATAAATGTCAATCGGTATTGTTTGGGTAATAATACCTAAATTTCCTTCCGACCATACTTCATGAGTAACAGTTGAGGGTGGAAATGGAGAAGAGGACTCTTCGAAAGCGATAGACATGACCGTCGAGTGAGGCAAGAATGAGGAGCGATGATGGGTATCGATCCATGGTGGTTCCTCGAGAGACATGATTTCCATGATACCTTCATTGGTGAGGAAGGTCTCGGCTAAGGGATCGGATGATTCCAAAGCACCAAGCCAGGGGGATTGAGAATACATATTGAGAGAGGTCTTCAACATATGAGAATCAGAGTATGCAGTGTACGAAGCCGAAACAATTTCCATGTAATTGACTTCGGTGGGACTAAGCAGCATGGCCTCACCCCAAGCATCAATAAGATCTGGTACAGGTATGACCCAGGCATCAGATTTGAACGAGACCATGTTGATAGAGGCAACATGAGGAGGCAGAAGTGGAAAAATTCCCATTAAGGTAGAATATTTTAAGATTCCTTCCTCCACACTCTCATAGGGAGAACCAGAGTCCTTGACATACAGAATGTTTCCATTTGAGGATGAAGAGGCAATGAAAGACAACTGATCGATGGTGAAAATATTCCCTTGATGAGGAAAATAGATCACGTGAAACAAAGAGGAAGCCATGGCATGCATGGCATGAGTCCAACTTCAGCTGAGTAGAAGATTATAATTGAGATTAGCATCAACAGTCTCTACTTTGACTTGCACTGTCTTGCCTTCCAAGGTGATGGCAAGGTTAGGTAAGACGTTGAAGGGTCGTGAATCACGCCCATCGAAAGCTTCCAAAGTTTTTGGAGAATGGTTCAGTGCAGGGGAACCGATAGCCTTCCAACATGCAGCTGACATGATGGAAGTGGAAGCACCTTCATATATGACAGTGCGGTGGATGGTCTTTTTGTTAATGATTACCTGAATAAGAAAGGCAATCTGATGAGGGAGCCGCGGAACATGGTTCTCCAGATCGAAACAGATCAAATAAGAATTGGTGGGATCGATGCCCTCGACAGTTGACAGCAAATATTTCTATTGTAATGGGTAGCTTTGGAGTACCTCGAGAGCTGACATGGTTGACAGCACCTGAGCCAAATCCTCAACAATGTTATAGTGCTAAGCGGCTCGGACGTTGGGATTATACGAGGATTTCCGCAGCACACCTCGAGAGGGCAGCCGATGGTGGAATTAGGGTTAGGGCACTCGATTTACAGAGGGCAAGAACTCGGGGTGGAAGAAGAAGGAGAAACTTCTTTTTCTTTCCCAGCTGCTGGAGCTGGAGTTTGATAATCTTTTGATCGGGTAGCCACATTAATTGGCATGCTCATCATGAACACTTGAGATCCAAAGGAAAAAGATCGGGGTTGGTCTACCATTTGAGTCTGCTAAGACGGAAATGGCTCTTTAAGGACAACAAGGTTCCCTTTGAGCAGGAAACTAACTTCGTATCATAGTGGAAAATCCTTAGTATAGTGATCCTCCTCGAAAATGAGGCAGGATACTTAGGTTTCCATTGCGAAGATTCGCCAACAGATGATTTGGGAGGACCCTGTTTCAGGGCATCGTCTTTAGCTTTGCGTTTGCCTTTCCTTTTCCCTTTTGAGGATTTGTCCGCTGTGGTAGACTGGACAACATGGACCTCTAAGGTTTTACCAGGGCCTAGTAGATTTTGAGATGAATTATTAGGAGCAGCATTCAAGACTGACTTCTGTTTGGAAGAAGTTTTAGCGGGGGTCTGGGATACTGAACCAATAACTCCATCAGTGGGAGGAACAACTCATGACTTTGATGTTGCGGGATTAGATGATGGTCACAGAGCATTGGGTAGCAATTCGTATAAGGTGCCAAACTGAGAGTAAACCAAATCCAAGTACTGGGCACGAGCAATGGCTTGCTCTTCAGTGACGCATCCACCCATAGCTATATCGTGAGAAATTGGGGCTACAAATGATTTAGTAAACCATTTAGTAAGCAACTAATCAGCTATCTTGAACTTGATCAGGCGACATCTGTGTCTCCATTCATGGATATGATCAGAGATGTGCGTCACAGTGTCTTGCTTAAGAAATGTGAGCAAATAGGTGCTAATTTCATAATGAACCGACAGCTAAAAATGCATGAGGAAAGCCATGGCTAACGAATTGAAGTCATGGAAAGTACTTCGAGGTAGCTCAATGTACCATTTCACTGTGGCACCTGTGAGGGTTCATTGGAAAAGACGAAGACGAATGGAATCATCCACGTATGAGTTCGATGAGAACCAGAGGTGATATGTCATCACATGGTCCTGAGGATATTCTTTAGCTTTTCCATTGAACTTTGGACAATCACTTGGTATCTTGGACAACACCGAAGGCCACTATGGTGAATGCAGAATCGGATCATTCATAAGACGTGATACATCCGGCAAATCAAGTGTAGCCAAGAAAGGTAATTGAGTGTTAAAAGGAATAGGAGGTCGATAGGCGGGCCCATAAGGAGGAGCCCATCCCTGCTGGTAAGTATTTTGGCCCCACAGTGGGGATTTTGGCCATATGGCATCTAAGACTGTCCCCATTATGGATTACCTTGACCAAAGGGAGGATTTGGACCTTGAATACCTTGAAATTGTCCATGAACAAGTTCCTGATAGGAAACGTATGGGTTAAAAGGTTGTTAAGCATGTTGACCTTGGACATGGGGGTATGGGCCCTGTTGTCCTAGAACATAGGGTTGTTGGCCCTGTTGTCCCTGAACAAGAGGGTTCTGAACCTGCAGTCCTTGGGCATAAGGTTGATACACTTGTTGCCCTTGGACGTAGGGGTTTTGTACCTAGTGCCCTTGACCAACAGGATTCTGAACCTACTGACCCTGGACAAGAGGATTCCGCACTTGTTGCTGCAGGATTTTACCTTGACCCTGTCCCTGCAAGGGTTGGCCTTGCTGATATGTATACAAGGGTTGTTGCTGCCTGGGTTGGTTTTGTTGTTATAAGGGATGACCTTATGGTTGCAAAATTTGTCCTTGGGGCTACGGAGGTTGGCCCTGCGAGGGCATGGGTTGAGAGGTATGCAGAGCATATTACATCTGCTACTGCGCGGCCTACTGTAACTATTCAAAGGACTGACCTTGTGGTCGTTACAGGTGACCTTGCTATGGGATAATCTACCCTTGTTGTTGTGCGGAAATCCCTTGCTGCAACAAAGGTTTCCCTTGCGGTAACAAAGGCTACCCTGGTTGGTGTAAAAGTTGTCCTTGCTATTGCAAGGGTACTTGAACAGTGCCTGGGAAATTACCAAATTGAATCTGGCCATAGCTAGGCTAGATGTACTACCCAGGTTGGAGGGTATAAGGTTGATTAACCAATCCTTGAGAACCATATGGAACGTAAGGATTTTGGTATTAGACTTGAGCCCCATAGGGTTGCTGATACTGAACATTTCTCAATCCAGATGGACCACCAGGATTCTGAACCTGTTGGTATTGGACATTTCTTGATATAGTCAGGTCAACAGGGTTGTAAATAATACTAGAAGAGGGTTGGTTTATACCAATCATGTGAGCTTGTGAGCCGCTCACATTAGTGGCATCTGACACCATAGAGACATTTAGGTTCTGCCCCCCAGGCGGTGGCACAATCTGGCCACTGACTAACGGGACAGAAGAACTGGCAGAGACAATCTTTGGGACCACCAGTTGAGACTGACACGTAACTAGGATTGATGATACAAGAGTGTTCGAGATGGTGGGTTTCACGGGGACTAAAGCAACAACTAGATGGGAAGTCATGTTCACGACAAATGAACCTAACGTAGGCCTGACGCTTGACGCCCAAATAGAATTATGGTAGAGTGATAAGGCACTAGATGTGCCTGAATCTAAGTGTCCCAAAGACACATAACCAGGTGGAAAACTAGCAAGAATAACTTATGAATGAGGGAAAGCCTTGGGAGGGTATTGCAACTGCAATTCTTCCCCTCAATAGTCTGTGGAGTAGAAACTTTGGACTCATTCAAAGAAGTGACTGGGGCATCGCCTTTGGGTTTCATGTCTAAAAAAAAACGACGACGAATGGTCAAACATTTACTGGGGGATAGTTCCAAAGGAACACCCGGTTGGTCGTACAGACTGTAAGGATGCTGCAGTGATATCTCAACAACATCAAACAAAGGGTTCAAAGGATAGATAACTAATCCAAGCTGACCATTAGTGGTCTGCGAGTTCTCTGGAGTTCGAACGGGATTATTCGGAGATTCTGGGCCAAGATCAATAGATGACCCTGAATCGAAAGTAGGCAGAGGACACTCAAAAAAATTGCAAGTTCAACATTTTCGTCCTGAAGTGACTCTGGTAACTCAAGAAACAACTCCTCAAACAATCTTTCAGACAGAGGAGAGAAAGAGGAATTGGGTGAACCAGATGGTTCAGCCAATTTGTAGTGAAGTAAAATTATAAGTGTAGACATGAACGAATTCCTCTAGCCCAATAATGGGTCTAGCCACAATAGATACATTCTATGGAAGATTTCCTTGGGTTAGAATCAATCAAGAGGGCCTACCTCTTGGTTGCTTATCCTGCTTGATGATGTCCTCGCTTGCTCGCTCTAGCAATCTCTCGTTTCCTTATTCAAGCTCCTAAAACAAGTAAACAACA
This sequence comes from Pinus tabuliformis, assembly GCA_031772625.1. Taxonomy (NCBI): domain Eukaryota; kingdom Viridiplantae; phylum Streptophyta; class Pinopsida; order Pinales; family Pinaceae; genus Pinus; species Pinus tabuliformis. The sequence goes on from CM062805.1 coordinate 896,212,180, forward strand.
ACAACACAAAAACATAATAATAGAAGAATTACAATTCAACCTACTTAATGAGTCAAGAAGCATTAAGACATGAATATGTAATATTATAAACCATGTAGGAAATCAATCGATAGTTTCATATATTAATATCAAAAGAGAGATTACAACCATTCATCTTGACGTCGCAGTCTTCCTCTAACAAGACCGAGTTCCCACACACTTCTGCTAGAAATCCATGATGGCTTCAAACAACAATATTTTAAAGGCTTTTCCCTTTAGAATTCAGTCCAAACCCAAACACACTTCTCCCTCACACAACTAGATGGCTACAACTAGTAATAGCTTGCTTGTCTAATCAAAATAGTATACTCACACTCAGCCAACACTCTAACTAGCTTGTGCTTGGGAAGAAGGGGGTTTTATATAGGAAATATGGATGGGAGATGGATCCTCTTCTCATGGGATAAGGACTTATCCCTTGAGGTAGTTCCATCATTATAGGGGAAAGGAGCCCAAACTATCATCCTTGACCCCATTCGGCCAAACCATTTACCAGACTTCTGTTACAAAGCTTCTAGAGCTGGAAGCTTCAGCTCTAATTTAAAAATTTCCATAATAGGACCGGCATGTCTAGAACACAACTCAGTCACACTAATCAGCACTGTGAATAGTGCTAATCTCTGCACATCGGTGCGGGGGAGACAAAGGTCATTAGCATCGGTCTTGTAAATTGGGAAAAACAGAAGTTTTAGGGGAAATGGTGCAAAAGGGAAATGATCTGCTCATGAAGAGGGACATAATGGGAGTTTCTTCATGAAGGCAAAGCATGCGGGGTTCATTGTAGAGGTCCTCCAGGATCAAGGAATGGGGAGTATAGGGACAGTGACAAAATGCTGTGTAACAGAAGGGGAAAGGGAAATCTTCCCATTCCAAATTAGATTCTTATCATGGAGGTAAGAAGAAAGACATGATGAAAGTTAAGTGCTTTCATTGTCATGATTTGGGCCATTTTTCTACAAATTGTCCACTCAAGAAGTCCAAGAAGAAGTCCTCAGGAGGAGCGGTGGGTGAGGCTTTGGCCTCTTAATTCGAATCGGAATTTTCCCTCATTGCATACATGGTGTCATCAATGATGGGAAATTTATGGTACCTAGATAGTGAAGCTTCATTCCACATGACTAGCGACAAAGAGTTATTTAGTGAAATGGAGGAGAAAGATCTCCAGATGCATATGGAGATGGGTGACAATGTGAAGTATAACATTACTGGATTTGGCACGATTACTTTTTAGAGGGAGCATGGGGCTCTACTCACCTTGAAGAATGTTATGTATCTGCCCGGGCTGAAGAAGAACTTGGTATACATAGCCAAGCTTGAGGATAGAGGCTATGATGTGATCTTGAAAGGAAAGGTGTTCCTTCGACACATAGCCATGGGTTAAGTAAAGAAGATATGGATTCGAGCGAAGAATCTCTATAAGCTAGAGGTAGAGGAGTGTGATTCTTTGAGAAAAAAATTAGGAAAGGGTGTAGAGCCAAGACGTTGGAGAGTTATGGCATAGGTGATTGGTACACTTGCATCATGGGTCTTTGAAGATATTGCAGCAGATTTGTACTGGTCTTACCAAACGTACGCTTGATCAAGTTGATACATGGAAGGGGTGTACTTTGGAAAAATACACCAAGTCTTCATTTCACGACAGAGACAATTGAGTAGAGGCTATTCTAGAGTGATTCCATTGAAATGTGTGTGGACCATTCTCGACAGCATCCATGGCCAAACACAGTACTATGTTATATTTGTTGTTGACTATTCTCGTAAATGATGGATATTTTTCATGTAGAAAAAGGATCAAACTTTCACGAATTTTTGTGAGTTTAAAGCATTGGTGGAGAAAGAGTCGTGCAAGAAGGTTAAATCTATATGGAGTGTTAACGGTGGTGAGTATGTCTCAAATGAGTTTAATAACTTCTATGCAGCGGAAGGGATTAAACGGGAGTTAGCGGCACCCCATAACCCTCAGCAGAATGGGGCGGGCGAGAGGAAGAAAAAAAGCATAGTAGGGGCAACAAGGGCGATGTGGCATGATCAGGGCCTACCACCTCACTTGTGGGCTGAGGCATGCAACACAACATTTTATGTTCATAACCGTAGCCCACGTTGAATACTTGAAATGAAGACACCAGAGGAGGCTTATTCTTGTAAGAGGCCAAATGTTGGTCAATTCAAGATTTTTGGGTCATCGGTATATTTCCATGTGACCAAAGATGCACAGAAGAAGCTTGAGCCGATAGCAGAGTTGGGGATATTTGTGGGGTACATTGATACACCTCACAACTATCGGGTGTACTTGTCGACCAACAGGATGATAGTGGTTCACAGGGTTCTTAGATTTGATGAGGGGAAGGCCATACAAGTTTTCCTTGAGAGGAGCTTGAGCTACATGCATATGAGGAGATTTTATATCCTAAGGTTGAGGAGCCTCAGATTGATGTGGAGCAGCCACATGTAGAGGATTCGGGAGTGGAGACATCCACTCAGGCAGAGTCTTCTAGAGAGGGAAGAAATCACACCAGAGAGGCTGACAGATTGTTGGATGATGCACAAGAGAATGTGGGAGCAACCTGTTGGCATTATGATACATGTGTTGTCCTTGATGGAAACTCACTTATAGCATAATTCACAGGTCAGTTCAGAGGTGAAAAAATGAATACATCAGAATACCAAAATTCATATAGATGTGATAGAATTCTTGACAATTCAAAGGAATCAGTTAAGAAGAATGATAAAGTTGGAAGTTCAAGAACTATATGCTGGTTCTCTTAAACCAAGTCGTGTATGCACGTGAGTTTGGTGAAGAAAAGTAGCGTATGGTTTTTGTACCATGGTATTCTAAATACCAGGGGTCCTTACCATGATATTGACCCATAGTAAATAGCGTAAAAATGAATATTGATCTTGTCAAATATTACCATCGGCACTAATGTTGTTTTGACTCGTGGTATTGGATGAGGGCTAAAATATATAAATAAGTGAAGATCAAAGGGCTAAGTGTGCAAAAGAAAGAGTTTTTGATGAATACTTCAATCTAAAGTGTATTTGCATTGTGAGGGCAATAATTATCACGTTGATCTGAAATAATTATGCATCGATGAATACAATGACGGATCAATATCATGAGACCTAAAATGACTATTCATTGTATGATCTATTCAAGGATTGGCTGGATCTAAGTATTGGTACATGTTCTTTTTTGTCTTTAATTATTATGATCTGGGTCTTTCTAAAGTTATGAAGAGCTGCACAATTTTAGGTCAAAATTTGCAAATATATACATTGGTTGGTCTCGAGAAAAGCACATATACATGTGGGTTCACTTTTGCAAAGTCGTGTATATAAAAATTACAGTGGTCAAAATTTCACTTTTCAGTATAATAAGATCTATATCTGGATTTCTCTCCAAAAAATCGTGTATGCATGTGGTTTTCCTTAAGCGAAGTAGTGTATACATTTTGGAAAATGAATCATCAGGGTTGTAGTTGATTCTGTGTGTTGATGCAACATTCTACATTCAGTTATGTGTACCTGTTATAGTGATCTAACTTTTCCGTTGATTGGTTAAGTTTTGATTATGTCTTGGTTGTTTGGGTTTGAGTGATTGGTTGATTATGTGTGTCATAGATTGTTGATTGTTTTAATGTGATGATTGAGCATAAGTGTTGATATTGGATGCAATCTGAAAAATTTGATGAAACATGGTCCATGGATGTTGTTGAGGGTTGTAGCCTTCAATGAGGAAGTCAAAGCTTCCTGCTAGTAGTAGCTGGTGTTCAGATCAGGGGATTGGAGCTCCCTTCTAGTAGGAGTTGAAGAATGAGTGAAGGTTGTAGCCTTCAGTAGGTGGGTGCCTGTGTATTGGTATGATCCTGCACCAGTACATGAATGTAAGCAGTTTTGATATTAATAAGTTTTGAAGACTGAGATGACAACAACGGTGGTTTTCTCCCACATTGGGTTTCCACCTTAAATCCTAGTGTTCATGTGTGTTTACTTATGTGTGATACTTTATTCTATTCTTACTACACATGTTTAATGCTTATCAAATGCCTGATAAATCTCTTACATTCTGATTCAAAGTTTAACAGATAAATAATTCACTTTTTTATAAAGTTTACTTGTAATACGCCAGTTTCTTTTACAACAGTCATGTATATATGCTAGTTGGGTTCAATCAAGTCGCGTATACATTTCAAAAAAGAAAAATTATTATTGTGAGTTTTAAAATACTAATTCACCCCCCCCCCAATTATTTTTTCCCAACAATTGGTATCATAGTAGGTCCTTCAAAAGAAGCTTGATCGCTTGAAGGAAGATCCCACAATATGCGAAATCAAGATAGATCGACATCTAGAAGACCACCAATTTTCAACAGAAATACTTTTATATATTGGAAGACAAGAACTAGATCCTATATTCAGTCTCTTGGAGCAAATGTCTGGGAAATTGTGGATGGAGGTTACCAATATCCATTTGCAGTTCCCACAAATGCAGCAAAAAAGAAGACATATGAAACCAATTCCAAAGTTGTCAATTATTTAATGGGAAGTCTAACAGAATCAAAATTTGTCATTATTATGTAGCTAAACACAACAAAAGAACTATGGGACAGAATCATTCAAAGATATGAAGGTGATACCAAGGTAAAAAGTGATAAACTCCAAACTCTCATAATTCAATATGAAACTCTCAAAATGTATAATGATGAAAGTATTTCCATTTTATTTCTTCATATAGATGAGATTGTAAATCGCATGAAAAATATGGTTGAAGAAATAAAGGAAACAATTTTAGTAAATAAAATCTTAAGATATCTAACTCCTAAATTCGAGTCAAAAGTATCTGCCATTGAATAGAAGCAGGATTGGAAAACTCTTACTGTTGTTCAACTTCATGGGATCTTGACTGCTTTTGAAATGAGGAAAGGAGGTCCTTGAGAATTCAGAGAAGCCACATTTAAAGCATCTGCAATAGGAAAAGAAATGAGGAACAAAAGGAATCGAGATACATATTAGAAGAAGATGAGGTGAACTTTGTAAAGAAACTCCAACTGGACACTAGAAGTTTCAGAGCTAAGCTTCCCTTAAAAAAAATTCTTGTCGTAGAGTTGGTCATTATGCCGCTAAATGTCCTCATAAATACAACCATGACAAAGGGGAGGATTCTACAAAAATTAATAGGATACGATTTGACAATAGAAGAAGTTATTATACTCATGAAGATATTGATGGCTTGTCAAATAGTGAAGAAGGTGAATCTAAACAAGGTCTTAAATTACTCATGGATTTTGAGAAAAATAATAATGAGTCTAATGATAAATTGTTGGATGCATTAGAAGAAAAGGATTTATTTGAAGAAATTACACAACTCAAAATTTTCCTGGAAGAAAACAAAGTAGCCATAGATACTTTGAAGCATCAACTCATAGAAAAAGAAAATCATAATGTGAAGTTAGAATGTGAAGTAGTAAGTCTAAGAAAGGAACTTGAGAAAATAAAAACTTTGAATCTTAGATTTTATAAAGGATTTGAAATCTTAGATGAAATTATCAAGGTACAACACTCTCCTCTTATGAAGACAAGTCTTGGATACGTTGGAGAAACATATCAACCAGAAACGTCTTCAGCCACCACTGAAAGCTATCTAAATGCAGTAAAAACGAGTCATCAAAGATTTAGTAATACAACAAAAATCAGTCAGCAAAGCTTCAATAATGCAGCAAAACTACATTCCTCAGAAAAATAATAAAGGCATTCCATAGGTAAATCATGCTCACTCCAATCCAAGGATGAACAACAACAGAAGCTCCAATCAAAAGGTGAACAACACCAGAAGATTTTATGGTCACATAAATTTCTTCTTTAATGGACAATGTTTCCCATATCATAATTTTGGTCATAATGCTGCTCAATGTGTTTCATACAAAACTATCATGACTATAGAAGCAAGAAAACAAAGGAATGAGATAGGAGTCAAGAAGAACTCCGATAATATCTTCTCACCTCTTATAGATGAAATTGAATGATCAGTTTGCAATAACTTTGGTCATGAAGAATTTGAATGCAGGAGAAAATTATAGCCAACATATCAAAAGGAGCAACTATCAACAAATTCCAAGGTGTGGGAAAGGAAGGAGGTACAGTTTGAAACCTGTGGCATAGCATTGTTTGTAGAAGGACAAGAAAATCTATGGTACACTGATAGCCGATGCTCAAAACGCATGACAGAGGATAAAGATAAACTTATTTCACACAATGATTTAAAGAAAGAAAAGAATGTCACTTTTGGAAATGACTCACCTATTGTTAATAAGGGTAAAGGTTTTGTTTTTCTAAAAGAAAAAGTTAAATATGGTAATGTTATGTATGTTGTTGGATTAAAACATAACTTGTTGAGTGTTAGCAAAATGTGTAATCAAGGAAATGAGGTGGTATTTCGATCACAAGAATGTGTGGTTCATGAACTTGATATAGGAAAGACCATAATAAAAGGAACAAGAACCCCGAGAAATATATATATGCTGAAAGGCGACCAAGAAGAATGTTACCTAGGAAAGGCAAAAGAAAATTGGTTATGTCATAGAAGGTTGGGACACCTAAGCTTCTCTCAGATAAGAAAATCAAGCAGGCCCAAAGCTATTCGTGATCTACCCTACATCACCACACCATAAAGTACCATATGTAAGTCATGCCCATTTAGTAATCAAACTAGAGTTCAACTCAATGCAAAAGAAGGATCAGCAAGTAAGTCTCTTGAACTTATACATACTGATTTGTGTTGACCAGTAAGGAAAATTTCAGCTCATGGAGAACAATACTATATATTATTCATTGATTACTTTTGTAGAATGTGTTTGTTAGGCCCCTATAATACTAGTGATTCCCCCATTACTATTGTCATTGTATCCCTTATTGTTATTATTGTGCCATATTGTCCCCATATTGTTATTAGTATGTCCCATAGAAACCCACTATTGTTATTTTGGTGCCCTTATGTTATTACTTCTATGTCGGCTTGATTATATTGTGACCCCTTAGACTCCTATATATAGAAGGGAGGTTTAGTCATTTATATCATCCAAAAATTGTTCATTTCTGTAATGTAAAGGAGGTTTCCCCCTCGAAGAGGCTCAATTCTAAGTCGTTGATCTATCTTTTCTATCTTTTTATGAGCTGGTTCCCTAACATTTGGTATCATAGCTTTGGATTCTAGGGTTTTGCTGCTCCAAATAGGTCATCATGGAATTTTCGCTATAACTTCTTTTCTATGATGTTTCAAAAGCTAAAAAACAACCCATTTGAGCTGCAATTGTTCTAAACTTTGGGTCTGAATTTCAAAGCTTTTCTCGCTATATTTGTGGAGACATGATATGAGGAAGTTAGGGTTTTCACAGACTCCCGAATTACATTCCAAACAGGTGACCTGGGGAAAATCATCATAACTTTTGTTGTGAGCATCAAATTAAAGATTCGTTAGAAGTTTCAGAAATAGGATGGCCTGTAGTTTGATGTGTATCAGTTTCAAGTACTAAGGTCAAAACAATGACACATGGCACATCGTACAAATTTGCTCTACTGAACTAATATATAATCCAGTCACTGTGGGAGATTTGGCATAACTCTTCCTTGGAGAATCCAATCTTGATCAGACTTATAGGGTTAGAAAGAGGAATCAAAGTGCTACCGCATGATGAGCTTTCAGATATTCGAGATCTGCAGTTACAGAGATACAACATATTCAATATCTAGCTCTTACAAAGTGAAAAAAAGGTGTGTAGTTTTTTTTAAATTGTGCATAAGATTGGTTTGAAAAATTAGTTTTGAAGGAATTCAAAGGGAATAGTGAAGAATTATTAGCATTAATTAATTCCCTAAAGAAAGAAAATGGAAACACCTAGTAAGCAACCTGAAAGCTCTAGCATGACTCGTGAAGAAGAGGAAGAAATGAAACATGATATATCAAAATTACATGACCAAGTACAAAAAATTTCACTCTCACTAAAGGTAAATGAAGCCAAGATGAATGGTGTGGAAGATAATATGAATGGCATGCAAGTTAATATGGATGGCATGGAAGCTAAGATGAATGGTATGGGTGATAAGATGGAAGAATTGAAGATAAATTTGAATAAGCTGCTACAAGAAATGGTCACTAATGGTGAAAGGGTAGTAAAGGAAAATCATAATGGGAACAAAAGAAATGTTAATCATGATTTCATAGACTCTAATGTTGGATTAAAGACCCACTATGTTCCAAAAATCGATATGAGGAAGTTTGATGGCAAGGATCCTAGAACATGGATACTACAGATGGAGCAATTTTTCGATCTCCATAATGTGCAAAACACACAAAAGGTACGTATTGCAACTTTATATTTGGAACCAAATCAGTTTTTATGGTATCGATGACTTTGCTCTCGTAAACAATTTATCACTTGGGAAATTTTTACGGCATAAATGATAGCACATTATAAGGATACAAAAATCAACACTTTTTTAGCCAATTGATAAATCTCAAACAAAAGGGTTCAATGATGGAGCACATTGAGGACTTCCAAAAATTGAACATAAGGGTAAAAGATATTCCAGAGGAGCATAGGATTGATGTGTTCATAGGGAATTTAAAGGATAATATCCAACATGAGGTTCGCCTTTAGGAACCTAATTAATTGGAGAAGGCATTCAGGTTAGTAAGAAAAATGGAAAGCAAAATTATGGCAACCAGGAAGCCTACCACTCACAACTATAAAGATGGAAGTGTTGTTGCCCCTAGCCTTCCACAAACTACAAGGTTGACACCACAACAATTGGAATAAAAAAGAGCAAAAGGGCTTTGTTATAGTTGTGATAGAAAATATACTAAAGGTCATAATTGTGTTGAGAAGAAATTATTCTACATAGATTGTGAAGAGGAGGAAGAAAAGGAACAAGAAATGTCAAAAGAAGAGGATATACTCCAAGAACAAACCCCAGATAAAGAAGAAATGAATCTGACCATATCTTGTAATGCATTGACTGGAATTTCCACTCCTCAAACTATCAAGATAGAAGGACATATCAAGAAGAAAAAGGTAATAGTGTAGATTGATTCAGGAAGTACCCATAATTTTATTCATTGTAAGATAGCAAAGGAATTAAATTGCTTCATATATCCAGCACCAAAGTGTCAAGTGATGGTTTCAAGTGGAGGAACCATAAATTTCTCAGGAAAGTGCCATAATATCAAGCTATCCATGGGAGAATATGTATTGAATAACCCAATGCTTTCCATTCTGATGGGTGGTGTTGATGTTCTACTAGGAGTCTAATGGCTACAATCCTTGGGTACAATAGCTTTTAATTTTCAAGAACTTTTCATGAAATTTTGTGTGGAAGGAAAGGAAGTTGAATTAAGGGGTATTGTAGGGAAACTGGGAAATATAATTAGCTCTAATGGTATGACAAAGCTTCTAAAGAAGGAACAACGAGGTGTAATTGCACAATTATGTTCGCTAGAGGTTCCCACATCAAAATCATCTATTTCTCCAGATCTCCAAAAAGTCTTGGATAATCATTCCAAGATATTTTAGACTCCCAAAGGTCTCCCACCTATTCATGATCATGATCATGCTATTCATTTGATTCCAGAAAGTGTTCCTCCAAACATCAAGCCGTACAGATATCCCTATGCCCAAAGGAATGAAATTGAACATATGGTTGCAGAAATGCTAGAGGCTGGTATAATTCAACCTAGTCAAAGTTCTTTCTCTGCTCCAGTAGTATTGGTGCACAAGAAGGATGGATCATGGCACATGTGTCTAGATCATAGGGAGATCAACAAGATCACTATTAAAGATAAATTTCCCATTCCTATCATTGATAAATTAATGGATCAATTTCCTTCACTAAGTTGGATCATTGTTCAAGATATCATAAAATTAGAATGAAGACTGAAGACATTCTGAAAACAGCATTTAGAACTCATGAGGGTCATTATGAATTTTTGGTCATGCCTTTTGGCCTTACCAATGCACCTTCTACATTTCAAGGTTTGATGAATTCCATTTTCAAACCCTTCCTTAGAAAATTTTTGTTACTATTTTTTGATGATATACTAATCTACAGAAAGTCTTGGAAGGATCATGTTGAACATGTTGACAGGGTGCTCAAACTATTGGAGGAGAAACAATTATATGCAAAAAGCTTCAAATGTTTCTTTGGAGTACAAGAGGTGGAATATTTGGTTCATATTGTATCTCATGAAGGTGTTAAGGTATACCCTAGCAAAATTAAAGCCATTAAGGATTGGAAAATCCCCACATCCATAAATCATCTGCGAGGATTTCTCGTGTTGATAGGGTATTATCGCAAGTTTGTTAAGAATTATGGGAGAATAGCAGCACCTCTAACAACATTATTGAAGAAAGATGCATTTTCATGGACTCCAGAAGCAACAAAGGCCTTTGAACATCTTAAAGAGGCAATGTGCCAAGCACCAGTATTAGCTACGTCAGACTTCACAAAAACCTTTATTATGGAATGTGATGCTTCAGAAAATGGAATTGGTGTTGTTTTAATGCAAGATGAAAGACCCATTGCTTTCAAAAGTCATCCAATCAAGGGAAAGTATTTACACAAAGCTATTTATGAGAAGGAAATGTTGGAAATACTACATGCACTTAAGAAATGGCAACCCTACCTAATGGGAAGACAATTCAAGGTAAAAATAGATCATGATAGTTTTAAATACTTTTTAGAACAAATATTATCCTTTGAAGAGAAACAAAAATGGGTCACAAAGTGTTGGGTTATGACTTTGAAATAATCTACAAAAAAGGGAAGAAAAATGTTGTGGCAAATGCACTCTCAAGAAATGATGAGGATGTGGAAGCATTGTTGTGTGCCATTTCTATTATCCAACCAGATTGGATAAACGAAGCAAGTGAGGAATGGAAAAATGACGAAGACGTGTGTGCACTCATTCGAAAGTTACGACAAGATCCCAGTACATCTGATACATTTAGCTAGAAAAATGATTCGTTATGGTACAAAGATCGTTTATACTTATGTAAGAATTCCCAACTCAAATGAAAGATTCTTATGGAATTGCACTCTCCCTTAGGAGGGCACTCAGGATTTTTAAAAACTTACCACAAGGTTAAGAAACATTTTTTTTGGGATGGCCTTAAATTGGATATTTAAAAGTTTTTGGTGGAATGTTTGGTTTTCCAACAAAATAAAGTTGAAAAAATTAATACCCCAACTCTATTACAACATTTATCCATTCCAAGCCAACGTTGGGAGGAGGTTTCAATGGATTTTATGACAGGTTTACCCAAGTCTAAAGGAAAGAGTGTCATCATGATGGTAGTTGACAGACTTACCAAGTATGCACACTTTTGTGCATTATCACATCCATTTAAAGCCAGTACAGTTTCTACTGCATTTATGGAAACAATTCAAAAGCTACATGGAAACCCAAAGATTATTTTAAGCGACAGAGATCCCATTTTCACAGGAAATTTTTGGATAGAATTATTTTCTTGTCTCGGTACTCAGTTAGCTCATAGCTCATCTTATCATCCTCAATATTATGGGAAAACTAAGATAGTAAACAAATGTTTGGAAGGATATCTTCGTTTCTTTGTATCTAATAAACGGACACAATGGGTCAAATGGTTGCCTCTGGCTAAATGGTGGTATAAAATTTCCTTCCATGCTGGAGCAAAAATGACCCCATTAATGGCACTTTATGGATATCATCCACCATCCATCACATCATATTTAAGAGAAAAATCTAAGGTTCAAGCAATGGAACACCACATTGAGCATCAACAACAAGTTCTCGAACTCTGAAAGGATAACCTCACATTGGCGCAGAATAGAATGAAACAACAGGTAGATCAACATCGCAGTGAAAGAAGTTTTGATGTAGGGGACTGGGTATTCCTATAGCTACAACCATATAAACAAATGTACCTCAACCAAGCTAAGAAGGATAATAAATTATCACCAAAGTATTATGGTCTGTACAAGGTGTTGCAAAAGATTGGTACTATGGCATACAAATTGGAGCTTCCTGCAGCTTCCCGAGTGCACCCAGTTTTCCATGTTTCATGTTTAAAAAAAGTTATAAGTGAAAAGCTCCCAGTTCAAACAATATTGCCAGAACTTGACGAGGAAGGAAAAATCATATTGGAACCGGAAGCAGTCACATAAACAAGAACTCGACAAATATGAAATCGATCAATTTCGAAGTATCTCATCAAGTGGAAGAACTTATCCACTGAAGATTCCACATGGGAGGATGAGAATTTTATACAGAAGCATCCAAAACTACTCAAGCGTTGAGGACAACACTTTTTGGAAGGATAGGGCATGTTAGGCCCCTATAATACTAGTGATTCCCCCATTACTATTGTCATTGTATCCCTCATTGTTATTATTGTGCCCTATTGTCCCCATATTGTTATTAGTATGCCCCATAGAAACCCACTATTGTTATTTTTGTGCCCTTATGTTTTTTTTTTTTTTTTTTTTCTGAATAAGACTATGCTATTATATTACAAAAAAGGCAAAAATTACATCATCTTTGGTACAACAGAGCCGCAGCCCTGTGATTCCTGTCGAAGGACTGACAGTAAGCTCAGGAATGATCATCTCCAAAATTACATAAGACCGACACTTGAACCAAATCGACATTCATGAGACCGACACTGAACAACTGAAACACATAAAGACTGGAACAACTATGGATAGCCGTCACTGTAACAGATAAGGACAGAATTACATAAGGACGAAGACCGGACACATATAAGATAGCGGTGAGAGCAGACAGTGAAAAAATTCCTTCTTCAGAAACCTGAGGCGAACTGCTGAGCGAACTAGTCATCATCAGTGGTGTGCACATCTTCCTCCGCTTTGCATCTGGGAACCTTGTGGATGTCCGGTTCGGTGAGGATGTCACGCTGCACAGGTTCACTTGGGCCTGCCCCAGGGTCTGGGGAGAAGCTGTCTTGAACAGGGCGCAGCATGTCAATGGCGGGAGTTTGCATATCAATTGTAGGCACCAACCCAGGAATCCGCGGAGGGCTGGCATGAATATCATCATCTTCACGTCGAGGATTGCTGCAATGCTCCACCGAAACAGTAACAAAGAAAGTTGAATTAGACAGAGTGCAAGGAATGCGATATCTCACCATGGGATGCTCAGAGTGCCCACAGTCCACAATCTCTCGGTGCTCCGCCGCTCTGCCTCTGCCAATTGCCCGTCCCCTGGAGCGCCTACGGTCAGAGGAAATCTCAATTGAGGAGGAGGGGGAGGGGGCTTGCCTCTGAGACGAAGCCCGCCCTCTGGAACTCCCGCGTCGGCTTATCTGTCGTTGACGCTCTCGCTGCATCTCTAAATTGTGTGAAGAGCAGGTGTACCCCGACGCAGCCTCCCTCGGAACCAGAGAATGAGCACACACCACCTCCGAGCACTCGAACCTTATGCCAGTCAGCGGGAGTGTGACAGAGATGCCAAACCTCCCCGAATCGACCCAATAGCAGGAATAACCCCTCGCAACCTCCCTCAAAACCAGAGAATGAGCTACCACGACCTTCCTCAGAACCAGAGCATGAGCTACCACGACCTCCCTTAGAGCCAAAGCAGGAACAAACACAAACTGCGGGAGAATGACAGAGAGGCCATGGCTATGTAGCGCCATTTTCCCGTTACCAAGAAGGGCAGTAAATGCCGAAAGGACCCGACTGCCATTAACCAACGCCTCTGAACTTAAATGCCTCATGCAGCAAGCCCATATGCTAAGCGTCCTGTTATACGTGGCTCGTCCGGGCGGACACCTGCCCTCATGACGAGCCTCTGACCTGTCAAGCATTAAAACCACCCGCATCCGGGAGGGAGAGGTCCTTTTGCACCAAAGCGATGCAGTCCTTTTTAAGTTGTTCATCCTCAACCATGTCCAAGGAGCCAGAGAAGTAAGGTGAAGACTGAGACACACCTTGATTAGCCATTCTGTCGGCTACCTGGTTTGTTGTTCTGCGTACATGCTGGAAGGTTATACTTTGTGGATTCTTAAGCTTTGCCTCCAGAGATTCCATCCTGCTTAGCAATCTCCAACTGGTTGCTAATTTGATTGTTGTTGCCCCTGCCTGGATTTTCTTGGCTGCTGCTATTAGGATGAGAGAATCACCCTCAACCTCAAGAGGGAAGAAGTGTTTTTTCTCTGCTAGACAAATCCCTTGCCAGAGTCCTTCCAGCTCAGCTACATTGTTGGTGTCTTTGCCTAATGAGCCATAATAGATATACAGAAGTGATCCTGTGTGGCTTCTGATGATTCCTCCGAATCCTGCAGGACCAGGATTTCCTTTAGCTGCCCCATCAAAATTGAGCTTGAATGAGTTGAAAGCTGGTGGGGACCAGGAGGATGGGGAGGTGGAGCTGCGTGGAGGACGGGTAATGACCTTTGCAAAGGCGGAAAGGTCAAGATTCCATTCTTTAAAAATGTCCCTCTCTTGTTGCACTTCTGGCATGTCTGTATCATACCAGGTTCTTATCGCTAAGGTTTCCTGGATATTTCTTTTGTAGATGAGCCACAGAGCGTCGATTGTCCGGGAAGTGTTGTTGAAGATTCGAGAGTTGCGCTCTTTCCAGAGAAGCCAGTACAAAAAGCCTGGTATTAGACCCCATAAAGTATTGAGAAGTTGGCTTTTGAATGGGTTCTTGTCCCAGTTCCGTATATTTTCCGTTACATCCTCGCCCCTGGGTTCTGTTCTCTTGTTGCATTTCTCCACTTTTTCCCAAAGTTGCTTTGCTAGTGGACATGTCTCCATTAAATGACTGATTGTCTCAGCATGGAGATTGAAATTTGGGCATCTAGAAGGCCCAATGAATCCCCTTTTTATTAAATTGTCCCAAGTTAGAATGCGCTTTTTACTTAGCAGCCATAAGAAGGTTGAGATTTTAGGCCATAGCCCTGGTAACCAAACTCGTGCCCAAATTTGATCTTTATCCGCTTGGGTGTCTGAATAGCGCAGTTGATGTGCTTCTTTAGTGGTGAATGTGCCTTTGTGCATGTGACCCCATCTGAGCTTATCCTGCTGGTTGGAGTGACGGATTCTGCGATGAGTGAGTTCCTGATCCATGTCTGAGTATGTTTCTCCCTCCCAATCCCTCTGCCAGCTGCTCGCGGATTTCCATAGTCGGTATCCATGATGCTCTGTTTGTTGCCAGAATTGTTGAACCTGAATGAGGTTTTCTTGCTGCATGTATGATTGCCAGAGGGGCATTTGGAATAGATTCGCAAGTTTAGGGAGCTGCTACCACGAATCCTCCCAAAACTTGGCTGATGTGCCTGAATGGATTTCCCAGAAACTGTGTTCCTGAATGAAGTGGCTATGAGTCTTTGCAGCATTCCAGATTGGTGAACCTTGGGCTGTGGAGTTAATTCTGATGAGATCGTGCCAATGACTTCCCAGAGCATATTTCGCTTGCCATAGTCGAGCCCAAGGTGAATGAGGCTTGGAGACCCAGTTCCACCACATTCTGGCTCCCATTGTGTTGTTACTCTGAAGCGGATCTCGAAGCCCTAGTCCTCCTTCTGATTTGATTTTGCACACTTCTTTCCAATTTATGAGAGCCCATTTCCGATTTCTGCCAGTGGAGCCCCATAGGAAGTTGCGCTGAAGGTTTCGAATGGCTTTAAGGACCCATTTTGGAGCTGCCATGGTGGAGAAGAGGTACAGCGGCATAGCTTGAAGGACAGACTTGATCAGGATCAATCTGCCTGCCATGTTGAGAGCACGAAAGGTCCACGATGAGAGTTTTGATTCTAGCTTATCCAGGAGAGACCGCCAGGAAGCATGTTTGATGGCAGAGTCCGAGAGGGGAGCTCCAAGGTATTTAGATGGCAAATGGGAAATGGTGAATCCCAAAATTCTGGCAATATTCCTTTGAGTGGAGGGGGGGGTGTTAAAAAAGAAGAGTTGAGACTTCGAGGCATTGATGGAGGTGCCAGAGGCATCAGAATAAAGGGTGAGAAGAGACTTAAACACTGAGGCTTCTTTCAAGGAGGGATGACCAAATAGCATGGTGTCATCAACGAACTGCTGATGAGACAGAGGATTGAGACCATGGATGGAAATACCTTTAAGCTCTTGAGAGGCAACGACTGATTTGAGAAGTCTGCTGAGGCCCTCGGCCATTAGAACAAAGAGAAAAGGTGAAAGTGGATCCCCTTGCCTAATGCCACGAGAGGGTCGAAAGGGGGAGGAGGGAGAGCCATTCAAAAGAACAGAGAAGCTTGGAGAGGTAATGAGGTTCATAATCCACCTGGTCCAGGTTGCACTAAAGCCAAAGGCTAAAAGCATTTTGTGAATAAAATTCCAACTTAGCTTATCAAAAGCTTTGGAGAGGTCGAGTTTGAGAATCATACTTGGTTTCTTGAGAATCTTTAGTGAATGTATTACCTCATTTGATAGTATGATTCCATCCATGATCTGTCGTCCTTCCACATATCCTGTTTGTTCCGGAGATATGAGTAAGGGCAAGAGAGGTTTGAGCCTATTTGCGATGACCTTTGAGATTAGCTTGTAAATTACATTGCATAATGCGATTGGTCTGTATTTTTCAGGCCTGTTGGGTTCTCCGCCCTTGGGTACCAGTGCTATGAAGGTGGTATTGAGGGTGTTGGCATTATGTTTTCTGGTATGGCTATATGTTACAGATGTTGTACTTGATGGCAACTCCCATGACAAGGCCCTCAATTTATTGAAAATTAAGAAGGACGCAGGCAGTCAGTTCAAAAGGTGCGTACCCGCAGGTACACCATGCAGGAGCCGCGTCCAGACACGCAGGCCAGCCGTTCAGGAGGTGCGTCCACCCAGTGCACACATTTCAAGGCAGAGAAAAGCTCACGTGGGGGTTTCTTGTGTTTTACTCTTGGTATCTAGCCGACGGTATTGTGTTATTATGGTGTCGGCTCGTGGTATTGTTCCATGATTTGAGGAGGAGCTTCCCTATATAAAGCAAAGGAGATCATTTGGTTTGAGTATGTCCTTGGGTTGAAGATCTTATGGGGTGAGATCTGGTCTAGATCTAAAAGGCGAATCTACTGAAGGACTGAGATCTCTTTGGCGCAAGATCAGATCTGTAGATCTGACTGTTTGGGTTACACTTAAAGTCTTGAAATCATTCATAACCGAAGGTACGCAGGTACAGTGAAGGGAACAGTGCGCCGGGACGCAGTGCAGTAGGAGGCGACCTGCGTGGGGACGCAGGGCAGAGAAAGATTCAGGTGCGTCCGGGACGCAGTGCAGTGACAGGCGAACTGCGTGGAGACGCAGAGCAGAATAAGGTTCAGGTGCGTCCCTGGAGCAACAGGACGCGGCGCGATAGTTTCTTTGGGTGCGTCCCTGCAGCAAGAGGACGCGGCGCGATAGTGTTTTTGGGTGCGTCCCTGAAGCGACAGGACGCAGTGCAGTTGAAGGACCAGTGCGTGGGCACGCAGAGCAGCAGAAGGTGAACTGCGTCTCGACGCAGGCCACAGAAGGGAAAATTGCGTCTCTGTCTTAAGATGTTCTGTTGATTGAATTTCTCTGTTGATAAGGTGTTCTGGGTTTTGAAGTGATGTCTGGTTTCTGGTATTATGATAACAGCAGTGATTGAGTAAATGATTATGATTAGCTTCAGAATTGATGGATCAGGTTCTTAATGATCTGATGGACTAGATCTGATTGATGACTCTCATTTTATATGTATTGATCTAGTGATTGGGTGTTTCAAAAGGTTGTTTGATTATGAGTTGTGCTTCAGTGTATCCAGTATGAAAATTGATGAAACGTGGTACTTGAAGGAGAGAAGATTGTAGGCCGGTGCCTACGTACTAGTATCTAAGCTAGTACAAGAGCTAAAGGAATTCTTTGGAGCATTTTAGCAGGTAGTAGCCTGCGTACTAGTAAATGGATCGGCTAGTACAAGAGAAAAGGGAGTTGTAGCTCCCGTACTGGTATAAGACTGCACCAGTACAAATATTGTAAAAGGATTTTCTTATTAAGAAGAAGATTGAGATGACTTGCAGCAGGTGGTTTTCTCCCGCATTGGGTTTCCACCTTATATCATGGTGTTCATGTGTGTGCCTTATGTGTGATGATCTATTCTCTATTACTGCATCTGTTATCTGATAATATGGTTGATAATGTTCTAATGCCCTCATTGAAGATCAATTAACTTAATCATAAGAAGTTGTGGAAGTAGCATATATGAATCTGATTATGGAAATAAAAAAGTATTATTAATGTGATAATACTGATTCACCCCCCCCCTCTCAGTATTATTTCCAACAATTTGTATCAGAGCAGGTCCTTCAGAGAAGCTTGATCGCTTGAAGGAGATTCGTAGAACAATGGGGAAGAAAGCACGTCAGAAGAAGAAGACAGCTCAAAGGAACAATGACAACCTGTCGTTGAGTGGAAGCAAGTGTTCAGATCCTGAAGCACCTCAGATTGAAGATGGACAAGCAAATGAAGCATCAGATCAAATCATAGATCAACAAGATCTACCTAGCAAAAGGGAGAATGCCCTCAAAGAAGAAATCATCAGATTAGAAGATCAGTTGGAATGTGCCTCCAGAATTCGAGAAATGCTGCTAGCACTGAATAAAGAGCAAGAAAATGAGATCCTCAAACTAAGGCATCAGTTGGATGAAGGAAGGAAAGCTGAAGAGACCTTGAAGAAGCAATGTCTTGAAAAAGAAGAACAACATCAAGTTGAGGTAAATATCTTGAAAAGCAAATTAGAAGAAAAGGATAAGCTCTTACGATTTCAAGATAGCTCTAAAGTCTTGGATGATATTCTTAGTAGTCAAAGATCTCCTGCTATCAAGACTGGTCTTGGTTTTCATGAATCTGTTGAAGGTGAATCTGGTTCACAAAGTAAGACAAGAATCTCTAATACAAAATCTGAAAGGCTCTACAAGGAGATGAAAGGACAACCTCATCAACAATCAAGGAAAGAGACTCCTCAAAGAAAATCTTTTACTCCTCCCATGAATAATGTTGAATGTTATGAATGTCATAATCTTGGACATGTTGCAGCCATATGTAGAAGAAGAAGTTTTCAAGACCATCATACAGAAAGATCATCACATTCAAGGTACTTTAATGGATATTGCTTTTCTTGCAATATGTTTGGCCACAAAGCTGCTGATTGCTACAGGAGGAATATGAAACATGTAAGATGCTATGCATGTAACAAGTTTGGACATAAAGCAAGAGATTGCAGGAACAAAGCTCATGATAAGAAGAAATCATCAACATGCTTGAAGATATGGAAGAAGAAGGAAGTTCAGTCAGAAAAATATGGCACAACACAGGGTACTCAGCACAGCACAGACATAACAAACTCAGGGGGAGCTGAAGGTGTAAAACTTCAGTGTTCTAATTCTCATACGCGAGTTTC
This sequence comes from Pinus tabuliformis, assembly GCA_031772625.1. Taxonomy (NCBI): domain Eukaryota; kingdom Viridiplantae; phylum Streptophyta; class Pinopsida; order Pinales; family Pinaceae; genus Pinus; species Pinus tabuliformis. The sequence continues at coordinate 896,231,653 of CM062805.1, forward strand.
ATGAAGACAAGTCGCGTATATACGCGAGTTACAGGCTGCAAAGTCGCGTATATGAAGAAAGGGCAGCAGAACAGACTCAGGTTCAGTCATGGTTGGCTCAGGCTCAGGGGGAGTAGAACAGACTCAGGAAATGGTTCAGTCATGGTTGGCTTACAGGTTCAGGGGGAGCATATAATGCATTGTTGGCATTATGGAGGATGGTCAGAAGGAGGTCTTGGAAATAGCTGCAATATGTCTCTATCTCTTTCATGGTGGATTATGGTTCTTTGTTGCAGATCTGGTTCATATTCAGGGAGAGCATGTCCTTAGGGGGAGCATACCCCTTTGCCCTTGATGTCAAAGGGGGAGAATGAAGCTGAAGTTTGTGAGGTTGCCATCAAGTCCAAAGGGGGAGATTGTTGGCATTATGTTTTCTGGTATGGCTATATGTTACAAATGTTGTACTTGATGGCAACTCCCATGACAAGGCCCTCAATTTATTGAAAATTAAGAAGGACGCAGGCAGTCAGTTCAGAAGGTGCGTACCCGCAGGTACACCATGCAGGAGCCGCGTCCAGACACGCAGGCCCGCCGTTCAGGAGGTGCGTCGACCCAGTGCACACATTTCAAGGCAGAGAAAAGCTCACGTGGGGGTTTCTTGTGTTTTACTCTTGGTATCTAGCCGACGGTATTGTGTTATTATGGTGTCGGCTCGTGGTATTGTTCCATGATTTGAGGAGGAGCTTCCCTATATAAAGCAAAGGAGATCATTTGGTTTGAGTATGTCCTTGGGCTGAAGATCTTATGGGGTGAGATCTGGTCTAGATCTAAAAGGCGAATCTAATGAAGGACTGAGATCTCTTTGGCACAAGATCAGATCTGTAGATCTGACTGTTTGGGTTACACTTAAAGTCTTGAAATCATTCATAACCGAAGGTACGCAGGTACAGTGAAGGGAACAGTGCGCCGGGACGCAGTGCAGTAGGAGGCGACCTGCGTGGGGACGCAGGGCAGAGAAAGATTCAGGTGCGTCCAGGATGCAGTGCAGTGACAGGCGAACTACGTGGAGACGCAGAGTAGAATAAGGTTCAGGTGCGTCCCTGGAGCAACAGGACGCGGCGCGATAGTTTCTTTGGGTGCGTCCCTGCAGCAAGAGGACGCGGCGCGATAGTGTTTTTGGGTGCATCCCTGAAGCGACAGGACGCAGTGCAGTTGAAGGACCAGTGCGTGGGCACGCAGAGCAGCAGAAGGTGAACTGCGTCTCGACGCAGGCCACAGAAGGGAAAATTGCGTCTCTGTCTTAAGATGTTCTGTTGATTGAATTTCTCTGTTGATAAGGTGTTCTGGGTTTTGAAGTGATGTCTGGTTTCTGGTATTATGATAACAACAGTGATTGAGTAAATGATTATGATTAGCTTCAGAATTGATGGATCAGGTTCTTAATGATCTGATGGACTAGATCTGATTGATGACTCTCATTTTATATGTATTGATCTAGTGATTGGGTGTTTCAGAAGGTTGTTTGATTATGAGTTGTGCTTCAGTGTATCCAGTATGAAAATTGATGAAACGTGGTACTTGAAGGAGAGAAGATTGTAGGCCGGCGCCTACGTACTAGTATCTAAGCTAGTACAAGAGCTAAAGGAATTCTTTGGAGCATTTTAGCAGGTAGTAGCCTGCGTACTAGTAAATGGATCGGCTAGTACAAGAGCAAAGGGGGTTGTAGCTCCCGTACTGGTATAAGACTGCACCAATACAAATATTGTAAAAGGATTTTCTTATTAAGAAGAAGATTGAGATGACTTGCAGCAGGTGGTTTTCTCCCGCATTGGGTTTCCACCTTATATCATGGTGTTCATGTGTGTGCCTTATGTGTGATGATCTATTCTCTATTACTGCATCTGTTATCTGATAATATGGTTGATAACGTTCTAATGCCCTCATTGAATATCAATTAACTTAATCATAAGAAGTTGTGGAAGTAGCATATATGAATCTGATTATGGAAATAAAAAGGTATTATTAATGTGATAATACTGATTCACCCCCCCCCCCCCCTCTCAGTATTATTTCCAACAGAGGGCTGGGAGGACCCAGTGCATGCTTCTGGATTCTTCAACGAGGGCCCATACCTCAGTTTTGATGAGTTCCCAGAATTCATGGAAGAAATTGGCTGTAAAGCCATCAGGCCCAGGCACTTTTCCGTCTTTGAGTTGAGCCATGGCTTCTTCAACTTCCTGCAAGGTCGTGGGCTGGAGTAATCTGTTATTATGATCCTCAGTTATGATGCTTGGAATATGCTGCGTGATGGCTCTGATTGCTGCATCCCTGTTTTCAATGGGTTCCGTTAAAATTTCCTTGAAATACCCTGTGAATTCCTTTTCCATGTCCTCATGTTCCTCAATTCTTTCACCTTGTTGGTTGTTGATGAACGTGATATTATTGTGCATGCGCCTTTGAATGGTGGCTTTGTGGAAGAATTTTGTGTTCTTCTCTCCCTCTTTGAGCCAGTTGATTCTGGATTTTTGCCGCCAGAGTATTTCCTCTTGTTTCCTGCATTCCTCAATTTGATTCCAGAGGATCTGTTCCTGCTGTGCTTGTTCTTCTGATCTGCCTTCAAGGATGAGAGTTTGTTGGAGTATGTGCATTTGTTGTTCCAATTGTGAGCGCTTCTCCTGTATGTTGCCAAAATTTGTGCGATTCCACACTTTGAGGACATGTTTCAGATTTTTTATTTTTTGTTGGAATTGATACATTTTGGCTCCCTCTGGCAGAATGTAAGCTGTCCATGCATCGCTGACTACCATCTTGAAAGTGGCATTTGTTAGCCACAATGCTTCGAATCTAAAAGGTCTGTTGCAGCGGTTACCTGGCCTGGACCATTGTAGCAAAATTGGCCAGTGATCAGATCCACTTTGGGGGATGATGGAAGCATTGAAATCCCCTCTAGGTGGATTGCATTGTCAGAAAGAAGGAATCTATCAAGCCTGGAGGCAATGTGATGAATACCTCGACGCTTGTTAGTCCAAGTGAAAATTCCATTAGAGGTTGGTATGTCCATAAGATGATTGTTTTGAATGAATTCTTTGAGGCCCTCGTTGTCACTGTCGAGCCTGATTCTACCTCCCTGCTTCTTGCCATGGATGTTATTATGTTGAAGTCACCGCCGCCAATCCAGAGCGGGAATTTCTTGTTTTCATTGAGGATAGAGATCGTTTCCAGCAGTTCTAGTTTTTGCTGAATTGTCTGAGGAAAATATACATTTGTGAGATGCCCATGGATTCCGGTGCCAATGAGGTGGAAGGAGGCTTGAATAAGATGGAGAGTGGCATGGAAGTCATAAAGTGTGATGATTTGCGGGTTCCACAAAATGGCTAAACCGCCTGAGGCTCCAGAGGCATCTACTGAGATGGCGTTGCTTCCTGCCCAGACTTTGCCGCGTATTCTTTCAATGGCTTCAGTGCTGCTTTTTGTTTCTTGTAGAAAAAATATGGTTGGCTTTTCTTGTTGAATCAAGTTTTTGATCATTCTATGTTTTGAGGGGCTGTTGAGTCCTCTCACATTCCAGGATATTAACTTCATGTAAACTGAGATTTGGGTTTGTAGAACTTTGTCAGCTTAGGGAATCGCCCCGACTCCATAAGTATTTCACCTAATGTTATGGTTCTTTGAAGGTCTGTCTTTCTTCCTCGTTTCTTAGGGTCTTTAAGCATCTTTTTTCCATCCCATAGGCTGCCTCCTTGTATGCCAAGGCTTTTATGATGCTGCACCTTGGCTAAGACTCCTTCCAGCTTGTCTATTTGCCAGGGTTGAATAGAGTTGTATTCTCTCTGTTTGCATGTCGTTTCAAGTGTGAAGATGTCTAGACCATCTATGCTAACATCCGCCTGATCTTCTTCCATGACAGTGGTATCCCCTAGTTCTTCCTCATCCGCTTCCTGCTGAAGACTGAGAGCCAGAGTAACATCTGTCTCCATATCATAGTCTTGCTGCTTATTGTCCACTGAAGGTTTCTCTTGGGAGAAGGAGAAGGGACTGAGACTTGACACCGATTTTCCTTTCTCCAAAGAAGGGTTTGGAATGGGATTCGAAAGAGCAGGATCAGAGGGCTGCAAGGGGTCTGTGGGAATGAGGGAGGAAGAGGGCGAAGAGGTATTGCGCGGGGGTTCAGAACTGGGATGATCTTGCTTGTTGTGCGTTGCAAGAACAAAGAATCTGTTCTGGGAGTCAGTTTTGAGAGCGTTGTCCATGACTGGCTGATTCTTTTTGGCATGCCTACGACGGTTGGGAATTTTGATGAAACCTTCGGAGTCTTTATCAGAGACAGCAGCAGCTGCTTTGGACTGAGAGTTTAATGGACAGTCACGGAAGAGATGGCCATGCTCATGACACTTGCGACAGCGGAAGGGAATATGCTCATAATCTAAAGGTTGTGTCCATTCATAATCATCGTGATAGAGTCTTACCGTATCAGCTAGAGCTTTGGTCAGATGCATTTGGACGCAGATCCTGGCATATGAGGTATATTTGCGAGTTTTTGTTTCAGCCGCGACTCGGATGAAGGTGCCAAGTTTGTTGCCTATATCCGCCAGCGTTTCTTCTTTCCAGTACTCCGCTGGGAGGGAGTACATCCTGATCCAGACTGGAGCCCAGCTAAAATCTTCCTTGTCGGGATTGAATCTTGGTTTCCATTCTGTGAGATAGAGGCCTGAAGAGTTGAAGAAGTATGGGCCTCCTTCGAATATCCGCACTCTGTCCTCCACACAGTGAAAGATTGCTGTGAAAAAGCCTTTTGGACCTAGTTGCAGAGTAATTTGTCCTTTGGGCTTCCATTTGGAAGCTATCCAACCTTGTAAGGCTTTTTCCGTAGGCCAGAAGCCTAGAAACTTTCCGATTAGTGCGTGATCTTGCATGTACTGGATCTCACCATTGGTGCGGTGGCTAGGCAATTCAACTTTGATGGGGTCGGCAGCTTTTGGGATACAAGTAGCTGAGGTTACCTTTGGCTGAGACGCCTTAGCTTTGTTGTGTATCTCTTTGTCTTCTTCTGTCGGAGTCGTATGATGCTTTGCTTCATTCGTTTGATGTCCTTCCTGTCCTATGTCTGGGCCTGTGCCAGAGGGGTACTGAGGCTGGACGAACTGAGATTTGTCAGAGCTTGTGGAGTTTATTGGAGGGGAGGCGGAGCTCTCCCCTCCTACTGCCATTTCCATTGCAGGAGACCAACAGAGGTGCAGCGGCGGCTACAGTGAGAGCAGTCAGGGGCGGCTACTGGCTAGGGTTTGGCAGTGCTTGGCTGAGGTTTGCATCAGAGCAGAGTGTTTTTCCTCAGTCAGTGTGATATCTTTTGTGCCCTTATGTTATTACTATTATGTCAGCATGATTATATTGTGGCCCCTTAGACTCCTATATATAGAATGGAGGTTTAGTCATTTGTATCATCCAAGAATTGTTCATTTGTGTAATGTAAAGGAGGTTTCCCCCTTGAAGAGGTTGAATTCTAAGGTGTTGATCTATCTTTTCTATCTTTTTGTGAGTTGGTTTCCTGACAATGTTGGATCGGTCTTTTGAAACACAAAGATGAAGAATTTGATAAATTGAAAGTTTTCAAGGCATTAGTTGAAAATGAAGTAGATCTAAAAATCAAATATCTCAGATCTAATTGAGGAGGAGAGTACATAACAGATGAATTATTTGATTTCTGTGAACAACATGGCATAAAAGACAATGTTTTGTAGCTAAAACTCCATAATAAAATGGTGTGGTAGAAAGAATGAATAGAATTGTTCAACAAATGCCTCATGCTATGCTTGATGAGTCTAGAACTCTTAACACCTTCTTGGGTGAAGCTACACAAACTACAGTAAATATTCTCAACAAAGCTCATGTTCATGTGAATAGTGATAAAACTCCATATGAACTTTGGTATGGTAAGCCTCCCACTATAAAGCATTTTAGAGTTTTTGGAAGCAAATGTTTCATCAAAAATAATGATGAAAAACTTGGTAAGTTTAAAGCTAGAGCAGATGAAGGAATACTTCTTGGTTACTCATCTAGAATTAAAGGATACAAATGTTACAATAAGAGACTTCGTAAAATTGTTGAATGCATTGATCTTGTGATTGATGAAGCATGCACAGGGCCCAAACAGGTAATGCCAACAAAAGAGGATGATGATGATGAACGCTTTAACACATCAAGTCGTAATGATTTAGAAGAAGAAACTAATGAAGCAATGGAAGAAGATACATCAGACAAAGAAAAGGCTCCATCCAGGTATGTTTAAAGGAATCATCTAGAAACTCAAATTCTACGAGAAAATGAATCTGGGGTACAAACAAGAAGATCTCTTGTAGGGTCTTCTAGTTACCTAGATTTATTATCCACCATTGAACCACAAAATGTAAATCAAGCTAGTAAATATGAATGTTGGGTTAAGGCCATGAATGAATAACTTGATCAAATTGAAAAGAATGATACTTGGGAATTGGTTCTAAGGCCTCATGATAAAAATTTTATAGGGACAAAATAGATATTCAAAAATAAGTTTAATTAAAATGGAGAAGTCATTAGGAACAAAGCTAGACTTGTTTGTAAAGGTTATGTTCAACAAGAAGGTATAGACTTTGAATAAACATTTGCACTAGTAGCCAAACTTGAAGTCATAAGAATGTTTCTTGCATTTTCAAATTTTCAAAATTTCAAAGTTTATCAAATGGATGTAAAATCTGCCTTCTTTAATGGAGATCTGAAAGAAGAAGTATATATTGAACAATCAAAAGGATTTGTTTTGGGGAATGATGAAAACCTTGTATGCAAACTCAAAAAGGATTTATATGGGCTAAAACAAGCTCCACGGGAATGGTATTATCATCTTGACAAATATCTCAAACAACAAGTTTTCACAAAAGGATCTATAGAAAACAACTTGTACACAAACATTGAGGGTGATAAACTATTTATTATTGTTTTTTATGTTGATGATATCATTTTTGGTGGTAATGAAGAATCTATGAGTCAAAAAAAATCTTTTGTTATGTAGAAATAATTTGAAATGTCTTTACTTGGGGAACTAACCTATTTTCTTGGTCTACAAGTACAACAAGAAAAAGATGGCATCTTTCTCTCACAAACAAAATATCTCAAGAAAATTCTGAAGAAGTATGGGATGGAAGAATGCAAACTTGTATGTACTCCCATGATGACAAGATGTAGCCTCAGTTCTAATGATGATTCTCCTACAGTAAACCAACCAGAGTACAAGTCTATGATTGGCAATCTACTTTATCTAACAGGTACCAGACCAGATATCATGCATGCAATTGGGATTGTTGGACATTTCCAAGCCAATCCAAAGGAATCACATCTTCAAGCAGTAAAGAGAATATTCAAATATCTCCAAGGAACCCAATATTTTGGTGTATGGTATCCTAAAGATGCAGATATTACCCTTCATGCATACACAAATGCAGATTGGGTTGGAAATGTTGATGACCAGAAAAGCACTAGTGGAGGTGCATTTTACATGGAGCCCTCTTAGTATCTTGGTTCAACAAGAAACAAAGTTCCATTGCCTTATCTACAACAAAAGAAGAATATGTAGTTGTTCCATCTTGTTGCACATAACTTCTCTCGATGATGCATACATTACAGTATGTACAAATCAAATGTTGTCCACCCACCTCCATAATATGTGATAATACAAGCGCTAATAATATTTCAAAAAATCGTGTTATGCACTCCAAGACCAAGCATATTCCTATTAAGTATCACTTTCTACGAGAACAAGTGCTTGAGAAAAAGGTTAAATCGAAGTATGTTCCCTCCAAAGAACAAGTTGCTGATATATTTAAGAAACCTATTCCTAGAGAAGCATTCAAATATCTCAGACAGAAACTGGGAGTTGTCTCTATCTCACTTTGTTATTAAATCAGTTTTCTTAGTCTACAGGTGAAAATTTAGAAGGTTGCTGGCTATACGTGAGTTTCATGAAGTATATTATTGTATATGCTCGTGTTTCTTTGCAGAAAGTCGCGTATGTTTTTCTCTGATAGAAAAATAGTGGGACAGACTCAAGATCAACCTCTGACATGCTTCTAAAAGCTATGATTTGATTTCTCTTGGTTTGATGATGATGAGTCCAGTCTACTGATATGGTATTGAGTTAAGTTTTTCTCATTAATATTTGTCTAATTGATGAAGATGCTTTGATGAATGATTTGTTTAATATGATCAGGTAGCACAGGATTAGGGGGAGTAGCAACCTTGCAGAATATAATGCATTTTTGGCATTCTGGTTGTTGAATTATGCTATTTTTAAGATCTTTTAGTCTTTAAATATCATGTATATCATTTGATGTAAATGTAATGTAAATACTTATGATGTAATAATTTTCATATTTAGTCACATATAGACTTTCGAGATCATGTCCAATATGTTATCCGACTTAGTTGGGTGGTTGTGTTTAAATGTAATCCCTCTTGGTTGCGTGATTGATGTAAGTATGGGTCTCCTTAATGATAGAAGGTCATAATCATAAAGTAATATGCTTCATTTTACATCTGTCATAGATTTCAGCATGTGCTCAGGGGAGCATGATCAGAGAATTCAGCATGTGCTCAGGGCGAGCAATTCAATAGTTCAGCATATTCAGTAGTTCATATATGGTAGTCTTCATTTAACATTGGTCAGCCCTTTTACCTTCATGCCAAAGGGGGAGAGTAGCTTGGTGTTTGGAAAGTAGCTTGATGTTTTGAAAAGCTTGGGGTTTGACTTGGTGTTTGGAGAGTAGCTTAATGTTTTGAAAATCTTGGTGTTTGACTTGATGTTATTTACACTTGATGTTATTTATGGTTGTGGTGACCAAAAACCAAATGGTTGCCATCAAGTCCAAAGGGGGATATTGTTGGCATTATGATACATGTGTTGTCCTTGATGGCAACTCACTTATAACAGAATTCATAGGTCAGTTCAGAGGTGACAAAATGAATACAACAAAATACCAGAATGAATACAGATGTGACAAAATGCATGACAATTCAGAGGAATTAGTTCAGAAGAATGATAAAGTTGGAAGTTCAAGAACTATACGTGGGTTCTGTTAAGCCAAGTCACATATGCACACGAGTTCAGTGAAGAAAAGTAGCGTATGGTTTTTGTACCATGGTATTCTAAATACCAGGGGTCCTTACCATGGTATTGGCCCATAGTAATGAGTGTGACAATGAATATTGATCCTGTCAAAGATTACCACTGGCACTAATGTTGTTTTGACTCGTGGTATTGGATGAGGGATAAACTATATAAAGAAGTGAAGATCAAAGGGCTAAGTGTGAAAAAGAAAGATTTTTTGATGAATACTTCAATATGAAGTATATTTGCATTGTAAGGGCCATAATTATCACATTGATCTAAAATAATTATGCACCGATGAATACAATGATGGATCAGGATCATGAGACCTAAAATGATTGTTCATTGTATGATCTATTCAAGGATTGATTGGATCTAAGTACTGATGCATGTTTTTATCTTTGATTATTATGATCTGGGTCTTTCTGAAGTTTTGAAGAGTTGCACAATTTTAGGTCAAAATTTGTAGATATATACGCTGGTTAGTCTCAGGAAAAGTGCGTATACACGCGGGTTCACTTCTGCAAAGTTGTGTATATAAAAATTGCAGTGGTCAAAATTTTATTTTTTAGTATATTAAGATCTATGCACGGGTTTCTCTCCAAAAAAGTTAATATGCACACGAGTTGCCTTAAGTGAAGTAGCATATACATTTTGGAAAATGAATGATTAGGGTTGCAGTTGATTTTGTGTGTTGATGCAACATTCTGAGTTCAATTTTGTGTACCTAGTATAATGATCTGATTGTTCTAGTTGATTCGTTAAGTTTTGATTATGTATCAATTGTTTGGGTTTTAGTGATTGGTTGATTATGTGTGTCAGAGATTGATGATTGTTTTATAGTGATGATTGAGCATAAGTGTTGATATTGGATCTAGTTTGAAAATTTTATGAAACGTGGTCCATGGATATTGCTGACAGTTGGAGCCTTCAGTGAGGAAGTCAAAGCTTCCTGCCAGTAGTAGCTGGTGATCAAATCAGGGGTTTGGAGCTCCCTTCTAGTAGGTGCTTGAGAACGAGTGAAGGTTGTAGCCTTCAACAGGTGGGTTCCTACATGCTAGTATGAGTCTGTACTAGTACACAATTGTAAGCAATTTTGATATTAATAAGTTTTGAAGACTGAGACGACAACAGCGGTGGTTTTCTCCCACATTGGGTTTCCACCTTAAATCTTAGTGTTCATGTGTGTTTACTTATGTGTGATACTTTATTCTGTTCTTACTGCACCTATCTACTACTTATCAAATGCCTAATAAATCTCTTACATTCTGATTCAAAGTTTAACAGATAAAGAATTAGTTGCTATACAAAGTTTACTGGGAATACACTAGTTTCTTTTACAATAGTCACATATATATGCTAGTTGGGTTCAGTCAAGTCGCATATACATTTCAAAAATGAAATTTATTATTGTGAGTTTTAAAATACTGATTCACCCCCCCCTGCTTAGTATTTTTCCCAACACACCCACTTCTCAGTGCAAGCAGAGGAGGTTACTTAAGAGGTACACTCAATACATGGATCTTATGGGAAAATGTATTGTGACAGAGCCATCTTCCTTTAAGGAAGCAGTGCAACATCCAGTTTGGGTTGATACCATGGTGGAGGAGTATGACTCAATAGTTCATAAATTGTTTGGGATGTGGTCCCGAGACTAGAGGACCACCACTGGTGAGCTCCTGTTAGCCTTACAAGGTAAATCAAGCTGCAAATGGTAGTGTGGAAAAGCATAAGTCTAGATTTTTGGCTCATGGCTTTTCACAGGTAGAGGGGATTGACTATGATGAGACCTTTTCTCCTGTTGCAAGCTACTTGTCAATCATATCTATATTGGCACTATCAACATAGATCGATTGGAAGATAGATCAAATGGATGCGAAGACGACCTTCCTTAATGGCATGATTGAGGAAGAGGTGTACATCAAGCAAATTTAAGGTTTTCAGACCTTTGACCATGAGTCACATGTGTGTCAGCTCAAGAGAGTGTTGTATGGATTGAAGCAAGCACGCCATGCTTGGTACACCATGATAGGTAACTACTTCACCAGGTTGCGCTTCATGAAGAGTGAAACGGATGCAAACCTATACCACATAGTGGTGGAAGGTAAGTTGTTGATCAATGTACTTTATGTTGGTGATATCATACTGACAGGTGATGATTAGTTGATCACATCTTGCAAGGAGGACTTTGCAAGAGAGTTTGAGATGAAGGACATGGGGCTCATGCATTACTTTCTTGGCATGGAGGTATGGCAGGGAGATGGGGAGTTATTTTTGTCTCAAGAAAAGTATGCCAATGAGATACTCATAAGATTCCACATGGAGAGCAACAAACCCATGGAGACTCCTCTAGTAGGTAACTGGAGGAAAGAGGTGTTGGCTCAAAGGGGGCTTGACCCAGATTCATAGTTTTTCACGCCAACCAACAAAACCCAAACTACTGGCCCTTTCGGCAAAAACCTACATAATGCAAGATGTAGTCTCACCCGAAGCAGTATTGGGGGATGCTAGAACCAATTTTATGTATCCAAAGACAGTGTGATAAGTGGTATTAGTTCTTATAGCTCAGATATGCATTCATGCACATCGGTATCCTTCTATGGCTTGATACTGTAACTCGAGTAAAAAAACCTCTAGACCTTCATGAAGGTCTGTGAGCAATCTTTATAGACTGTAAGGAAGTAGTCTATCTACTTTCATGTGCTAATCAATAACCACAGATCTATCCAATTCATGACAAATCATAGCATAATTAAACTTTAACTTCACGAACACAAATAATTACTTAAGACATACATAAATATGATAGATTCATTATATTTGCACAACATTTATACAATTTTCCACAGAAAACATATTATAAAGCGACAGATCGTAACATAAATAGAATATACAATAATACTCTGATGCATGATATTTCGTCAAAATCAGTCTTTATTGAGCTTCAACATTCAAATTACAGGCTCCTTTACTCTACGCACTCAGCTGCAGGGGTCTACGTACTTAGCTGCGGACTTACCAAGGCCTCCTGCACACTCAGCTGTAGGAGCCTTCCCCTTTCACCTAAGTATAGGAAGTAGAGCCTTCCTGCCTTAGCACTTGCCCAAAAAATATCTATCTTAACTTCAAGTTATCAACTACTACCTTTAGACTCGCTATGACTCAACTATATATAGCTTTATTCAATACAATACCATGGTCCATGGCCCATGGGTGAGTCTCAAAACTAACCTAATTACTTATCCAAACAACGGACTAAAACCCTTTTGATTCCTATCTAGTTGTGTGCCCCGCATCCACATTTCAGGAAGACTTTACATATTTTACAAAAAATTTACAAAAGTTAGGTTAACTAACCTGAGGGACCCTATCCCAACAGGACCCCAACACAAATATGGTGACTCACCCTCGAGTCACTTAGCTGACACCTCGATCTTGTTATGGAGACCACCTAGCTCGACCTGTAATACTGAAACTTCAGCAGTGCTCTGCACCACAGCCTACTGCACTTATTATACTAGCTTCTCCATCATTGGGCCTTCCACTACTAGGCGCATTGTCCTCTATGTCTGCTACAACACCTTTATCTTTTCTTGAAGTGAGAGATTAAGTTGGCAGGCTTCCTTTAGCCACAGTTGTAATCTGGCCTTTAGAAGGGCTTATTTCCTTTGTAATTCTTCCATTTGTGCTTGCAGCTGCTTGCCTTCCTATAACTTTGTGAGGCACTGCGTTGGTGCCAAATTGCATGCAGTTGCTCCGACCTTATCATGCTTGCACTGTGTCTCTCTGATATTTGTGTTCAGCTGCTACAAGTTCGGGTCATTCTGCAAGTTCGTCCACAACTCCATAGCTTGGTCAAACATCATTGCACAGTCTGTCACTGCGCTATCCAATGTGTTCATATTTTCCTTGATCACTTCTCCACATTGCTCTCAGACCTCTGGCGGAGTAGTTGGCTACAACTTCAGATACAACTCTAATATATTTATTTGAAAATCAAAGGTAACCCTACCGATCTCATCCTTTGATGCGCGTACTGCAACAACTAATTTGTGGACTCTTTATGAAGCTGCAACATCATCTAGGATGTTTAACTCAGAACTATCTTGCAAGCCTAGTCTATGGTTGTTTCTAGGCTCTATCTTTGTGTCTACAACTCCTCCTTTTCTTTCAGATCCTGTGCTTTCTCTTTGAACATCTTCTCATTATTCACCTTAAACTCACTTATGACTGTGAAGGCTTGTTGTCCTTTGATCCTTAAATGATCTGAAACCCCCTAATTCAACACATGGAGGGTCTGAAGTGGCAGTGTGGTTGAGTTTATTCCCATGTCCTTCATGTTACCTAGCACAATGTGGTCCTCCTCTGACTTTGCACGAACATACCCTTCTAGTAAAGGTATCACTTAGGTCCAGAGTTTGTTCCAATTTTGCTACTGTTCTGCTTACTTGCGTCAAGCTTGCTTACACCCCGCTCGCTTACCCAACACTCGCTTGAATTCTACCAGTCTAGATCAGTAGCTCACGCAAATTCTTTTGGATGCTCCCTAGCATCTTCATATACTGTTGCTTGAACTACGGAAACAACTCTATTTTAATGTCGTGGACCTTATTGTCGATCTCATTGAGATCCCCTTCTGTAAGGACCATCAGGTCAATGTGCATCTGATTATCTGAATTATGTTTTTTTCATTACCCAACAGTCTACTCCTTTCCACGCCTCTTCAAGATGAAGGGAGTGCTCTACTCCTCTCCATCGCCTCCTTCTTGTCCAAAAATTTCCTACTTATATATGTGTTGCAAAGATGATTCTTTTACCTCTTCTGTGTCTAGGCATTCTTTCTCAGTCTATTCCTTTGCAGCACGCTCTTTCTCCGCAGCTGCCTTAGTAGCAACTTCCTTCTTCTTCTACTTAGCCAGAGCTCACGTGGCCTTCCAAGCTTCTTCCTTACGCTTCTGCGCACCAAAACATTCTGTACCTTTGCTAGTGCCTACATCAAGGTCCGTGGGTTTGCGCCACTTTGCTATCCAACTCCCCACTATCTCTTGCACGTCTGTCTCAGATACCAAATATAGAAGCTTGTGCCATAAGTGCTTTGGGTCCTTTCACGCCCAAATTAAAATATTGTGGAAATCAGCCTTGAACTCCATGATGGCTGTCAATTGATCGAACAAGGTTGGGGACAACCTTGGCCTCTGACTGATAACCATTCGAAGGTACATCCTTGATCCTTTCTAGATCCTTTTTTTCCCACAGTGAAGCAAACCTCACCGCCTTAGGTAAATCTTCTGGCTGCGGGGAAAATTGACTATCCTCATGCAATCTCCAAGCTACTAAAAAAATAGACAATAACAACCACGCATAATGGAAGGGCTTGCTCCCTTCTTGAGCTTCGCAGAAGTTCATGAGAAACTCCTTGCATAGATACTTTGCCCATTTGTAATGAACTCTCTTCTCACACTGGGTAGCTAATGATACCACCGATGATGGAACTTCGTGCGCACGAGATTTCCTCATGATTTTTCCTGCAAGAATTCGAGCGGTGAACTGCACCACCTCATCCTGAATGGAGCGGATAGAATATCCACTTGAATTCTTAACGAGCCCATACTCTACCCTCATTTTGTCTGCTAACTTTTTTTTGCCACTTTTCCCTCCAAAATCCTTGGCAAGGCCCACCCCTTTGTAGGGCAGCTTTGTGATCCAATGAATTAACATGTTTGTGATCGGGTGGGCTCCCCAAGCCATAAGAACACATCGTGCACCAATGTGAGGAGATGGCACACACACATCGTGTTGATTGTTGACCTATGAAAATGCGGCATGCAAAGCATGTGCAACAACCCCGCCTGCTCAACACCTCTGACCCACTTCATGGGTTCCAACCGCATAACCCCTGCCTCTTCATAGTAATCTTTTGTCATATACTTGCTAGTCACCAAATGTGGGAATGTATCATGGTCCATGACATCCCAATCCTCCATTTTCAACACTGGAATGCACACTAATATCATGCCTTCAAATTCCACCTATTCATGCAATAATGGTGTCAAAACCGTAAATTTCCCGGAATCTAGTTTTCCCCTTCTGCGAAGGGATATACATGGGGAGCCATGAGATAGGCTCAACTTCTTTGGCATCCAATTCCTCTACACCTTGGTATTCCTCCTCCTCCAAATCAACCACTTCCTCCAGCTATTTATCTTTTTTCTCCTTCTGTCGCACCTTTGGGTTCTTCCTCGATGATTGTATCACTGGCATCGACTTCTTCTATTTTTCTTTCGTAGCAAATTTCTTTGGCCTAAGAGACCTCGAGACGGTAGGCATGAGGGTTGTAACTTCCATACTTGATATCTGAGGGCCTGGCATGTCAAAAACATCAGCTTCAAAACTTATGGCTTCGGTAGGATTTGTGGCAGTCATTCACTGTAAATCAGTTCATGGGTTGCTTCGAACAAATTTGCGAAAAAGGGTCTCAACACAAGTTCTTCCCAATCTTCATTTTTCATACAGCAATAATGAGAGGGCTTAGACATAATTATCATAATGCAAAGTGTTCTTCGACAAACCAACATACTCAATTTATAGGAGCTTTCGAATTCAAATCCGACCGTTCCCCCCCAATTTCTGATCATAAATGCATCTTTGGCAGTAGATGTCCAAATATTTTCACCATAAATGGCGCCTACCCAATCCTCTTAACTGATTTTTAGCCATCATATCATGAATAGTAACTCCAACGACTACTTTTGGACCCATCTGCACAACACCATCCTTCGTGGTGTAGCTCATCCAGTGTAGCTCATCCATCGCAGCTTCACCTGTCGCACTCCTGTCACCCATCACACATCCTCCCTACCACGTTCTTCACCTAGTCGAGTAGCATAGCTTATAGTCCTGCAATCCCTTGCAGCTGCTTGGATTACTAAGACTATCCTGCTTCCATATGGTCATTGCATAAGGGCAGGATCCCCTATGTACAGCTTCAACCTACTTCCGTTCACTCTTCCAGGGAATGGTTCCCCATTCAGCTTCGCGAGCTGAACTGCGCCACCATATGTGATATCCTTAATAACATATGGCCCCAGCGAATGCATTTGAAACTTTCCTGGGAATTTCATGAACTTGTTGTCATATAACAACACTAAATCATCTGCCTTAAACGTGTACAGCTTAATATGTCGATCATGTCATGCCTTCTCGTGTCGCTTTTGCAGGTGAAATCGTGTAAGAAATCGGTCTTCTTCTAATTCCATGATCTACGTGATCCATTCCTCCAAGGTCTCGTGATCTGCCATGTCTATCAATGTTGTGATACGTAAACTTGGGACAATATACTCCATAAGCATTACTGCTTCAATTCCATAGACCAACCTAAACGGTGTTTGACCTGTCAAATTCTTGTAGGTCATCCTATAAGCCCATAAAACAATGGATACGCACATGTTCCAGTTATTTCTTTGTGCATTGCAGACCTTCGTCAATGCATGCTCCAAAATCTTGTTAAAATCTTCCAATGTTCCATTCAGTTGTGGGTGATAGGGTGTAGTATTCTGATAATACACCTGGAATTCTTCAAGCATCACACTGATCATTTCATTCAAGAAATGTGTTCCCCTATCAATCATCAATATCTTAGGGCATCTGAACCTTGATAAGACATATTCAAACAAAAACTTTGCAGCAGTGGCCATTGTACAATCCTTTACTAGTTGCACTTCCGCCCATCTAATTAAATAATCTATTGCAGTAATGATATATTGTGTGCCTGTCTTGTTTTCTGGTGGTTGTATTGGACCTATAAAACAAATGTCCCAATTGTTAAATACCTACAATGATACTTGAGTATGTAAAGGAAATTCATCCCTTCACGAAGGATTCCCCTTCCTTTGGCAAGCATCGCACACCTTGCAATATGCCTTAGAATCCTTGTGTAATGTTGGCAACCATAACCCATAGCACAAAATTTTCTGTGTGGTTGTTTTCCCTGCATTGTGACCTCCTGCCACCCCTTCATGGGCTTCAGCTAGGATACTAGTGCATTCACACTCCAGAACATACCTTCATAGTATATCATTCATTCCCATCTTATACAAATGACCTGCAATCACTGAAAAATCTGCAAAGTGAACTACTAATTCCTTCTTATGTTGAGTGGAATAACCTTTTGGAAATGTGCCAATTGTTAAAAATTGAATGATATCAACAAAATCATCATCTGCAACACACACTGCAAAGCACTGTACGTTTGGCAGTCCTTCCTCCAAACTACTTCGTTCCTCACTTGTTTCAATCCTTGATAGATGGTGTGGACTGGCATTTAGCCTTCCATGCTTCACAATTACTTCAAAGTCATATTCCTGGAATCATAGTAACCATCGCATATCTTCCCCCCCAACATAGGATTATTGACCGGGTACTTCAACACGGAGTGATCTGTATACATTTTGAATGTCCACCCAACAAATAATGCCTAAACTTCTGCAATGCGTAGACCATCGGCAACCCTTCACGCTCTGTAGTGAAGTAATTATTCTTGG
Organism: Pinus tabuliformis; assembly: GCA_031772625.1. NCBI lineage: Eukaryota > Viridiplantae > Streptophyta > Pinopsida > Pinales > Pinaceae > Pinus > Pinus tabuliformis. The sequence goes on from CM062805.1 coordinate 896,249,305, forward strand.
CTTTGGATAACTTTATACTTGCGAAAGCTATCGGATGATCAATCTCTCCCTCACCTTCATGTCTTAATACAACTCCTAGCACAATACAAGATGCATCAACATGCACATGGAACTCCTTCTTCCAATTCGACAACACCAAAATAAGTGTTGTCAACATTTTTTCCAAGACATCCAAGTTGTGCTAACAATATTCATCCTAGCAAAACATCAGATCCTTCTTTAACAATTTCTCCATCAGCGTGGTTATCTGGGCATATCATTTGATAAGCTTCCTGTAATACCCGGTGTGCCCCAATGTCACACGTAGTTGTTTCACATTCCTAGAAGCTTCCAAATTCACAATTACAGAAATCTTCACAAGGTCCATCATCAATCCCTACTTACATATGACATCGCCAAGAAAAATCCCAAAGGGCACACAAAATATACACTTCTTCAAGTTCAGTGCGATCTGATACCTTTGATATGTCTCCAGCATGAGGCGCAAACTCACAACATGGCACTTCACCAACCCAAACACAATCCAATCATCAAAATATACCTCCAAGAATTTATGAATAAACTCCTTGGACCACCTTGAGCTTGCATGATTTTCTTATTTGAGAAAATCTTAGATGCCCCAATCTTATGTGCCATAGCCAATTTTCATCTGTTTTGCTTAGATAGCATTGTTGTTGTCCTAATTTGAGAATGTATAAATTATTTGGAGTTATTGTACCTTTGATTACGGTATTTTCTATATCAAGCTCACGAACCACACATCTATTTGATCGAAACATAACTTCATTTCCTTGATCACACATTTGACTGACACTTAACAAGTTATGCCTTAAACCATCGACATACATGACATTTCTGGCTTTAACCTTTTCTTTCAAGAAAACAAAGCCATTACCTTTAATGACAACTAGTGTTTCATTTCCAGATGAGACATTCTTTTCTTTTTCTAAAGAATTATATGAATCAAGTTTCTCATTATCACCTGTCATGTGTTTGGAGCATCCACTGTCGATGTACCACTGATTATCTTGTCCTTCTGCATACATAGCTATACCACATCTTTCTGATTGAGATTCCTTCTTTCTCCATATCTTGGAATTTGATGATGTTTTCTCCTTTTGAATTGTTGGCCAAAATTTTCTCCTGCATTCAGATTCTTCATGACCAAAGTTGTTACAAATTGAGCATTCTATTTCATCTTCAAAAGGAGAAAAGTTATTATAGGAACTTTTCTTGATTCCTGTTGCACTCCTTTGATTTCATGCTTCTCTAGTCATGATGGTTTTGTAAGCAACATATTGAGCAGCCTTATGCCAAAAGTTATGGCATGAAAAGCAATTCCCATTAAAGAAGTTTTTGCGATGATAGAATCTTTTTCCATTGTTTACCTATTGGTTGAAGCTTCTACTGATATTCATCCTTGGAGTAAATTGAGTATGATTTACCTGATGAGTAATTTTAGGCCTTTGCTGACGATTGACATATTGTTCACTAGTGTTTGCTGCATCAAGGTAGCTTCTGGTGGAGGCTGACGGCTTCCGTGATTGAGATGATTCTTCAATATATCCAAGACTTGTATTTATAAGAGGAGAACGATGAACTTTGATGATTTCATTTAAAGTTTCTGATCCTTTAGCGAATCTAGGATTAAGAGATTTTGCCTTCTCCAGTTCTTTTCTTAGACCCATAATTTCACATTCTAAATTTTCACTATGTTTTTCTCTTTCAGTGTGTTGATGTGTCAACGTATCTATGATCATATTATTTTCTTCTAAACATATTTTGATTTTTGTGACTTCTTCAATAAATTCTTCCTCTTCTAAGGCATCCAAAAAGTCATCATTGTCATAGGCCATGAAAAGTCCATAATCTTGTCTAGTTTCATCTTCATCACTATTAGATAAACCATCACTATCTTCATGCATATAGTAACTCCTATTGACAACATGTTTTCTATTGCCTTTTGCATATTATTTTCCCTTTTCATATTTATCTTTATGAGGACATTTGGTAGCATAATGGTCGACTCTACCACAAGCAAAGCATTTGAATGGTAGCTTACTTTTGAATCTTCTGAAACCCCGTTGAAGCTTCTTGACAAAACTTACCTCATCTTCTTCTTCTGAAATGTATCCTGGTTCATTGTGCTCTTGTTTTTCATTTCCCTTTGTTGAAGCTCTAAAAGCGGCTTCTCTCATATCTAATGGACCTCCATTCCTCATTTCAAAGGCAGTTAGGATTCCAAGGAGTTGAGCCACAGTAATAGTTTGAAGATCTTGTTTTTCTTCTATGGAAGATACTTTTGACTCAAATTTAGAAGACAAAGATGTCAAAATTTTCTCAACTAAAGTAGCTTCCTTTATCTCTTCACCCAGGTTCTTCATACAATTAACAATCTCATCTATACATAAAAAGTAACTAGCAATACTCTCATCACTATGCATCTTAAGAGTGTCATACTGAATTTTGAGAGTTTGAAGCTTAGCACATTTTACTTGGGAGTCTCCTTCATAACTCTGAATGATTTTGTCCCATATCTATTTGGCTATCTTGAGCTACATGACTTTGACAAATTATGATTCTGACAGACTTCCCACTAAAGTATTGACTACTTTTGCATTGGTTTTGTAAAACTTCTTATGTGTATAGTCTATAGGTATTGTTGCTCGAAATTGCTATCCTCCTTCTACAATTTCCCAAACATCAGCTCCAAGCGATTGAAGTTAGGCTCTAGTTCTTATTTTCCAATATACCAAGTTTCTCTCATTGAAGATTGGCAGTTTGGTAAATCCCATGCCTTCGTGATTATTCATCTTGAAAGATATTCCTTCAAGTGATCAAGATTCTTTACAGTTCAATAATTTTCATTTCACAAACAGATTTATATATGCTACTTCAGTGAAGTGAACTTGCACGTACGCGCTAGTCTGATTAGAGAAACCAATGTATACCCAGAGAACTTATGATTTAGTCAATTCATCATGTGTTGAACCTTAATCAGTGCATTAGTAACTTGTTAAACGGTGCAGTAAAAACATAATAAACCATCACACATAAGCAACACACATGAACACACAAGATTTAAGGTAGAAACCCAATGCGGGAGAAAAACCACCTGCTGCTGTCATCTCTATCTTCTTTTAATATTAATAAAATCTACTTACAATCTTGTACTGGTGCAGTCCCATACCACAATGCAGGCACCCACCTACAAAAGGCTACAACCTTCTCTCATTTTCCAGCCTCTACTAGAAGGGAGCTACAACCCCCTAGCTCTTGTACTAGCAAATGTGTTTACTAGTATGTAGGCGCCAGTCTACAGAAGGCTACAACCTTCTCTCTTCCTCCAGGGACAACATTTCATAAATTTGCTGACTAGATTCTCCTGGTACACAAAAATACAAATGAAGGCCTTGTTTCATCAAATTTTCATACTGGACCCATCAGAACTTTCAAACTGCATCAACTAATAATGAGTTAATCTGAACAGTTAGATCATTGTCACTAGAATATCATGCTGAACCCATAAACCTGCATCATTATTCAGAACTAGTTGCAGCCTCAAAAATCATATATTAGAATGCATACGCTACTTTATTGAACCCAACGTACGTGTATACACTACCTTTAAGCAAACCTACGTATACTTTCAAAACTACTTAAACATAAAACTTTTGAATCAAATCTATACCAACCAGCAATATACTGAACATCTATTGACAATTTATAGAGTTTTAGATAGGAAGTAATAGAGATAACCCTTCTCACTTAAACAATCAATTAATCAAACAAAAAACTCCTTATGAATTCAGTTTTACATTTAGATCTAAGAAGACTTCATTGACAGACAATAGAATTGATCAGATAGATAAGTCATTTCTAAAGAATAGGATTTTCCTTTGTATACGCTACTTGGAAGAGTCAAACCTGCATGTATACATGCTTTTACCGAGGCAAACTAGCGTATAGATCTACAAATATTAACTCACAACTTCGCTGCTATTTCAGACTTTAGACAAACCCAGATCATGAAATTTAAAGAATAAAATAGGTGTACGCAATCAAATCTAGCCCAACCAATATCAGATCATTCAATGATAAGTCATTTCAAGTCGCATGATCCTGATCCAACATTGAATTCAAGGTGCACAAAATATTTTAGATCAAATCACAAAGATAGCCCCTGCAACATAAAATATACTTCAGATAGAAGTATTCCTGAGAAACCATTTTCACTTGCACACTCTCGCCTTTTGATATTCTCCTCCTTATATAGCTTTTGGCCTTTCTCAATACCTCGGACCAAAACCACTTAGGACCCATGGTATTCTTAGACGGGATCAAATAGTCATTACTCCGCTCAATATTGTGCGAGAATACCATGGTATTGACCCCTGGTATTCTTTACTCTTGAATTTCCTTGAGTTTCGAACATATACGCGTTTTTCCTCTTATGAAAGTGCATGTATACATATACGCTCTTTTTTTCTGTGAACTAGCATGTATACGATGTTTTTTGACTAAGTGGACCTACATATACATCTTAAACTGCTTTACACCATCCTTTTCCTTCAACTACTTTATTCTGATCAGTAGACCTTACTTCCATATTCCTATTCTTTTTGGGCATGGAATCCCCCCAAGGCATGTTTTGGGGCTCAAAGCCCAAGTTTTGACCAATTTTGTTGTAAAAATCTATGAAATACGGGTGCGAGGTGCGAAATTATGATAGAGTCACAAGGTTGTATACCTAGTTTGGTAATGTAATGTCAGCCTACACATGGTCTGCGAACCATGGGATTGTATAAATAGAGTGAGGCTCTAAGTGTAAAAGAGAACTAAGATAAGTAGTAGAGAGAATCAAGAGTCTAAGCGACTAAGTGAAGTGTGTCTTTGGGTTGTAGAGTAGGAGAAGGCTTTGCAGCTGAGTGCACAGAGGCCTAATAGTCCACAGCTGAGTGCGCGGACCCCTGCAGCTGAGTGCACAGGGCAGAGTCAAGTCTGTAACCGAGGAAAGAATTAATAAAGAGAAGTTTTATCATAATTTTGTGTATCTGTTGTTGAGTTAATTTATGTTTGATATAATTTGCGAATGTACTATTTATTTACTACGCGCACCTATATGAATGGTTTATATTGTTAAGTATAACTTAAAGCATGCAAGTAGGCTAAGATAATCAACTAACATTGGAATATCAGTAAGGTCTTGGGTAATAACGCAGAAGTGCAGTGTTCAGCCCTTGACTAGGGCTATGCGAAGGAAGTATCTTAGACTGTGAGGTACAGGAAAGTGCGCAAAGCGACTTGCGCGCAGGGTCGAACCGTGGACCACTTGAACTCATCAGACATCTTTAGGGTGAGAAAACCTAGTTCTAGCACCATCCCATACTACTTCGGATGAGACCTTAGTCCGTGCTCTATGGACTATTACTGAAAGGGCCAGTGGTACCAAGATTTGTTTGGCTAAATCAACTTTGAACTTGGGTCAGGCCCCAACAAGCCAACAAATGGTTCCATTGCTGGGACCGAGATCTGCATAAGAGATGTCTGATGTCATATCACTGGAATATGACAAAGAAAGGAATTGAAGAGTGGTTGGAGAGGAAGATTCACGAGTTCGTGGTGTAGGAAAATAGGAATCCATAATTATCGAAGGAAGAGTGGTTAGATTGCTACTTATATACGGAAATCCACAAAATTTTCTTTGCATCCTTCCCCTATGAGTTGTACGAGTGGACTGTGAAGCTAGCAGATAGTCAAGAAAGATGTAGGCTCGACAAACATATTGTGTGGACTCCAGAGCTGGTGTGCAGACTAGAAGCATTGTAAGATAAGATCGTGCGTGCTATGGATCACTGGCTCGATCGAATCATTGGAGGATTTATCACCGAGTTCGCAGTAGATACTTCAGTCAGCTATAGCAAAGCAGAATGACGCTTCCTCAAAGAACCACGAGGTAAGTACGTTAAATATTTGAAGACTTGGATTAATATGCTACTGTGTGAAAAACAAGTTATGCAAATAAATTGGTGTTTGGGGCTACACGAAGTGGGAGGATCTACAAAAACGAAGGTAGCGCAGAACTGTAAACTAGCCCCTTGATTTCACCTCTATGAGAAAGCAAGGAAGAGCTCACCAAGGTCTCACCAAGGAGTGCGATTAGTTCGATAAGGTAGAAAATTCCATGCATACCATGTCCACCGACACCACCACCAGTTTCACCATCTTCACCCCTATCTTCGCCCACACCACCTCTGCCACCACCAGAGTTCAATATGGCAAGTGCGATAAAGCTGTCATTTTTCAAAGGAGTAGGGAACGAAGATCCAAACCAATTTTGGTTCGTGGTAAAGGCTATATGGGAAGAACAGGGAGTCACAGATGACAATATAAAGAAAGCAATGTTGGTCAGTGCTTTGCAAGATCGTGCACTGACGTGGTATATTAAGCATTCCAATGAGAATCCAAATGCAGGGATCACAGATGTCCAACCTGTGCTAAAAAGGGAATTTAGCAAGCCTAAATCAGATACACAGTCGATTATTGGATTTAAGGAAATCCTAATGCTTCCAGGCGAGCCCCCCTGGGAGCTAGATTAGAGACTGAAGGGTGTGATTCGTGAATTCAACATGACCTTGACGGATGGCCAACATCATGCATGGTTCGTAGCATCGCTAATGCCACATCTAAGGAACGCGTTGTCACAACAAAAGCTATCCACTCAGGCCAAGGCCTTGGATATTGCAATGAGACTACATGAGACCCCGCTACAAGATCCTAACCTAGGGGTCCAATAGATCCACACACAGTTGAAAAACCTGTGTCTTGACATGCATAATTTGAAACAAAATAGGACAGCTTACCTAGAAGCGCGCGAGGAGGTATGGTGCATAAAGTGCAAAGGTCAAGGACATGACAAGGACCATTGTCCAGTCTTCGTGAAATACCTGGCAGGAGGAGGACCAATGCCATTGAGACCAGAGGCACAAGCAGGACCGAGTGCGGTACCTGCATTATGGTGCACGATTTGTTAGATATGAGGGAAGCATGCTACAGATAACTGCCATCTATTACAGAAGTATATGCAAATTTCCTAGCAGTTGTTCTGTAATTTTTGTAGGTCAGTAGGCCATGATGAGCATACCTGTAGAAGTTATGAACTGATGATGGATCAAACTCCTACCTATAGAGTTCAGACTGAAACGTGAGCCCTCGATCAAAATGCAAGGATGGCGCGCACTGGATTTCAGGGGCACGGACAAGGTTGAGGTGGAATGGGACTAGGAAGAGGTTGCGGACAGCTGATCTGTTACAATTGCAGAGGGCTAGGGAATTATGCTCGCAATTGTACAAATCTGACGAGAGCATCATGTTTATATTGTACCCAGTTTGATCATGAGACAGAGGATTTCCCCACACTGATAGTGAGATTGCACGATAAAGGAACACTCCAAACTTCCCTGACTCAAAACCTACAAATGATGAGGTTTGAGTTGTGCGAGGAAGAACCGAATGTAAATATCGTACTCTGAAGTGGCATTACGATGAGGGATGACAAAGGCAAGCAACCCGAAGAGAGTGTCTGGGTTCACAAAGCTCCAACAAAAGAACCAAAATTTTATTTGGAGTGCTCTAAGGAGACATTCATGGAAGCTAAGAAGAGCTTCACTTAGGCCTCCACTTCAGGTAGTAAAGACAAACTGGAATCAGAAATGGACCCATCAATGATCACTACCTTTCTAGAGACATGCATGAAGCAAGTGATTTTGTATCTAGGATCGGACACGAACGTCCTGCCAAAGCAGACATGGGAGCGCATGGGCAAGCCTGCACTGTAATGGTCTCCTATTCAATTGTGAATGGTAAACTAGCAAAATATCATACCTATGAGACGATTGCAGGGAATAATGGTAGATATCGAAGGTGCGAGTGCGCTTGCAGATTTTGAAGTGATAGAGATTGTTGATGACAATAATCCCTATCCCGCGCTACTGGGAATAGATTGGGCCACTAACATGAATGGAGCGATAAATCTAAAGAAGCGCAAGATGATTTTTGAGAAAAAGTCACTACGCATTGTGGTACCTTTAGACCCTGTGCAAGGATCACAGTACACAGAGCCAGGGCATGACTATGATAGCGATGACGATCTAGATTATATTTATAATATAACAACGTGGGAGCATGACTAGGTGAACCCAACATCAGATGGCAGGATTTTGTGGGAGCATGAAAGCTCTTGCACCTCAGATTCAGGTGAGGAGATAGAACGATGGCAAAACTGGTTACACAAGGTAACCACGCTCAACTGTAACATGATGATAAGGTCACTGCACTGTGTGGCAATAAAGGAAAGAGATCTGCTTATGTATGATGGGTTTACAGCGGTGGACAATTTCCTAAAAAAAATTGAAAAAGAAATTCCAAAACAGCAACGTTTCGACGCTCTAAAATGGGTACTATGTGCAACGCCTACAAGATGGTGGGGTACACATCAAAGAAGTTTCGAGGACTAGCACGAATACAGAAGGATGATGCTCATGCGGTTTGGAAAGCCTCAGATGTGGATGAAAGTCGGGTAAAATTGACGAAACAGCCTATGCGCCCACCTCTCCATATGGGTACATGTGTATGGTACGCAACCTGCACTATCGCACACTGTCCTCACAATAGGAGACAGGACCAAAAAGAAAGAACGAGCAAGATAATGGCGCGAATGACGAAGTATGATAAGACCAAGCACGCCGAATATTATCCACGTGGAAGCCTTTGACAAAGTATGCAAAGTACTGAAGGTGGTCCACCATGTGAGACGCACTGACTGGGACCTCTGCGTACCAGCGACTCTATGGGCTTATAGGACCATGTACAAAACCCGTACCATGCAGGCACTTCTGATGCTGAAGTATGAAGCAGATGTTCTAATCCCTATGGAGCATGCAAAGCCTAGTCCGCGCATAACAGCACGGTAGATACAGCGATTCGCGAAGCCCGGAAAGAAGGAATCACACAGCCACACGAAATATAACACATGGGACTTGAGGAAGGAATCCAATAGGGAAACCTTAGACTCCATGAACTTGAAAATGAAAGGGTATGGTTAAGGAAGAAAAATGCTTTGATGGACGCGAAGGTCAAGAAGCTGGAGGATGAGATAAAGGAAGATTTTCTCGCCAAAAAAACTAGGATGGTAAGGCAAGGTGCATACGATCATACTGACAAATTTGAGAACTATCATCGTGAATTGGTTAGTCTGGTGCCTTGGCTTCGATCGCATATTGCTAAGCGTAGTGACCAAGGTAGCACATTGCAAATGGTGAAGTGTGCAATGCCAACCACAACAATATAAGGTGGGGGATTCTCCAAGAACCATGATGGAGGACAGGATGGAGCTCTACACGGGTGGTGTGACCACCTAAATAGCCAAGGGAAGGACAGTCTTAGCACTCCAGGAAATTGGAACATAGCACGAGACTATAAACTATTCTGCCCGAGAGTTGCGCGATATTGGAGATGTGCGCAGAAGTAGAGAGTCACAAGGTCCGAGACCGTGCATGGGGGGCTGCGCTTCCACGCGGGTTGGCCAGAAAGTGACTGTTGAAGACACTATTCACAATGGGATGCTTGAATTGAGTCTAAATGGAGCGGGAAACAGGTATTTAAGACGCGATTTATGGGCAAGATTTGAGAAAATTTGCTACCAAGAAAGCATTAATGAATCAGAATTTGGGGGAACGGTCGAACTCAAATTCAAAAAGCCCTATAAAATACAAAGGGCTACCCAACAAACAACACTTGGTCATTTGTGAATTGGGTGATTGAGTAGAACATTGAGTATTGTGAGCTGAGCGTTGATTAAGCCTTTGAATTCACGAGTGACAAATTGCTGCACAAACACAATGACATCAACTAAGGATGGTCTCAGGATATAAGAGGTGACCGTCGGCAAGGCTGCACAGGCCCTAACTATGGAATATGTTCCAAAAGGTGCTCGGATTATGGTAGAAGTCTAGAAATCATCCCCTATTCCAAGACCCAAGAAGGATAAACAAGCAATGGCTCCCATACGCGTGTCCCCGTGAAACCCGTTGTGCAGCAAATTTCAATGGAAGAGAAGGGGAAAGCTATCATGATAGAAATAGATGAGGAAGAAGAAGATTTGTAGGCCCTTATTATCGTAGAGGAAGAAGATGAAGGCATGGAGGTGGATACTCAACCTACACTCTCTGTGACAAAACTTCCCACCTTTGCCCCCCCACGAAAAGGAAAGGCCAAAGTGCCCAAGGACCTGGATGAGACCAAGAGTTCACTTCAGACCCCACTTCTCCCAGATGGCATTATGTTTGAACGCATGCACTTGGGCCACATTCCGACCATGAAATTTGACTATTGGGACCTCGCTAACTGTGAGAAGTTCCCTCACTTGGAGATCGGAAACCTCATGAAGTAGAACACCACAGGGGTGGTGACAACATTAGAGCTGCAGAAGTGGTTGTGCGGTGTTGAAAAGGTCGGGCTGCTGAACCTACTTTGGGTGCTGCATTTCCACCACCCCCCAATAACCATTTTTGTCATTAGGCAGCTGCTCTTCCTGATGCATGATGGGTATTTATGGCTAGAGGAGCCCATACCCATCACGACAGACCTGATTCATTGTGTTTCCTGGCTTCCATACAAAGGAAAGGACCCCACGACCATATTGGAAGGAAAGGGCAGTGATTTGGCCCTCGCGAAGGCCATGAAGATGAAGTACAAGCTAGAAAAGAAGAAGAGGGGTTACACCATCTCCAGCATCAAGGACAAAGCGGTACACATGGCAACCCAAATTCTGGTAGGCAAAGTTATGCGGAAGTGCCACGCAGACAAGGTACCTGTGCCATGGTCACACTGGCCGAGCAATGCACGGAGGGGGTCCAGTTTAACTAGTTTGAATTCCTTTGCATGAAATTCTTAGAGAATTGTCGTGAAGCCCAGGAGCAGGGTAAAACATTCCATTATGCATGGCTATTGCTGTACATAGTGCTCGTAGCTGGGGAATTGTCGGAGGACAGTTAATTCCCCACAATTGATAGAGATTTACTGGAGGCTGCAAAGTACGCTTCACTCTGTGCCATGAAGGATGTGACGAGGATACGTGACACCAAGATCTGTTGGGTGCTCATGGAGATGACCATCCGAATGTGGATCAACCATAAGCCGCGATTGTCACCCACAGTTTACAATAGTCTGCAGAGTTTTGTAGAATTTAAGGCAGACATGCACAACATATATATTAGGGCACGCAAGGATTAGAAAAGGCAGTGGACAAAGCTACCCTTTGTAGCCACTAACGACACCATTTTCATTGTCTTAGAGGCATGGCCTCCATAATGGCACACCCCAGACATTGCAGAACTCGAGAGGTCAGCAGCACAGAAGAAGAAATATGATGCCAAGCTACGCATCGCCCAGTTTGCTGAGAAAAGGTGGAAGGAAACAGCAGCAACCGAGGTGTGAGCAACACAGGAAGTGGCACAGAAGGCAGCCAAACAAGAAAATGACGTAGTAGCAGCAGCAGCACAGGTAGTAGCTGCAAAGACGGGCAAGGGCCAAGAAACGCCTTCTCAAGGGTAAGCAACAGAGGAAGCAGAAACAAAAGGAGGTGTAGACCCATGGACCGTGTCCACACAATTGAAGTGCCAACACCTAGCAGAGTGAGCAGGAATGAGGAAGAAGGTCAAGGCCTCGAAATTGTCCATTGATCCGATCATCCTAACCAAGGGTGATCTGCATGACATGGGCAAGATGGTGCATGATGTCACAAATGAGGCTCTTTAGGATTCAATGCAAGAGCACCAGACTGTGTTGGGGGCCCTCAGAGTGCAATTACAGGACTTACAAGTGCACCCCCCTTAGATTGGTACCCTTTCAACCAACCTCGCAGTCGAATCCACGACAACAGACAAGATGTTGTGTGTGCAGATGACGAACACAATCGTGTTGCTCGAAGGGGCTCTAGTGACACCAAATGAGGACGATAGATTGTCGGTTAGCACGATGAAAGGTCTCGGGGTTAATCTAGCTGCCCTTCCATGCGAGACATTATATCTATTGCAAGATGGGATAATAGCAGAGCTGCCTGCTAGGGAGAGCCATGCCCTCCAAGTTATTAATGAGCAGAAGATAAACATGGAACAACTCAGCTTGCAACATGATGAACTAGTGTCACAAAATCAACCGCTGGTGTAGGTGATAGGTGATGCTTGCCGAAGTGTCCTAGAGATGGCCATCCTAGCAGATCCACTGACGGGGGTCTAGATCCATAGGTTAGTAGTGGGAGTCCGCGAGGCCAAGGAAGAAATGAAAAAGGTTTAGCTAGAGCTTAATCTTCAAATCACCAAGCTGCAATTACAGGCACAACCATCCACTCCCCCAGAAGTCAAAGAATAGGGTGCTAGCGCTATCATAGTGGGATTGGAAGAGATCAGAGGTGTAGTGCGAGACTGCACCAGCATGTTGGAAGAATCACTTGAGGTCCTCACAACTCTGCGAGAGGACCCCAACATCCAGCGCTTAGAGACAAAGGCACGAGAAATCCAACAGCAGTATGACAATGTCCGAGGAACTATGCAGACAGTGGTCCTCACCCAGCGGCTTGTGATGATGTAGCAAGCTAAAGTACTGAAGGAGCATGTGGACGCAACAAAACATAAGGAGGTAGTTCTCAAAGTGTGCGTCCAGCCTTGGATCGACGAGGTCTTCACCATCACGGAAGACATCGAAGGAAAGCTTGTGAACATACAGGGATGCACACATTGATGTAGAGAAGCACCCTGGACACAGAGGTCTCGGAACAGCATATGCAACAGATCTAGCAAGCAGCAGTTCAATGCACTGCTGACTTTCGCACAGTTGAAGAACAGTTGAAGGGACTCCATGCAAATATTGTCGTGCTGACAGAGTGACTTGAGGGTGAGTCACGATATTTGTGTTGGGGGCCTGTTGGGCATGGAATGCCCCCAAGGCATGTTGTGGGTTCAAAGCCCAAGTTTTGACCAATTTTGTTGTAAAGATCCATGAATTGCGGGTGTGGGGCACGAAAGTATGATAGAGTCACAAGGTTGTCCACCCTAGTTTGGTAATGTAATGTCAGCCTACCCATGGTCTGCGAACCATGGGATTGCATAAATAGAATGAGGCTTTAAGTGTAAAAGAGAACTAAGATAATTAGTAGAGATAATCAAGAGTATAAGTGACTAAGTGAAGTGTGTCTTTGGGTCGTAGAGTAGGAGAAGACTCTGCAGCTGAGTGCGCAGAGGCCTAATAGTCCGCAACTGAGTGCGCAAGGCAAAGTCGAGTTTGTAACCGAGGAAACAATTAATAAAGAGAAGTTTTATCATAATTTTGTGTATCTGTTCTTGAGTTAATGAATTTTTGATATAATTTGCGAATGTACTGTTTATTTACTGTGTGCACCTGTATAAATGGTTTATATTGTTAAGTATAACTTAAAGCATGCAAGTAGGCTAAGATAATCAACTGACATTAGAATATCAGTAAGGTCTTGGGTAATAACACAGAAGCGTAGCATTCAGCCCTTGAGTAGGGCTGCACAAAGGCAGTATCTTAGGCTACGAGGTACGGGAAAGTGCGCAAAGCGACTTGCGCACAGGGTCAAACCGCAAACCACTTGAACTCATTATATATCTTCAAGGTGCGAAAACCTGTTTCTAGAACCCTCCCATACTAGTGCGGGTGAGACCTCAAACCGTGCTTCGCGAACTGTTGCCGAAAGGGCCAATAGTATCGGGATTTGTTTGGCTAAATCAACTCTGAACTTGGGTCAGGCCCCAATAAGCCAACAATTCTTCTGTACCAATTCCCTGTTACCTCTGTATAGACCTGTTACACTAAGAGTTTCCTTTTATCAAAACTAAACTGACCTGTGAGTGAATTTCCATTAAGGACAACACTTGTATCATAATGCCAACATTATACATTATGTTGTCCAATTGGGGTTATACCAATTGTTTATACATGACTGAAATATAACAAATATTACATCATATGTCCAATAGGAATCATTCAAAAATAAACTATGACAGAAGGAGTCATATCACACCCTAGATCTTTACATGGCTTATGAAACAAATGATATAAATATATGAAACCATAGCTGAACTCAGCATCCATAATTCCAACAATGAAAAATGTGTGTGAAGGCTAATGCTCCCCTTGAACCTGTGCTACCCACTATTTTTCTGTCAGAAAAATTAAAAAAAATAAAAATATATGTATATATATATATATATATATATAGAGACACACACACTTTGGCAGCCACAGAAACCCGTGTATATACATGACTATAATTCATGAAACCCGCGTATAAGAACCTTCCTCTGAAAAACTGTATTTAATAGTAGGATGATGCATCAACTACTCCTAGCTTTTGTCTAAGAAATTCAAATGTTTCTATGGGAAGTGGTTTGGTGAATTTATCAACAACCTATTCTTTGGAGGGAACATGCTCCAATTTAACCTTTTTTTCAATCACTTGTTCTCGTATAAAATGGTACTTAATGGGTATGTGCTTGGTCGTGGAGTGAATGAAAGGATTTTTCAAAATATTTATTGCACTTGTATTATCATATAGAATGGAGATGGGTGGAGTACACGTGATCTGAATTTTTTGCAATGTTTGCAACAACCAAAGTAGTTGTGTGCAGCAAGATGCATCACCCACATATTCTGCTTCAGCTCTAGATAAGGCAATTGAACTTTGTTTCTTACTAAACCAAGACACTAACTCTGAACCCATATAGAATTCACCTCCACTAGTGCTCTTTCGATCATCAACATTTCCTGCCCAGTCTGCATCTGTATATGCATGAAGAGTAAGGTCTGTATCTTTAGGATACCATAGTCCAAAGTCTTGAGTTCCTTGAAGATATTTGAAAATTATTTTAACTGCCTAAAGATGTGATTCCTTTGGATTTGCTTGGAACCTTCCAACAATTCCTACTACATGCATGATATCAGGTCTAGTACCTATTAGATAAAGCAGACTTCCAATCATAGATCTGTAAGTTGGTTAGTTTACTGCCGGTGATTCATCATTAGAACTAAGACTGCATCTTGTTACCAATGGAGTACATACTAGTTTAGAATCTTCCATTCTGTACTTCTTCAAGATCTGCTTGAGATATTTGGTTTGTGAAAGAAAAATACCATCTTTTGTTTGTTGTACTTGTAGACCAAGAAAATAAGTAAGTTCACCAAGTAAGGGCACTTCAAATTCTTGCTGCATTACCAAAGCAAAATTTTGACTCATAGATTCTTCATTGCTACCAAAGATGATATCATCAACATAAACAACAATAATTAGCAGTTTATCATTTTCAATCTTTGTGTATAAGTTGCTACCTATAGAACCTTTTGTGAAACCTTATTGTTGTAGACATTTATCAGGATGGTAATACCAAGCCCTTGGGGCATGTTTCAGACCATAAACATCCTTTTTGAGTTTACATACGAGTTTCGCATCATTTCCTAGAATGAATCCTTCTGGTTGCTCAATATAAACTTCTTATTCTAAATCTCCATTAAGAAAAGCTGATTTTAAATCCATTTGATATAATTTGAATTTTTGAAAACTAGAAAGAGAAAGAAACATTCTTATGGCTTCAAGTCTAGTAATAGGTGTGAAAGTTTCTTCAAAATCTATACCTTCTTGTTGAGCATACCCTTCACAAACAAGTCTTGCCTTATTTCTAATAACTTCTCCATTTTCATTCAACTTATTCTTAAATATCCATTTTGTTCCTATAACATTTTTATCATGAGGTCTACGAACTAATTCCCAAGTATCATTCTTTTCAATTTGGTCAAGTTCTTCATCCATGGCCTTAACCCAACATTAACCTTTGCTAGCTTCATTTACATTTTGTGGTTTTGTGGAGGATAGTAATGCTAGATAACTTGAGGACCCAGTATGAGTTCTTCTTGTCTGTACTCCAGACCATTTTTCTCCTATAATTTTAGATTTTGGATTATTCTTCTGAACCTTGATGGAGTCTTTTCCCTATCTGTTGTATCTTCTTCTAGTGCTTCATTGGTTTCTTCTTCTATATCATTTTTATTTGATATGGGAAAGCATTCCCCATCTTCCTCATTGTCATATTCCTTTGTTGATTTTATTTGTTCCAGATTTCTGAATGCTTCATCAATTACAACATCAATTCATTCAACATTTTTCCAAAGTCTTTTATTACAAAATTTGTACCCTTTACTTCTGGATGAATAACCAAGAAGAATTCCTTCGTCTGCTCTGGGTTCAAACTTACCAAGTTTTCATCAGTCCTTTTGATGAAACATTTTCTTCCAAAAACTCTAAATTGTTTTATAGTAGGAGGCTTACCATACCAAAGTTCATATGGAGTTTTCTTTCTATTTACCCAAACATTTGCTTTGTTGAGAATGGTCATGGTACAAAATGCAGCTTCACTTTAGAAGGTTGTAGGAGTTATAGATTCATCAAGCATAGCTCAAGCCATTTGTTGATATGTTCTGTTCATTCTTTCCACCATGCCATTTTGTTGAGGAGTTATGATGATGGAGAATTTCCTTTTAATTCCATGTTGTTCAAAAAAGTCAAAGAATTCATCTGATATGAATTCTCCTCCTTGATTAGATCTGAGACATTTGATTTTTCAATCTGATTCATTTTCAACTAAAGCTTTGAAGGCTTTAAACTTTTCAAATGCTTCATCTTTATGCTTTAGTAGACCTATCCAACACATCTTGGAAAAATAATCAATAAATAAAATAAAGTATTCTTCTCCATGATGTGACTTTTTCCATGTTGGTCCACATAAATCAGTATGAATGAGTTCAAGATGCTTACTTCCTGATCCTTGTTTTTCACTGAAGTGAACTCTGGTTTTCTTACCGACTTGACATGGTTTTCATATGGTATTTTCTGGGATGCTGATATCTGGAAGATCGCAGACCACCTTGAGCCTATATGCTTTTCTTATTTGAGAAAAGCTTAGATGCCCAAATCTTTTGTGCCACAGCCAGTTTTCATTTGTTTTGCTTAGATAGCATTGTTGTTGTCCTCCTTTGAGAATGTATGAATTGTTTGGAGTTATTTTACCTTTGATTACGGTCTTTGCTATATCAAGCTCACGAAACACACATCCATTTTATCGAAACACAACTTCATTTCCTTTATCAAACATTTGAATGACACTTAACAAGTTATGCTTTAAACCATACGCATACATGACATTTCTGGCTTTAACCTTTTCTTTCAAGAAAACAAAGCCCTTACCTTTAATGACAGCTAATGTGTCATTTCCAAATGAGACATTTTTTCCATTTTCTAAAGCATTATATGAATGAAGTTTCTCTTTATCACCTGTCATATGTTTGGATAATCCATTTTCGATGTACCACTAATTCTCTTGTCCTCCTACATACAAATTTATGCCACATCTTTCTAATTGAGATTCCTTCTTTCTCCATATCTTTGAATTTGATGATGTTTGCTCCTTTTGAAGTGTTGGCCGAAATTTTCTCCTGCATTCAGATTCTTCATGACCAAAGTTGTTACAAATCGAACATTCTATTTCATATTCAAGAGGAGAAAAGTTATTATAGGAAATTTTCTTGATTCCTGTTACACTCCTTTGATTTCATGCTTCTCTAGTCATGATGGTTTTGTAAGAAACACATTGAGCAGCCTTATGCGCAAAGTTATTGAATGAAATAAATTGCCCATTAAAGAAGTTTATGCGATCATAGAATATTTTGGCATTGTTTACCTATTGGTTGAAGCTTCTAATAATATTCATCCTTGGAGTAAATTGAGTATGATTTACCTGATGAGTACTTTTAGGCCTTTGCTAACGATTGACATATTTTTCACTGGTCTTTGCTGCATCAAGATAGCTTCTGGTAGAGGCTAACGACTTTTGTGATTGAGATGATTCTTCAGTATATCCAAGACCTGTCTTTATATGAGGAGAATTATGAACTTTGATGATTTCATTTAAAGTTTTTGATCCTTTAGCAAATCTAAGATTAAGATATTTTGTCTTCTCAAGTTCTTTTCTTAGACCCATAATTTCACATTCTAGATTTTCATTTTATTTTTCTCTTTCAGTGAGTTGATGTGTCAACTTATCTATGATCATATTCTTTTCTTCTAAACATAATTTAAGTTTTTTTATTTCTTCAAGAAAGTGTTCCTCTTCTAAGGCTTCCAAAAAATCATCATTGTCATACGCCATGAGAAGTCTATAATCTTTTTCAATTTCATTTTCATCACTATTAGATAAACCGTCACTATCTTCATGCGTATATTAACTCCTTCTATTGAAAACCTATTTTATATTGCCTTTTACATATTCCTTTCCCTTTTCACATTTATCTTTATGAGGACATTTGGCAGCATAATGGACAAATCTACCACAAGAAAAGAATTTGAATGGTAGCTTAACTCTGAATCTTCCAGAACCCCGTTGAAGCTACTTGACAAAGTTTAACTAATCTTCTTCTTATTAAATGTATCCCGGTTCATTATGCTCTTCCTTTTCTTTTCCCTTTGCTAAAGCTTTAAAAGCGACTTCTCTCATATATGATGGACCTCCTTTCCTCATTTCAAAGGCAGTTAGGATTCCATGGAGTTGAGTTACAGTAATAGTTTGAAGATCCTATTTTTCTTCTATGGCAGGTACTTTTGACTCAAATTTAGAAGAGAGAGATCTCAAAATTTTCTCAACTAAAGTAGCTTCCTTTATCTCTTCACCTAGATTCTTCATACAATTAACAATCTCATCTATATGTAAAAAGTAACTAGCAATACTCTCATCACTATGCATCTTAAGAGTTTCATACTAAATTCTGAGAGTTTGAACACTTGGGAGTCTCCTTCGTAACTCTGAATGATTTTGTCCCATATCTCTTTGGTTGTCTTGAGCTGCATGACTTTGACAAATTTTGATTCTGATAGACTTCCCAATAAAGTATTGACTGCTTTGGCATTAGTTTTGTATAACTTCTTACCTATAGAGTCTGTAGGTATTGCTGCTGAAAATTGATATCCTCCTTGAACAATTTCCCAAACATCCACTTCAAGTGATTGAAGATAGGATCTAGTTCTTATTTTCCAATATATCAAGTTGCTCCCATTGAAGATTGATGGTCTAATAGATCCCATGCCTTTGTGATTATTCATCTTGAAAGATCTTTTTTCAAGCGATCAAGCTTCTTCTGAAGGACTGGCTCTGATACCAATTGTTGGAAATAATACTAAGAGGGGGGGGGGGGGTGAATCAGTATTTACAGTTCAACAACTTTCATTTCCCAAACAGATTTATATATGCTACTTCTGTGAAGTGAAATTGTGTGTACACACTACTGTGATTAGAGAAACTAGCATATGCCCAAAGAACTTATGATTTAGTCAATTCATCATGTGTTGGACTTTAATTAGTTCATATGTAACCTTTTAAAGAGTGTAGTAAAAACATAATAAACCATCACACATAAGAAACACACATGAAAACCAATATTTAAGGTGGAAACCCAATGCGGGAGAAAAACCACCTGCTGATGTCATCTCTGTCTTCTTTTAATATTAAGAAAATATGTTTACAATCTTGTACTGGTGCAGACTCATACCAATACACAGGAACCCAACTGTAGAAGGCTACAACCTTCTCTCATTTTCCAGCTTCTACTGGAAGGGAGCTATAACCCCCTAGCTCTTGTACTATACAATGTGTTTACTAGTACATAGGCATTGGCCTATATAAGGCTATGACTATCTCTCTTCCTCTAGGGACCATGTTTCATAAATTTTTAGACTGGATGCTCCTGGTACACAACAATACAAATGAAGGTTTCATTTCATTAAATTTTCATACTAGACCCATCAAAAATTTCAAACTGCATCAACCAATAATAAGTTAATCTGAACAGTCAGATCACTATCACCAGAATGCTGAACCCAAAAACCTGCGTCATTATTCAGAACGAGTTGCAACCTCCAAAATCATGTATCAAAATGTATATGCTACTTTACTGAACCCAACCTATGTGTATACACTACTTCCTTTAACCAAACCTGCATATACATTCAAAACTACTGAAACATAAAACTTCTTAATGAAGTTTGTACCAACCAGCAATATATTGAACATCTATTGTCAAGTTATAGAGATTTATATAGGGAGTAGAAGAGATAACCCTTCTCACTTAAACAATCAATCAATCAGACACAAAACTCCTTATGCATTTAGTTTTACATTTAGATCTAAGAATACTTCATTAAAAGACAACAGTCAGATAGTGGAACTGATCAAATAGATCGATCATTTCTGAAGAATAGGCTTTTCCTTTGTATACGCTACTTGGAAGAGTCAAACTTGCATGTATACGCACTTTTACCGAGGCGAACCAACATATAGATTTGCAAATATTAATTCAAAACTTCGTTGCTATTTCAAACTTCAGAAAAAACCAGATCATGACATTTAAAGAATAAAACAAGTGTACACAATCAGATCTAGCTCAAACAATATCAAATCATTCAATGATAAGTCATTTCAAGTCTCATGATCCTGATCCAACATTGAATTCAAGGTGCACAAAATATTTCAGGTCAAATCACAAAGACAGCCCCTGCAACATAAAATATACTTCAGATAGAAGTATTCCTGAGAAACCCTTTTCACTTGCACACTCTAGCCTTTTGATCTTCTTCTCCTTATATAGATTTTGGCCTTTCTCAATACCTCGGACCAAAACCACTTAGGATCCATGGTATTCTTGGACGGGATCAAATAGTCGCTACTTCACTCAATATTGTAGACTAATACCTTGGTATTTACCCCTGGTATTATTTCCTCTTGAATTTCCTTGATTTTCCAACATATATGAACGTTTCCTTTTGTGAAAATGCGTGTATACATATACACTCTTTTTGTTTTGTGAACCAACGTGTATACGTTGTTTTGACTAAGTGGACCTATGTATACATCTTAAACTGCTTTACACCATCCTTTTCTTTCAACTTCTTTATTCTGATCAGTATACCTTAGTTCCATCTTCCTGTTCTTCTGTACCAATGCCTTGTTACCTCTGTATAGACCTCTTACATTTAGAGTTCCCTTTTATCAAAATTGAACTAACCTGTGAGTGAGTTTCCATCAAGGACAACACTTGTATCATAATGCCAATAGTCTCCTATCTTTGCGAACTTAGGTTCTTCTTCAGATCCATTTTTTACTTGTCAAGTTTTCAAAGGCTCTGATATATCCAGGTTCGCCACCTTTGGTCTTTCGACTTTGTGTTGTCCTTCTATTTCTGGAATGGTAATATTCTTTGAATCATCTTCTTCTTCTTCAGCAGCAGTCACATTATAACATTCCAGCGCATGGCATAGTTGTGGACTCCAATCTGGCTGAGTCCATTCGACCAGTTCCTTCGGCATTCTAAATATAGCTACTTTTATCTTCTGGAGCACTTCATCAATGCTCTCAAACCCATCCTCAAAGCTGAAATTTAATAGAAAATTGAACCTCAAAATTTCCCACTCGATCATTCCATGGAAAAGTTGTGTCTCCAAATACTAGTTCATTGATATTATGTCTAATGTATGACAGAAAATTTTCACCCATTCTGGTTGTGGTTTTGTTCCCCATACCTTAGTCCATCATGCCAAATGATTGCGTGGATCATCCTTCCCACTGTATTTTTCTGTCATTCTAGTATTAGCATACCCAAACCTTAACTTCATCATTCTCCTATATTCTTTCCATCCAACAAATTTCTCCTTGTGCATACCCCACCAATGGGCAAGAGTAGTACACAACGCAAATTCCAATGCCTAGAATCAATGCTTCTCTGGTACTTCCCTTTCAAATTCATCCAAAAATAGTTCCACATCCGTCAAACCATCATAATGTGGAAGGTTTCTTATCTTAGTTGAGACACCCCTCATCGATTTGGTCATCATATTGTAGCGGAGCATAGAGACTTCATTTAAATGATCATGCTAGTGTTCAAGCTCTTCATCTAAATATGAGACGCATGAGATATCCTTGTCCCACACAATTCGTCCATCAGTTGTAGGATTCATCCAATCCCCATCTCGCGTTGTTATCTTGTATATCTGATCTAGATCATCATCACTTTCTACATAGTCGCAAATAGGTTTATCATAACACGCTCCTTCTGCAGGGTCTAGTTGTACTACAACCCTAAGCGACTTCCTCTCAAACGTCATCTTATGCTTCTTCAAGTTGATTACTCTGTTCATATTAATAACCCAGTCAATCTCTAGTAGTTCGGGGTAAGGGTTACTATCATCCACTATTTCAGTGACCTCAAAGCCAACCACTGCGCTTGCACCCTCAATGTCCACCACTACCCCATATAAGCGCCCCATACGGATAATATTTTGCTGATTTTCCATGCGCAGCTAAATAGGAGACCACTGTAGCGCAAGTCTCCCCATCCTTTCCCATGTCTACTTAGGTAAGACATTCACATTAGATCCCAAAACCAATATGACCTGGTCCATTTCGTATTCTCCTATCTACGCAGTTAGCCTCATCTCGTGCCCCCATTCACATTTTACGCTTACCAATGTTTGTTACTCTACATTGTTTAGCATGAGTCTTTTATTTACTAGCGCACTTGTCTATTAACTCTTACAATCCTTATATTGCTTTCTGATCACACAGTAAATTCATACAAGTCTTTAGAAAAGTAGCTAGTACTGAAGGATCTGCTTCTTGCGTCGCACTAGTCTCTGACATTTTCTCATGAATCCCCAAGGTGGAGGCCTTAGCGAAGTTCTTATTTTCTTCCATGAAGGTCTCTTTAGCACAATTAATATCAAAATATACTTCCTTCTCAGCAGAATTGCGCACCCATCCATCTTCCTCAGGCTGCTTACCTTTATCTGCACTAGTTTTCATACCACTTCTCAACATGATTTTTATGCTAACCACGCGATTTGGAGGTATAATAGCACACCCAAAGGAAGCACCATGTCCCACATATCCCTTCTTTGTCAACATGTATGGATTAAAGGGTTTCAAAGAGGAACAAAAAAAAGTTTCTGACTTAGAACATTTCAAGTTTGAAGAACTTTATATCCATAGATATGACCTGAGGGTCATGGTTGTATAACATTGCTCACAATGCAAATAAAACTGGGTTTACTCATCACAAATTGAGGAAGATGAGTAAAAGATCAAGAAAAATTTAAATGCGATAAAATAATGAAAAACACAAATTCTTTGAGCCCATGAATGGCTCTAAACCCACAATAGAAGAATCTTCGAAAGGGAAGGAGGCTAAGGATAAGAAGGTGATGAGGCTAATCAATGGGTAAGTTATATGGACCTTAGTACACCTCTAGCTTACTAAAATCAACTTTTCTCATCATTGTTTACATTTTTTAATTATGTTTTTCTTAATGAGGAGAGTAAAGATGAGATGTCACGTCTAGTGGTCTAATGTGCATTGATTGCAGGTTTTGGAGCAAATTTTTGCTAATTAAAGTGAAGGAACTTGAATGGAGGCACACAAGAGAGATTCTAGGAGACAGTATCTCCCTCCTTAACTCCTCACTCACTCAAAGATTCCTCAATCAAATATCATCATCCCAGAGTTGCAAGCAACCGAGTCATGAAGTTCATTGGCAGCCAAGCCAATGATAGTTGATGACTAGTTGATCTTCTTCGCGAGGCTCAGCCCTGATCATCTGAATGTTCTGCTTAGACTGTTGGGGCTGCACCTTATTTTATTACATCTTTTCCATAAGGACTGGACATTCCCCTATGACATGATCGAACTATCAACAATACTAACATGACGAATGCATGGGGTTTGTACAATCTTGCGCGTAGTGCTATACTTCACCACAGTTATAGCAGATTACCTACCCATGCCCTCAATTTGGTCCAATGCCTCTTCGTCGTCCTAGACCTTGGAATCCTGTATGCACAACTCTTGTGCCTTGATCTAGAGGATGGTTCTCTACCTTCATCTTGTAGGTAGGGGTTCTACCCATCATCAACGCATAACTCCTACAATGGTGTTCACGGTGTCCTGCAAACTTATAGAAATTGCAAAACAATTGATGAGGAGTATGTACAATTTTTTGCAATAAATGGCAGTTATTAGTATCATGTTGTCCTGTAACCTGACAGATAGTGCACCATAGCGCAGCTCCCATGCTCATCCCAATGTTATTTTCTAGTTTCATGGGAACAAACCCTCCTCCTATAATGTAGTTCTTATAGACAGGGCAATGATCCTTATCATGTCCATGGCTCTTACATTTCAAACACCAAACCTTAGCGCACACCTCTAACTGAGCTTCCTTTCTTTTCTTCAAGCTCTCCAACTCCAACTCTAAACTTTCTAGATGTGAATGAATCTATTGCACCCCAATATTTGTATCTTGTATAGGTGATGCATCCATCCTCATCGTGATCTCGAAGGCTTCTGCTTGCGTGGCTATCTTCGGCTGTGACAGAGGTATTCTTAAATGTGGCAAGAGAGATGCTATAAACCATTCACGATGCTGGGAATCTGAGATTATCATATTAGCCTGCTTGATTAGGCACTTTAAACTCTAATCAAAGTCCTAAGGTGTCTCATCTATATTTTGTCGAATTTCCTTAAATTCAATTACTAATTGTGCCTCTGACTTAGGTTTACTGAACTCCTTGTTCAAAGCTAGCCAGGTATCCACAAACCATTAGGGGAATTTTGAGGTATAAAATGGCCCTCCTAAGAAAAATGTACAACCAAAATAAACTTTATAAGGACCAATAAGATTCAAGATGATGATGTCAACCATGGGGGATGATTCACCATTTTGGAGTAAAAATGTAAAAATAATAAAAAATAATAAAATAATAAAACTACTTTTTCAACTCTTATTTTCAACTTATCTCCCTGAGGTTTTACTCAAATTTTGAGTGGGATTACTTGTTCGATGCAAAATTCAATTCCTTATCCAAGGAGTACCCATGTTGCATACTTTCGATGGGTTCTGCTACATGAAAAAATAGAAATACATGAAAAAATGTGACTACAATCACATTTTTAATGTATTTCTCATTTTTCATGTAGCAAGGTCCATCGAAAGTATCAAACATAGGTACTCCTTGGATGAGAATCAAATTCTGCATCCAACGAGTGTTTCTGCTCAAAATTTGAGTAAACCCATAGGGAGATAAGTTGAAAATACGAGTTGAAAAAATAGTTTTTTCTTTTTTTCCCTCTAAAATTTGATGATGTAATCTAATCTTATTTTATTATTTCCACTATTATTTTATAATTTCCTTAGGAGGCCCATTTTAGACCTCAAAAATCCCATAATGGTCACATTGGGGTTATCAGTGAAATACTTGATATACCATGTTAATGTGCAATCCTATGAGGCTATAACCAACTACTCTTTCTTAATATTATCGTCTTTAATTTGTTGTGTTATTCAAACAACTCCTACAATAAACCAAAACGGCTCTAGATCTTCACTCCCTATTCCTTTAAAAATCGGCATCTTCATCTCATTCTCCATGTTGAATGGTGGAAATGGAGGTCAAGTGGGTGAAGGCGTAGGTGTGTGAGGCAGAGGTGGAGGTGGAGGTGGAGTGGATGGATGAGGTATCCTTAGAATACCCTACGTAATTAAGTCAACTAAACTTCGCAGTGTAGTCAACGCTGCCCCTTCATCATTGCTTGAAGGGGGTTCAATGAGTGCACTATATTCTGGGTTGGATCCTCTGTTTCTTCTAAATAATCTCCATTTCTCATAGCCCCAAAAATCAAGGTAACTGAATAACCATATTTTCACATAACATATTTTAATCCAAGTCTTCAATTATTTCAAATACTTAACTCGTGGTCCTTTAATATCCTTCATTCTGCTTCACTATAGCTGACATTTATATCGATCAAGAAATAAGTCACAAAACTTCCCAATGTGTGATCAATCCAGTGGTCCATAGCCCACGCGATATTGATTACTGATGCTTCCAGATGTCGCACCAGTTCAGGAGACCACACTATATGGCCTTCAAAACACCACATCCCTTCACTATCAACCAATTTAGACAACCACTCGTATAGTTCTTTAGGGAATAAACATAAGAACGCATCGGTCTCGTCTGTGTACAAAAATATCTGCAACCACTACTCCTTGGATAAGGTAGGGCTCATGTTCTCTTGAGTTGCGAATGCGTGCGATTTTCGATCAATCCACTTATCAAGATCTTTCTTCGTAGGAAACCATTTATCACACATCTCTCAGATAGATCCTAGTCCCAACAAAAGAACCATTTGTTGGCTTAAAGGGAGCCTGACCTAGGTTTAGATTTATTCACACCAACCAACAAAACCCTAACTGTTGGCCCTTTTGGCAACAACCTGCATAGCACAAGCTACTATCTCACCCGAAGCAGTATTGGTGGATGCTAGAACCAAGTTTCTGCATTGAGAGACAGTATGATAAGCGGTCTTAGTTCTTATAGCTCAAATCACAGATTGGTATCCTTCTATGGTTTGATACTATAACTCAAGTAAAACAGCCTCTAGACCTTCACGAAGGTCTGTGACCAATGTTTATAGACCCTAAGGAAGCAGTATATCTACTTTCATGTGCAAATCAATAATCCTAGATCTACCTTCGTGCAGATCTATCCAAATCATCAGAAATCATAACAAAATTAACCCTTAACTTTGTGAACATAGATAATTACTTAATATGTGCATAGCTATGATATATTCATTATATTCGTGCAACATTTATACAATTTTCCACATAAAACATATTATAAAGCGACAGATCGTAACATAAACAAAATAGACAATAATACTCAGATGCATGATATTTCTTCAAAATCAATCTTTATTAAGCTTCAATGTTTAGATTATAGACTCCTTTACCCTGTGCACTCAGCTGCAGGGGTCCACGCACTCAGCTATGGACTTACCAAGGCCTCCTGTGCACTCAGCTGCAGGAGCCTTCCCCTTTCACCTAAGTACAGGAAGCAGAGCCTTCCTGCCTTAGCACTTTCCCAAAACAATCTCTATCTTGACTTCAAGTTATCAACTACTACCTCTAGACTCACTATGACTCAACTATATATAGCTTTCTTCAATACAATACCATGGTTTGCAGACCATGGGTGAGTCTCAAAACCGACCTATTTACTTATCCAAACAAGGGGCTAAAACCCCTTTGACTCCTATCTAGTTGCATGCTCTGCATCCACATTTCATGGAGACTTTACATCTTTTACAAAATTTTTACAAAATTTGGGTTAACTAACCCGAAAACTGACCCCAGGTTCCCTATCCCAATAGGAGGATGCTTCTTTAAGAGAAGTAGTGGAAGATACTATTTACAAGCATCTTGTGGGTTCACTCATGTACCTGGTGAACACACGACTGGATATGTGCTATGTAGTTAACCAGCTTAGTCAAGCAATGGTTATGCCTACCAAGCTATATTGGAAGGAAGAAAATCAAGTGTTGAGATACCTCAAAGGCACATCTCAGTATTATGGTACAGATGGATAGAGGGAGTGAAGCTTCAAGGATTCACCAATGCATATTGAGAAGGAATTCCATCTGACAGGAAGAGCACATCAAGAGGGATCTTCAGTATTGGGTCAGCAGAAGTTTCTTGGTACAACAAGAAACAAATATCAGTTGCACTCAATTCAGCAGAGGCATAGTACATGGATGTGAGTCAGCATCATATGAGGTCATCTAGATGAGGAAGATACTGGTTGGTTTGTTTGATCAGCAGATGGATCCAACTACGATTTACTGTGATAATCAGAGTTGTATCAAACTCTCTCTAAACCCAGTTTTTCATGATCGGTCCAAGCATATTGATATCCAATATAATCATCTCAGAGATTGTGTTTTGAGGCAGATTATGTTGTTAGAGTACATTCCCACGGAGAAGAAAGATGCTGACATTTTTACAAAGGCATTATCAATATGTAAATTTGAGTTTCACAGGGACAGGATCAGGGTAGCTGATAATCCCTTTCTTGTTGAGAGGGAGTGTTGAGAAATGGCAACAAGACATTCCAGTTTAATTTTTTCTTGAATTAAACTGAGAATTAAGTTAGAATTCTATTCTCAAAGAAACTTGTAAATAGTTAATTACGTTTAATTAACTTAATTAGCTTAGGAATTTCGAGTTGGAAGTCTTTCTGAAGTCATTTATATGTTCTTCTAAGTTTTAGGGGCCTAGTATGAGTTTAAATTGAGTTTGAAATTAGATCACTCAGTTTACTGAGTTAAGCTTAGTTAAATTAGTTCTAAATTGTTTTTGAAACTAATAGAGGACTAAGAGTCAGTTGGTGCACTAATGCATCCACTAGTTCTAATCCAGTTAACTGAAGATTCCTTCATGAGAAACTCATGCATGTCAATTCTGAGAAAGACCCAGTTGAGACTAGAGTGCAGGGACAATGTATTATCAGTGGTATTATTTACTGGAGTGTGAATATCATGCATGCATCAGAGATTGATCCTATGTTTGGATTGCGTAGTTTTGGAAGCATGAATTCCCTTTAAATACAGGTTATTCATCCTAGGAATTACACAAGATATTAGGGGCTTTGAGAGATGCATAATTGGCTAAGTGTTGGCCAAGAGCTAGCTCGTGAGCTGAGAGAGTTGAACAAACTTGTGCAGAATTGTTCTAGTGAGAACAAGATTTGTATCTTCACTCATATTTATAATATATGCAATATAGATAGCAGGGTTTTGAGAAGTGGTTTTCCCCAGATACATCATGTGTTATGTACCATTGATTTATCTTCTTCTTGTTCATATTGCTTTCATCAATCTATTGGATTTCATTGGTTGAAAGTAGAAGTATATACTTGTCTTTTTCTTTAGTACATTGCATGAGCTAGTGAATCTACAAGATTTTCTACAACTAATTCCTACAAATCATGGTAACCAACTCCTTTGATTTAAGTTGATAAACCATAAAAAATTCCCTTGATTCAAAGTTATCAACCATAACAAACTTCCTTGATTCATGGAGGTAACAAGGCTCTTCCATAAGTCATGTTTACACATACTCTTAACACTGAGTGGGTGGTGAAATGAACTTGCATGACTAGATTGTTTGTCCTAATATAATTGTAAAGAAAGACTATGGTAATTGAAAATATATATCAATATAATGAAGTATTTAAATAATATATATCATCTATGTTAAGTATGTACTCGTAAGGTTATATTGAACAAAATATTCTTAATTACCAAATGCTTACCCAATGGATGTAGTCAAAACTTTGTTATGATATCACTTTCCTATGTACCAAATAGAATCACTTGACAAGAGTTATCAATGTTAGTTTTTGGGTTAATTCAAAAGTGTTTATACCATGTTTGGGGTGCTTCATGAGATTTAGGATATATGGTGCTTGTTCAACCCTTTAGTGTTGTGCAACTTGGAGAAGCACATCAAGGCCTGAATAGCATGTAGTAACTTGGATTCCTATATGGAAGCTTGGAGTTGGCTTGGAGACACTTGGGTTGCAAAAATGTTCATGTAGAGGAAGTGGACCCAAATGAGTACTTGGGTTAGGAGTTGTTGTCATTGCAATGAACACCCTCCAAAAGTTTTCCTATACTTGAATTTTGTAGCTACTGTGGATCTTGCGATTGGTCTTTCCGTAATCACTTTTTGGTTGGTTGATACTCTATTAAGTATTTGATATCCCTTCTAGGATTGTTAGTGTCAAAGTCACTTTCTCACATATGATCAGTCTGTGATGAATTCATGAGTGCATTCCTTCACACAAGCTTGAATAGGCCTAGCACAGTCCATCAAGACATTTCCTATGCAATTTTTAATTCATGTCAACAATCAGTGCACATTGTTAATTATAGTCTCTTACTTCTAGCTACGTTTGTATTTCTATTTCGGTGAGTTTTTCAAACTGTCGATTTTTTGCACCTTCACTTTCATGAGTGTCATTTTCATGTCTTCAACTATCATTTTTTCTTTCTTTCACTATAATTAGTTTCACTTTCATGTTATATTTTCTTTGGCATGTGTCTCTTTCATTGTCGTTCACATATCACAAGTGTTGTTCGATCTTCTCTTTTCATATAAAAAATGTCATCTTTTAGCATGGGAAGTGTCGCTTATCATGTAAAGTGGATTTCTGGTTCATTTTAGGGGGTAATATTTGTGTTAATGAGTTATTCTTATCATGTAAACATGCATCATGCTCATTTCCAAAGTTTTGATCACCGTCACACAAGTTTTGTTACTGTCATCGTAAAGTGTATCTTTATTGTCGCACTTGGAGTGGGATATGGCAATGTTGTCGCATTAAGGAAAGTTTTTTATTCATGTGTTATGAGTGTTCCATCTCATGTATTAAATTGAACTAAGTGTGTGATCATGTTCAATTCTTATTTCTTTTAACTTCGTCTCATTGATCCAACACTTAGTCAAAAATGGGAAAACTCCCTGACCTAGCCACTTGGCCTCATCCAGCCCTCCTGAAATGCACATGGCACAGTCTCAGTCCTCAAGAAGAATCCTTGTCTCTTGACACTGTGCAATGTGTAGTCTCCACCTCCTAGAACTGCATACTGCAATCTCATTGCTTAAGCGTAGCCCCTGAGCTGTAGAAATTTCCAATCTTTATCTTTAACCCAGCCTAAATAGCGCATTATGCAATCTCAATCCTCAAGAATTAGCCTTAATCTCCTGAACAATGCAAATGTGCAATCACCTCACCTCATATCCTTCCACAAATGTGTAGTGTGCAAACTCAATTCTCAAGCCTCAAGCTTGAACCCTTGAACCCCTCAACTGCATAATCTCCTAGCTTGTTCTCCTACCAAAACTATGCATTGAGAAACTCCATGACTCAAGCCTCAACCTTGAGCTCTTGAGCCCCTCAATTGCGCAGTCACTTAGTCTTCAATCTCATAACTATGCATTAGGAAACCTCAAGCCTCAAGCCCTAGTCTTGAGATCTTAAACCCTCAATTGTATAATCCTTTGACCCTGGTCATCATGAACTGCACATTGCCAAGTCTCAAGCCTCAGTCCTAGACCTTGGCCTCTAGAACTATGCAATCCATGAGTAAGTCACTCAAAAAATCACCAGTTCTAGCCCTAACAAGTGATTTCATGAAACATGCTAGATTAGGGGTTTATCAAAATGATTTCATATTTTCATGAGTGGATTTCAGTCACATATATTCTTTCACACTATGATAGGATGATGATGGAGGAAAATGAGGATGATACCATGCTGGAATTAACCTATGGAGATGAAGAAGACTATATGATCATCAAACGAGAAGATGAAGGAACACTAGATTACAACAGAATATAGACAATCATGATCACATTGAAGACTCCTTATCTTCAAGACATGAGGAGGAGGACTAAGAAGAACATGCACTATCTCTCAAGAAGACTCAATGATAGTAGTAGAAAAGAGTGACTTGACATTTCCATGTCATCATGTAGTCCATGTCATTAGTGTCATGTCATGTCATGTCATGAGTAATCATATGCCACATAATTTGTGGATTATGTAAATTCTATATTGGAAAATGTAATGTAAAGTGGAAGTTCAAGAGTCATCCATGTAATGTGAAAAGTCACGTGGGAGTCGAAATGACATAGAGATGTCAAACAGTCATGAGGGTAGTCCAAGAGTCACAAGGGAGGTGAATGATCACCCCAATTGTTATATACACCCTCATTGTTCGTGCAAAGGATTATTTCACCTTAGCTCCTCCTACCAAACATTGGAGAGGAATATAGTTGTTTTGGAGGAGCGAGTGACTGCTCTAATGCTCCACTATTGGGGCTAGTGGTGCTCACTATCTTGATGTATCTTGGAACTTTTACTTAATTCAAAAGCTCATTAAGCCAACATGCTTTTGTTGTAAAATGTAACTAGGTTCGGTCTTCATAATAACATGTAATTGTGATTTTTTTGAATGATATAATGAAGAAAATAATTTATTATTGGCTTGCTTCATGGGTTTCATGAGCAGGGGATTTTTGCTTTTACAGTCAATGTCATGTATGACCCTTCTAGGGCATATAAAGAATGTATTTAGGTCTACACTTTGACTATAAGCCCTATAATAGACAAGAACAATCATCCTCTTCTTGATGTTGGCCTTAGAATGTATACAAATGACACGACAACTCACATATGGGGACACACCCTTTCAAATGATCATGTTGGCTCAAATTTAGGGGAAAACAACTATATATAGGAGCCTATACCCCTCATAATTCCATAGAGACAATCTGATATATCTCTGATATTTTGGATGGGTACAACAAAGATAAGGTGTGGATCATCCACATCAATCTTCTCAACATATTTCCTAAGGTTCTCAGTGGTCAAGACAACAATGAGTTCGGTTACCATAGTTATCACACTGCAGATTAATTTTGGGTGACATTACAATGATATCTTCCTCACTGTCTTGGCATATATTTAGTGTAACGTGGATGGACATATCACAGTGGTATAGTTTGGATAAGGTCTTGATGATGTGATAATAAGATGATACTCAATGATGCTCAGTCCTAGATCTCAGTGATACCAGGCGTTGTACTCAGTAGTGATATGATGATTAGTGATACATAATGCATCTAGGTGTTACATGGTACAACTCGGTGGTAGTGACAGTATGAAGGTATGATGCACAATTCTGTGAAGCCAAAGTTCAGGGATATATCACAACGTTTGGATGTTGTAGTGATCATGATTTGAAGAAATTAAAGAATCAAGGAAGAATGTTGACTATGTCTTGGTCTAGGAATGGAAACATAGGTCAAGGGTCTTGGTTTTGGTATTCATCAATTGGAATCTCTATAAGAAGCATTTTTGCAGGTTTTCCTCTCAAAGAATGAGACATTTTGGCCTTGGTAGAAAGCCAATATCTTTTGTTCATATCTCTTTTGTTTTGGTAACTATTTGATGAAGCAATAAAACGTACTCTAATAATAAAAAGAGAAGATTGTGCTAATAAGAAAAAGTAAAAAGTATGTCACAAATAGTTATCATCGTGAGAAAAGAACCTTATTAACCTAATTTCCCTAGATTATTCAACATGGAATCAGAGCTAAGGTGTTGAAGTCAAAGGCAGGGCACAAAAGATACATTCAAGGATCAAGTTTTAAGAAGGGCATCAAAGAAATTTGAAGGATTAATATCTACATCAAATATTGCAGAATCAGTCTATAACAACAGTCTACACCGACCCATTGTCTCGGTGCTATTGGAATCTTGGCGTAACAATAGAAGATCAAAAGATGATTAATTAATATCAGTCAAAATATGAGGTCTCGATGATAGATCACAGTGGTCAGAACTCGAGTACATGGCAGCAGTTTTGGTGCCTCTCACAGTCTCGTTCTATGTCATACCACAGTGATATCAATAATCTCACAATGGCATGATCTCAAGATACCTATGATAGTCATAACCTTAGATTGAATCCTTTCTATAAAGAGAACAATATTGAAAAATTCCCAGAGCTTGATGATACATATTCGATGGCATATGGAAGTGGATCATCTATGGCATAGTGCTCAGAAATAGGTCTCATTACACCACAATCATAGTTCGTATGGACAATACTCGATGTAGAATGAAGGTGTTCATTGATACATCCATAGTATTACTAAGTGATGGGTCTCAGTACTATAATATGATAATCATGGCGAGTTATCTCAATGTTCTATGGTTCTACATGATGTTGCAACTTCAATAGAATGCTACAAGTTTCCATAGTCCACTTGTGTGATAGCAATACAGTATCATCTCAAGTATATCAACAATTGGTTAATCATAAGGATCATATGTATAATTCAAAGTATATTGAAGACAAGAAGGCAAGCTTCCTATCATTACAACAAGGACCTCATCTGGAGGAAGCATCAATGCATCTACTACAATTACTTTCAACATGATTAAGGTGAAGATTTCATCTTCACATGACAAGTAAGTATTTTTCATTCTTTAATTAGTTTTGGTTAAATAATTTTTTTTGCAAGGAAATTGATAAGCTAGTTGGGTGATCGAAGGTCCTTGCATGAAATAAGGAGGACTATCATAGCCCTCGTAGATGAGTGAAGTCATGAAACATATCAATGAAAAAGGTCACCATGAATTCATGGGAAGGAGCTCTTAAAGTCCTCTCACATAAAAAATATTGGAGACATCAAATAAGTTGGATGAATAATTATGAACATTACAAGAAAATAAATTTCATGTCACTGAAAGGATAGGAGTTGAGGAAAATAATTCCATGGTAAGAGAGATTAAGAAATCATTAAGATAGTCTCTCTCACTAGCTCCTAGATCATTCATTGGTTATGTCTATAATAAGACATTGTATGACATATTAGAATCATTAGAAATAAAGACTCGTGACATCATCATGAGGGTAATAGAATTCATGGATTAAGTTCAACTTGTGGTTTCTATGCAATATATAAAAGGACAGGTTGAGGGAAAAAGTGTTGAGGACTCAAACATTTGCTAGAAGGAAAGGAAGTTTTGAAAATTATGGTACTCGGAAAAGGTAAAAAGAGTATAGCTGAAATTCAATGCTATGGAAGGTTATGTAATTTACAAGAAATATTTTCCTTAGCTTAAGAAGGACACTAACAAGAATAATAGAGAAGAATCACATTTCATTGAAGAAATGGAGGAAACTGAAAGAAGAAATTACAAGGAAAGAGAAGCATTAGAAGCAAGAGCTCATGACATCACCATAAGGGAAATATGAAGGACCGATGGAACAAAATCTATGGTAGTAAATATAGCTCTTGGTGACCTCATTGAAATATAAAAGGAAAAAGTCTTCCAAGGCAAGTCTCATCATACATCAATCAAAAGGGATACATTTGCTGAATAAGAATATGTGAGATCCTCAAAATTCTCTGATGGAATCCTCATCAAAGGATTCACGGATCTAGAGTGGAAGTGAGTGTTTCATAAGGAACTCCAACTTATGGAATTCATGGGATGATGGTATGATGACATGAGAAATGAAGCAAATCAAGGGGTTGAAGAGCTTTTCAATCAAAGAAGCTGTTGGAAGAAGCCTAGATGAACTAAAGGTAGAATGAGGTATGTATGCGTGTATTTAATATTATAAAGTCATGTCGTATGGTTACAGGTAACATGGATCACTACTTCTATCTTGAGAATCATGAGCAAGGGAAAATGATCTCCTCCTTTAAAAGGATGCAGGAAGGCATAAGTCACACTAGCTGAAATCAAAATTATATGTCCTCATATGAAGTACGAGGTGGTTGACTACAATTAAGGAACTATGATTGGAAGCTCCTAGGAATGGAATGTGTAAGAGGAAAATATCATGAGATATGAAACCATGATAAAGGTGATCAACATCCAAAATACCATGACTATTTGGCTAGGAAATCTGCTGGAAAGACATGAAGACTTTGATGAGAGTCTAAAAAATATATAGACCCTTAACAATGGATATATTTGGGAGATGTGTCAACATGTATGTAGGATGCTGATACCTACAGGAATATGTCATGATGAAGAGCCATATCATAAGGTACTCTCTAATTTAATGTTATGCTTTGATTTATTAAATAATATCTGGGTGAGTTCATGCAAGGCTACTAGAACAAGAGTTGTAAGTGCAAGTACAACTAGCATTCATGTGATGAATGGAAATTCTTGAAGAAGCATGATAAGGTAGAAGTAGCCATATGAACAAGGTTCCATATATGTACTAAGAAGGCCACTTTCCATGAAGAAAGGAATGACATGAGGAACCATGGAGGAAAGTGATCGATGGCTAATTCCCTACAAGGAAGAAGCTCGACTGAATTTCATGACATAAAGGAAAGAAATTAATCAAGAATCTGAATGACCCATGAAGAATAAGCTACTGATGAAAAGGAAAGTCCCTAGTTAAGAGGGAGCCCTAACAAGTCCCTAATTTAGAGGTAGCTTGGGCAAGTTCCTGGTTGATCTAGGTCCGGGTGTGATGAAGGACCCTTCCAAGACCTTTTGCTTTCGTGATGTGCTAAATTTCATTTTTAAAAGAACATTAATGAATATATCTGCATGGTGTAAAGAAGAGGAATATGACATTCATCAACACATGAAAACATAAGCTGTTGATAACGGAGTTCGTACATGAGGGACTACGTCTCCGTGCCTTAGTGTCAAGATGGTGTAGGCTGCTGCATTAAGTGTTGTCAATAGTGATGATGTACATAAGAGGTGATGTCACTATCATACAAGGAAAATGCCCTCATGTAGGAGTGGCTCCAAGAGATGTTCCACTACAGGAACTCTCAGTCAAAAGACTCCTATCAGTATGACACAAAACTCATGCATGATGATCATCCCACCAACATGGAATAAAATGGATCTCAATGCAAACATGCATGGCGACACATGAGTATCCCATCAACATATGACAAAGGGATCTCAAAACACAACATGACGAATCATGACAACAAGTACATCACACAGATGATTCCGCATCACATCAAGCAGGAATCATGAAAACGAGTAAGAAACAAGATCCCACATCAAGCATCAAACAGGGATCTGTGCAGCACAATGCATAGCAAAAGAAGTACATGAACACATTGCATCTACCTCACATTCAGGGGCCACCTGAAGAAGCGGATGTCAAACTGCTGAAGCTGGCCATACCATTAACATCGTTGCGTCGAATCTCATGGAAATGGTTGCTCGCACATGAATGCTGACACCTGCACTCCACTTAGAAAAGTGGTCGAAAAATGAAATGAGAAAATGGAAAATCTAAACACAGCATCAGATTTGTGGCGTGGAGTAGTGCAAAATCGACTATCAAATTTCTTAATTCTAAGAAAATTAAAATCTGGGGCTTAAGGAATCTTGTAGATTCCCCTAGATTCCTCAAAGATTCCCTCCTCTATGTCCTCTGCAAATCAGTTTCTCAGATCAGGGAATTGACTGCACCATTGGGTTCATGTCGCTGAGGGGTGTAAGATCGACATAAAGTTTGTCTAATTTGGACACTACGAAAATTTCACCCTCTTGGAAATTTTGCTCAGTCATGGTTCCACCTACATTAAAAATTAATTAAAAAATATATGTCTCAATTTTCATGTCCACTCCTGGTTCCTCGATCTGCCCCCATGCACTAGTGAAATGAAGGTTTATATACATTTTTGGATGGATTAATCAATAAAAACAATTCGATGAGTTGGTTCGAATTCCACATTAGGTGCAGGAGGTCGGGTGGTCAAACCCAACCTCCTCCATGTTAACCTTCATTTATTTTATGAAACTGCATTAAGAGATTTTGGGGGTTGGGTCCGCATTGGGCGGCCTACTCCATACCCTTTGTAACCCCTTGAGCTGGCGCGTTAACAGTTTACGATTGGGTGCACTTATTTGGGTTGGTGCGGTTATTTGTTTTGGCAGCATTGTATGTGGGGCCACCATGTGGGTGGGGCTGGCTGACCCGCTGTTCATGGGTTCAACTCCCACCAGCCCCTTTTAATTATGTCGTATGGTGTATGGTGGGTAGGCATGGGTTGGTGGGGTTGGTGGCCCACCACCTCCTATATATATATATATATATATTTTAATTTTTAATAATAAGAGTCATTTTCAAAAATTTGAAAAAAGGACCGAAGGAGACAAATTAGCCCGGCCACAAATTCACCCGGAATCTGGCCCAAGTTGGCCAGAATCTAGTGGCCGGATTTTGTCCAAATTGCGGCCTCCTTAAGCCTACCCAGTCAACACAAGTCAATCGAACTTTGACTGCGTCTAATTTTCTCATACAAACTTGGTTTACACTCTGGCCCTGGTTTGAAATCATTCTAATCACTTTGATTTTCAAGCTTTCATAAGCCCTCTTTGTCCTGTGTGTGTCCCTGGAGCCACCTGGATCAATACTCCCCACTAAGGAGATTTTGGTCCTCCAAAACCATAAAAAATAATCTGCAACTTCTTTGTACATTGTCTGCATCGCAAGTGTCCTAAAAGGCCTCTCCTTCATCTCCTTCACCTTTGTTCTTCGGAGCCTTAAGCGATGAGCCGACACCTGCAACCTATAGTACATTGTTTTGCAAATTACATGCTTGACTTTCATGACCAACTAATGACCCAAGCATCCCATACTTGCCACGAGTTTATAACACATACTCGGTGGTCAAGTTTACATCAAGATGGACACAATACCCCAGTGATGAAAACAAGGCCAACATATCATTGTTGCTTCAACAAGTGATGGAAAACACTTCATCACCGCAACACATGATTTACAAAGATAAGTCCAAATAGTATTTTTATTTCGACAAGTGATGGAAACATGACATCACTTTCACAGTTTATCACGCAACACAAAATAAGACCAGACATCATTATTGTTGAACAAGCGATGGAAAACACATCATCACTTTTACATTTTGAAATGCAACAAATGATTTACAAAAGCACAACCATGAGAAGACAACATATCTAGAAACCATTTTTCACTTATCAATGTGAATGGGTCGCCTCCTTTTGGCGGTTTTTCTTATCAAACAATCATTTCACCTGGTTCATGCACCAACACTCTGTCTTTAAGGCATTGTTCTAGATGAAGCCTCCAACAAGTGGCTCTTTTATGGACACCTCTGTCGCAATGACTGCAATACATCTTCTTCTTCCAGATCCACTTTACCTTTTGTTGAGAGGGTTTTCACGCCTCATCCTTTTGTGTGTTGCCATTCTTTTCCAACACTTCGAAAATGTATGGCTATGTAATCCACAGAAGGTACATGTTTTTTGATGCCATGTTTTAAATTCATCTTTAACAACCTGACTATAATCAAAATGAACATTCAAATGTCGAGAGTGGTTATACCTTTTCTTGCCATCTCTGGTTTCATTGTGGTGATGAGAGAATGTCTCAACTCTTTCACTGCCATAGGCACTTCCATGGGATGATGGGGATGTGTTCCCATCATTCTCTTTCCTTGACAATTTCAACGATGTCTCAGAAGCATTTGACACCTTCGAGCATTCTCCATCGATGTATATTAAGCCTAAAATTTGAGGTCTCTGCACAACCTCCAATGGTTGATTTATGCCTTGGTTATTAACACCAAGTTCTTTTTCCTCCTCGTGCCTCGTCCTGGTAAGGAGCCTCATGTTTGTCCCTATAATTGGCATCTCCACATCTCCAATAGAAATCATACTATGTGAAGATGAAATCGAAAGGAAATCAACATATTTTACCTCCTCTGTCGATTTGGAAAGAACTGATGAGGGCTACTCATCATCTATTGTTGGTGGTTCGCTAGTTGTCTCATCGCATTCCCAACTTCCTTTCTGACATACCCAAGTCCTACCTGACAGGGAAATTTCTCCACTTTGATGGGGCTGACAATGCCTTGGCCATTAACACCTAAGCCTTTTCCTTCATACCCCATTCTCTTCAACAATTTGGAGCCAATTCCTATGGTATGATTTTCAAAAACAGCGAAATCATCATCAAGACACATACATGAATTTGGAGAATTACGTTTTACCTCACATGGGTCACGCTTTAGCTTTTCCAATGCCTCGTCCTTTACTTGCAACTGTCGTATAAAACTATGTTTCTCCGCTTTCTCTTCATGTAGACGCATCTTCAATTCAACGTTATCTGTTTGAAGATTCTGTTTTTTGTGCTTCAGTTCTTCCCGATCCTCTTCCTTGGATCACAACTGAAGCTGCAATCGCTCCTTTTCCTCTGTCTCTTTCTGTACAGTTTCATACATTATTTCCAATCTTTTGGAAATTTTGAGCATGGTCTCATACATCACTTTTTCATCCTCTGTTGCTACACGTTCCATTGTTCATGCTTTCAATTCACATTCACACAAAGACCGTTCTAATACCACTTGATCTAGGTCCGGGTGTGATGAATGACCCTTCCAAGACCTTTTACTTTCATGATGTGTTAAATTGAATTTTTAAAAGAACATTAATGAATACATCTGCATGATGTAAAGAAGAGGAACATGAAATTCATCAACACATGAAAACATAAGTCATTGATCACAAATTTTTTCCAGGAGGGACGACGTCTCTAGGCCCCAGTGTTAAGATGGTGTAAGTCGCTGCATTAAGTGTTGTCAATAGTGATGATGCACATAAGAGGTGATGTCGCTATCATACAAGGAAAATTCCCTCATGCAGGAGTGGCTCCAAGAGATGTTCCACTACCGGAACTCTCAATCAAAAGACTCCTATTAGTATGACACAAACTTCATGCATGATGATCATCCCATCAACATGGCATAAAAGGGATCTCAATGCAAACATGCATGGTGACACATGAGTATCCCATCAACAAACGACAAAGGGATCTCAAAACACAACAAGACGAATCATGACAACAAGTACATCACACATATGATTCTACATCACATCAAGTAGGAATCGTGAAAACGAGTAAGAAACAAGATCCCACATCAGGCATCAAACAGGGATCTGTGCAGCATAATGCATAGAAAAAGAAGTACATGAACACACTGCATATACTTCACATTCAAGGGCCACCTAAAGAAGTGGATGTCAAACTGCTGAAGTTGGTCATACCATCAACATCGCTATGTTGAATCTCATGGAAAAGGTTGCTTGCACATGAATGCTGACACCAACACTCCACTTAGAAAAGTGGCTAAAAAATGAAATGAGCAAATGGAAAATCTAAACACGCCATCAGATTTGTGGCATTGAATAGTGCAAAATCGACTGTCAAATTTCTGAATTATGAGAAAATGAAAATCTGGGGCTTAAGGAATCTTTTAGATTCCCCCTAGATTCCTCAAAGATTCCCTCGTCCGAGTCCTCTACAAATCTGCTACTTAGATTAGGAAATTGACTATGCCATCAGGTTCGTGTCTCTGAGAGGTGTAAGATCGACATAAATTTTGTCCAATTTGAACACTACGAAAATTTCAATCAGTCATGGTTCCACCTACATTAAAAATTAATTAAAAAAATATCCGTCTCGATTTCCGTGCCCGCTCCTGGTTCCTCCATCTACCCCCATGCACTGGTCAAATGAAGGCTTATATACATTTTCGGGCAGATTAATCAATAAAATCAGTTTGGTGAGTTGGTTTGAATTCTGCATTAGGTGGAGGAGGTCGGGTGGTCAAACCCAGCCTCATCCATGTTTAACCTTCATTTGTTTTATGAAACCACATTAAGGGATTTTAGGGGTTGGGTCCGCATTGGGTGGCCCTCCCCATACCCTCCGTAACCCCTTGAGCTGGCACATTAACAGTTTACGGTTGGGCGCATTTATTTGGGTTGGTGCGGTTATTTGTTTTGGTGGCATTGTATGTGGGGCCACCACATGGGTGGGGCTGACTGACCCACTGGCCATGGGTTCAACTCACATCGGCCCATTTTAATTATGTCATATGGTGTATGATGGGTAGGTGTGGGTTGGTGGGGGTGGTGGCCCACCACCTCCTTTATATATAGATATATATCTATATATATATATATATATATATATATAGATAGATAGATATTAATTTTTAATTATAAGAGTCATTTTTAAAAATTTGAAAAAAGGACCGAAGGAGACAAATTAACCCGGCCACAAATGCCTGGAATCTGACCCAGGTTGGCCGGAATCCAGTGGCTGGATTTTGTCCAAATTGCAGCCTCCTTAAGGCTGTCCAGTGAGCAAAATTCAACCAAACTTTGACTGCGTCTAACTTTTGCATACGGACTCGGTTTGACGAACCGTTCACACCACCACGATTAGGACGACGAGATCTATACTCTGGTCCTATTTCGAAATCATTCTAATCACTTTGATTTTTGAGATTTCATAAGCCTTCTTTGTCGTGTGTGTGTCCCTCAAGCCACCTCGATCATTGGTCATAAGGATCTTGGGTACATTCCTTTACAGGAATAGGCATATATTCCATAGTTGAGAGGGAGAGATAAACACTTATCTTCACTTGGGAAGAAATAATGGAGAATGGGTAGCCATTTGGAATCTGATGCTCTTTGAGGATGTGTAGGGCATCCAAGATAAGAGTAGGAAAGAGGACCGATATTATTTGAGGGTTGGGAACCTAAGATAAGAATATTCCTAGAAGGTCATACTCAGTGAACACATGGGTGGGTATGTAGCTTGAGAGACAATGATGAAGGTATCTATAGTCATTGGTCTCACCAACATTTTGCTCTGATCTGATGAGAGATAGAGCTGTCATTCAAGGCCTTGTTGTGGAAACAATGTTGGTTACTATGATGCTATACAGATGGATTACCAATTTGATTCTTCTTATGAGAAATTATTTAGAGTGAGAATGGTTCAGTACCATTATGAATACCTCCCTAGTTAAGAGGGAGTGTTGTAAAATGTAACTAGGTTCGGTCTTCATAATGACATGTAATTGTGATTTTTGTAAATGATGTAATGAAGAAAATAATTTATTATTGGCTTGCTTCATGGGTTTCATGAGAAAAGGATTTTTGTTTTGAAATCCAATGTCATGTAAGACCCTTCTTGGGCATATAAAGAATGTATCTAGGTCTACAAGTTGACTAGAAGCCCTCCAATAGACAAGAAAAATCATCCTCTTCATGATGTTGGC
The DNA here is from genome assembly GCA_031772625.1 of Pinus tabuliformis. NCBI lineage: Eukaryota > Viridiplantae > Streptophyta > Pinopsida > Pinales > Pinaceae > Pinus > Pinus tabuliformis. The sequence goes on from CM062805.1 coordinate 896,292,008, forward strand.
CTCAAAATGTATACAAATTAAAATTCAACTCACATATGGGGACACACCCTTTCAAATGATCATGTCGGCTCAAATTTAGGGGAAAGAAACTATATATAGGAGCCTATACCCCTCACATTTCCACAGTGATAGTTCGATATATCTTGATATTTAGGATGGGTATAAAAAAGATAAGGTACGGATCATACATAGCAATATTATTAGCATATTTTCTAAGGTTTTCGATGGTCAAGATAGCAAGGAGTTCGGTTACCATAGTGATCATAGTGTAGACTAGTTTGGGGTGACATTACAGTGATATCTTCCTCACTGTCTCGGCATATATTCATTGTAATGCAGATGGACATATCACAGTGGTACATTTTGGATAAGGTCTTGGTGTTGTGATAATAAGATGATACTCAGTGGTGCTCAGTGCTAGATCTCAGTGATACCAATTGTTGTGCTCAATAGTGATATGATGATCAGTGATACATGATGCAGCTAGGTGTTACATGATGCAACTCGGTGCTAGTGACAGTATGAAGGTATGATGCACAATTATGTGAGGCCAAATTTCAGGGATATATCACAACGTTTGGATGTTGTAGTGACCATGTTTTGAAGAAATCAAATGATCAAGTAAGAAGGAAGAGAAGAATTAGAAGAAAGAGCTCATGAAATCACCGTAGGGAAATATGAAGGACCGATGGAATCAAATCTATGGTAGTCAATATAGCTCTTGGTGACCTCATTGAAAGATCAAAGGAAAAAGTCATCTAGGAAAAGTCTCATCATACATCAGTCAAAAGGGAAACATTTGTTGAATAAGAATATGCAAGATCCTCAATATTCTCTGATGGAATCCTCATCAAAGGATTCACAGATCTAGAGTGGAAGTAAGTGTTTCATCAGGAACTCCAACTTATGGAATTCATGGGATGATGGTATGATGACATGATAAATGAAGCAGATCAAGGGGTTGAAGATATTTTCAATCAAGGAAGTTTTTGGAAGAAGCCTAGATGACCTAAAGGTAAAATGAGGTATGTATGATTGTATTTAATATTATAAAGTCATGTCATATGGTTTCAGGTAACATGGATCACTACTTCTACCTTGAGAAGCATGATCAAGGGAAAAGGATCTCCTCCTCTGAAAGGATGCAGGAAGCCATAAGTCACACTAGATGAAATCAACATGATATGTCCTCATATGAAGTATGAGGTGGTTGAATACAATTAAGGAACTCTAATTGGACACTCCTAGGAATGGAATGTGTAAGAGGAAGAGATCGTGAGATATGCAACCATGATAAAGGCAATCAACATCCAAAAGACCAAGACAATTTGACTAGGAAATCTCTCGGAAAGACATGAAGACTCTGATGAGAGTCCGAAAAATATGGAGACCCTTAACAATGGATATCTTTGGGAGATGTATCAACATGTATGCAGGATGTTGATACCTATAGGAAGATGTCATGCTGAAGAGCCATATCATAAGGTACTATTTTATTTAATGTTATGTTTTGATTTCATTAATGATATATGGATGAGTTCATGCAAGGTACTAGAACAAGAGCTGTAAGCACAAGTAAAACTAGCATTCATGTGGTGAATTGGAATTCCTGAAAGAAGCATGATAAGGTAGAAGTATCCATATGAAGAAGGTTCCAGATATGTACCAAGAAGGCCACTATCCATGAATAAAGGAATGACATGATGAACCAAGGATGAAAGTGATTGATGGCTAATGCCCTACAAGGAAGAAGCTCGATTGAATTTCATGACATCAAGGAAAGAAATTAATCAAGTAGTTGAAGGACCCACAAAGAAGAAGCTACTGATGAAAACGAGAGTCCCTAGTTAAGAGGTAGCTCTAACAATTCCCTAATTTAGAGGGATCTTGGGCAAGTTCTTGGTTGGAAGGAGCTTGGGTACAATCCTTTACAGTAATAGGCATATCTTCCCTAGTTGAGAGGGAGAGATAGAAACAACATTCTTCTCTTCACTTGGGAAGAAATAATGGAGGATTGGGTAACCATCTGGAATCTAATGCTCCTTGAGCATGTGTAGGGCATCCAAGATAAAATTCGGCAAGACGACCGATATTTGTTGAGGGATGGGAACCCAAGACAAGAATAGTCCTAGAAGGTCATACTTAGTGAACACCCTGGTGGGTATATACCTTGAGAGACAATGATGAAGGTGTCTATAGTCATTGGTCTCACCAACATTGTGCTCTGATATGATGAGAGATAGAGCTATCATTCAAGGCCTTGAAGTGGAAACAATGTTGGTTACTATGATGCTATACAGATGGATTACCAATCTGATTCTTCTTCTGTGAAATTCTTTAGATTGAGAATGACCAAGTACCATTATGAATACCTCCCTCATTAAGAGGGAGTTTTGTAAAATGTAACTAGGTTCAGTCTTCATAATGACATGTAATTGTGATTTTTGTAAATGATGTAATGAAGAAAATAATTTATTATTGGCTTGATTCATGGGTTTCATGAGCAAGTGATTTTTTTTTTTAAAGTCAATGTCATGTATGATCCTTCTTAGGCCTATAAAGAATGTATCTAGGTCTACAAGTTGACTAGAAGCCCTCCAATAGACAAGAAAAATCATCCTCTTCTTGATGTTGGCCTCACAATGTATAAAAATGACAAGTCGACTCACATATGGGGACACGCCCTTTCAAATGATCATGTCGGATGGGTACAACAAAGATAAGGTGTGAATCATACACAACAATACTCTTGGCATATTTTCAAAGGTTCTTCGTGGTTAAGACAACAAGGAGTTCAGTTACCACAATGATCACAGTGCGGACTAGTTTGGGGTGACATTACAGTGATATCTTCCTCACTGTCTCGGCATATATTCACTGTAATGTGGATGGACATATCATAGTGGTACATTTTGGATAATTTCTTGGTGCTTTGCTAATAAGATGATACTTAGTGACTCTCGGTGCTAGATCCTAGTGACACCAGGTGTTGTGCTCAGTAGTGATATGATGATTAGTGATACATGATGCAGCTAGGTGTTACATGGTGCAACTCGGTGCTAGTGACAGTATAAAGGTATGATGCACAATTATGTGAGGCCAAAGTTTAGGGATATATCACAGTGTTTGGATGTTGTAGTCATCATGTTTTGAAGAAATCAAAGAATCAAGGAAGAAGGAAGACTGTGTCTTGGTCTGGGAATGGAAACATAGGTCAAGGGTCTTGATTTTGGTATTCATTAATTAGAATCTCTATAAGAAGAATTTATGCAGGTTTTCCTCTCAAATATTGAGAGGTTTTGGCCCTGGTAGAAACCAAACACCTTGTGTTCTTGTCTCTTATGTTTTCGTAACTATTTGATGAAGTAAGGAAACACACTGTAATAATAACAAGAGAAGATTGTGCTAATAAGAAAAAGTAAAAAGTACCTCAAAAATAGTTATCATTGTGAGAAAAGAATACTAATAACCTAATTTCCTTATATTCTTCAACATCTTTCATGCATATGTCATGAATATTGTAATACTATTCTTTGAATGTTTGTGATGTATGTCGTTTTCATCTGTACTAAGGAAATTGAACTATTTTAGTGCCTTCGGTACTTATCTTGTTGAACATGTGTTGTATATGATTTAACAATGATTTCTTCCTTATCAACTATTTCACTAGTTGATCAACAATTCATTCATATCTATATTCTTGTGTACCTTTTCTAGATTAGTACTCTTACTTATCAAAAAATGGCCCACTTTTCTCTTCCCTTTCAGTAGAAAGATCTTGATACTTTCTGCAGATTAACATTTCACAAGGCATACTCACTTGCTAATATGAAAATATGTGTGTATTAATCTCTTATGTTGAAATTTATAGCTAATGAAAATCCACAAGGATACATGGCATTCGGGTCAATACTCTAATGGGGCTCCTACTCCAAACGGTGTGAGGTCTAATTTGGACTTCACATAAAGAAGATCCCCTTGGTTGACATATTTCCAGAAGCATCAAAAAAATGGCACTAGAATGAGGGAAGATGACATGATGTGCTTGTTGAGTTTGTTTTGAACTTCTTATCTAAAATGGTTCATCCTTAAATAATACTCTCATGATGTTTTTCTAACCTATCCCGTGGTGAAATTCCAATCCCTGATGATCATCTTCATGACTTGTCTCAATTCAAATTTGATGGTGGAGGTGATACATCCATTGTCGAGCATGCATCTCTTTTCCTTAAGTTCTGTGAATACTACGAAATTCACTATGAATATGTGGCTTGTATTATTTTTTTCCTCACACTTGAAGGTCGAGTTAATTGATGGTGTCATACCCTACCACCTTCTTCCGTTCATTCTCTTGAACACCTCATCAAGGTGCTTCATTTCGCATTTGATATGTATGATTACCGAGATGTTTATAAAAGGCTTAATCAACTAATAATGAAGCCTAATGAATAAATTGGGGATTTTTCCAATTGATTCCTTCAACTTTGTTATGAATTTCTTGAAGACGACATAGATTGGGATTTATTTAAACAAATGTTTGAGAATTTGGTTCATATATCTTTACATGGTGAATCTAAACCTCTTGATGTTTCTCCTTCCCCAACTCTTATAAGCCTTGAGACACCCCTAATTTCAGACGAGGAACCTACTGTTCCTTTTATTCCTTGTCCTCCTCCTTTTTCAATTTTGATGCGGGTGCCTTCTTGCAATGATCATAAAGTTGTGAAATTTGCAAATCAAATTCCTAATCCATCTTCTCATCCTCCTTTAGCTTCTCTTGATTCATATCCCATGGAGGAAACCTTGGAATGGTTCATGAAGCCTATTGTGAAGATTAATTTCTCCATTCCTCAAGATGGTATTATTACTCAAAATTTAAATATTGAATTTGACTTAGATACCTTTCATCCTCTACCATATCTTACTCAAGACCCCTTGTCCCTCAATTTGCCTAATTAATCTCTTCCAAATCCAAGAAGTAAAAAGGTGCAAGGTAGTCACATTTCGCAGGTGAAGGAGTAGGAACGTGAAGATTCTTTGGATGTTTCTTCTCTTCTTCAAAGTCCTCCATGTTAAGATGATGCTATTACATTCTTGGATGATTCACAATCTTCTAATATTGGTAGTGAATCAAATGAAATAAATTTGATCAGCTCCGTAGTTTTGGGCAACATTCATTCAAATGATTATGGCTTTGTTAATGTATACAATGAAGAATTCCCAAGTGCACTAACTAATCTTTCATTTCCTCCAGAAGATGGTTATTTCACAGAATTAGATCTGGAATCTGATCCAACCAAGAAAAAATGTAATTATCAAAACTTCCTCTTCATCCCAATATTCCTTGTGCTCTCCTGTTTTTGATGCATCTACATGCGATGAAGATACTCCATGCTCTTTAATTTCTTCATCGAATGAGTTCACTTCTCAATTAACATGAGGTAGTAAGAGATTTCATGATGAAAGATAAAATAATCGATCATTGAGTATTCTTTCCATCCCGTATCATCTCTTGTTTTGCATGAAGAAAACTCTTAAAATTAGCTTGCTTGTTAAATTTTTCTTATCTGTACATCTCTAGATTTGTGATCAGACGTATCTTTTGACTTGAGTAATCTAGTTGTTGAAGTTGTAAAATCCGATCAAATCAGTGACAGAGATGGCTTCCATCCAATTTAGTAGTGGTCTCATTGATATCGGTGAAAGAAGTTATCCTCATACCATGCATGATCTAATTCAATCTTTCGAATGCAATTTTACAATCCTTGAAATTTTTAGGACTTTTCAAGTATTCGAGGATCTCACGACTCTAGTAAGATCCCAGAACTAAATCAAATCTAGTTTTCCTCACAAAATTATTCTCTCTGCATGGTTTCACTCAATGAAAATTCCTTCTTGAAATATGTTTGCCATTGCAACTATAATATTTTGAACTTTCAAAATTTAATTTCTTATCAGATTCATGATTATATTTTAGTTTATTCATCTCCATGCAAGACTCTTGTTCCTAACTCGAGTTTGCAGTTTGTATCTCGCACAGAAGCATGGAGCTATGAAGTTGATTATTTCAAATACTATCTTTGACTGGAGGAATCATGTCTATCAGATACATTTCAGAATAGCCAGCTCCTATTTTTTCTTGTGAATGTTATACTGCTAATATTCTTCTTCATTGGAGATTAAATCCTCTTGCATACTAATGAATGCAAGAGTTATTTAGCGAATTAAATTCTTCTTCACTCATTGTGTCCTAACTAGTTTCATGTGTTTTCTATACTGGAATTCATTTTCACTTCCTTCGAAAATTACGATGCTATTGTAGTAGGTAATCAAACACAAAGACATTGTTTGCTACATCCATAATGTGAGTAAGATGATTCTATCATTTAAAGAACTTACAAATATGTTCAAACTAATCTATCTTTCTTATCTTCTAATCGAGAATCTCATGCCACAAATGGTCCATCTGATCATAATATTAAATTTCATTCGTTTTATCATTTTCCCATCAATATATATGATGACATTTGTTTCACATTTATTAATCTCTATAGTTTATCTCACTGTTCGGATACTTGTCAAGCAGTTGAGGTGGTTCAACCTTCATTGATGGTTAGGTTAGACCCTCACTATCTCAATGAGCCCCCTGAGCATGATCAAATGCATTTTACCTTACAAGATTCTCTTCTTGATCCCTCACTTTTAATTGTAAACTCATTTTTTTAAGAATTTCATGGTTTTCAAGAGGATTTTTTTGAATTTCATGATCCAATCACTGAATGGTTATAGAAATCTTACCTGGAAATATCCATCACAAACAACAAGTGTTGGCTTGTTGGGGCCTAACCCAGGTTCAGAAGTGTTTTAGCTAAACAAATCCTGCACTACCAGCCCTTTCGGAAATAGTTCACAGAGCGCGGACTGAAGTCTCACTCGAGGTAGTAGGGGAGGGTGCTAGAACCAGGTTTCTACACCCTAGGGATGTATTGATGAGGATTGGAAGGGTTGTGAATCGACCTGTGCCCTCGCACTACCCTACACTATTGTCAGGCTTCCGTATAGATCCGCAATGAGGCGCTTCTTAAATTCTTATTATTAATGAGTTTATTATAGGTCAGATCTAAGTGTTAAGGTCTTTTATCAAGCATTCAACAATTATAACCAGTGCGCGCAACAATAAATCTTACAGATATGCATAAATTCAGAACATAAACATCTAGATCTGTGACCAAATGCATAAAAATTCAGAAATACTTATCTTTACTAATCTCTTGTTCAGTAAAATCAGTTCTACCCTGCGCACTCAGCTGCAGGGGTTCGCGCACTCAGTTCCGGACTCTTCCAGGCCTCTGCGCACACAGCTGTAGAGCCTACTCTAACTACTACTACCCTCATCTCGAACTTACAGACTCAGAGCCACTATTGCCTTCAAAAACCCATAATACATCAGATCTTCACCAAAAGCTACCTTCTACCCCTAGAGCCTTGCTCTATTTATACATTCCTATGGTCTGCGGACCATGGGTAGGACGACTCGCTTTCTATTAGTTTACATTATTTTCAGGCGAACAAACCTTTGACTTGACCTATTACAGTTTGCGCTCCACGAATTTTGCGGAACTTTTACAATATCATTACCTTAAATTGTGGGCTTTAAGCCCCAAAACTGTTACGCAGGGCCTCCACTATCAAACAGGCCCCCAACACAATCATCGTGACTTGTCCCCAGTCACTTGTTGGTGAGGCGATACGGGCTACCAAGGCTTCACAATCCACCATCCCTGTGAGTGACACACTACGTTCTGTTGCTTCCTCTTTGTCTCCTGCAACGCTTCTTCAAGCTCCTGCTCCATTGCCTCTATTAATCCTCTTAACCAATGATGCTCATTCTGCTCTACTCTGTTAACACAAAGCAACCCCTCATAGGATTTGAGCTCTAGCTAAGGTGCCAAAGGCGGGAATTATTTGTGGCAAAGAAGAAAGTTTTCAGTCTCTGGTTGAGCATACACACTATCTGGTAAGGCTTGTGTTGCATTTTTGCAAGAAAGATGTTGTTGTCCTTGGGATCCCAATCTTCTTGGTGAGTCAGAGATGAAATGTGAACTACAATTCCATAATTTGGTTCAAGATTCACCATCGTTCCCTTATCTTGCATGTGTTTCCTGTTAGCCCATGGTTTAGGCAGTAGCATCCGGACCAGTTCTATTTTGTGCTTGAGAATTTCCGGGACATCTCCTACCGTTGGTGCTGAACTCGGCGCGTCGTCCATGGCCGTCGACATCACACTATCCAGAGGGTCCTACATCTCCATTGGCCATATTAAAATCCCCGAGCTTACTTCTTAGTCAACGCAGGCTCTAAAATTTTGTTGAATGCTTCGACTATCCCATTTTCTTGCGGATGATACGGCGTAATTTGCTGATGATATACCTGAAACTCCTCAGTGAGTGTGCTGCTAGTTTCATTTAGGAGTTGCATTCCATGATCACTCATTAGAATTTTTGGGCATCCAAACCGTGTCAACACATTCTCAAACAAAAATTTCGCAGCCATAGCAATCGTGCAGTCCTTAACCAGTTGTGCTTCTGCCCATCAAGTTAAGTATTCTATCGCGATGATGATATAGCACGCACCCATCTTTCCTTGAGGTGTGATAGGCCCCACAATGTTGATCGCCCATTTTTCGAACAGTTGCAGCGTCATCTGTGGATTGAGTGGCATTTCATCCCTTCGCAATGGTTTCCCAGTCCGTTGACATATGTCGCAGGCCCGAAAGTACACTTTTGAGTCTTGATGTAGGGTTGGACACCATAGTCCAACACGAAGAATCTTCTGTGTCATTGCCCTCCCCACATAATGTCTGCTGGCAACCCGTCCATGTGCTTCTGTGAGGATCTATCCTCATTTGAATTATGGTACATATCTTTGTAATATTTCGTCATTTCCCATTTTGTAGAGGTGCCCTGCGATAACAATAAAATCTGCAATGCATACCATGAATTTTTTCCTCTGTTGAACTGATATCCCTACAGCGCAGTCCCTGTGGTTAAGAAGTGTATTATATCCTCAAAGTAGCCATGCACAATGTTCACTGCATAAATTTTTGCATCAGGTAGTCCGTCCTCAAAATTTGTTGGCTCCTCACCATTCTCAATTCGGGACATGTGATTTGGGCCCACATTTAGGCGTCCCAGCTTTACGATGACCTCAAAATCATATTCTTGAAATAGTAACAACCATCTACAAATGCGCCCCCCCAACACAGGCTTATTCACTAAGTATGTCAATGAGAAATGATCAGTATACATATTAAAGTGTCCACTGAGTAGATAGTGGTGGTATTTCTAGTGCACGTACACCATTTCCAACCCCTCACACTTAGTAATGGAGTAGTTATTTTCAGCTTTGGACAATCGTCGACTTGCAAATGTGATCGGGTGATCAATTCCTTCTGCTCCTTCCTGCATGAGTACAGCACCCAGCGTGATACACGACGCATCAACATGTACATGAAATTCAATGTCCCATTTTAGGAAAACCAAAATGGTAGTGGATGCCATCTTTTCCTTGAGAATCTCTAGAATTTTCTTATAGTCATCATTCCAACAATATGTAGTGTCCTTCTTCAACAACTGCTCCATTGGTTCCATGATTTGTGCATAGCTGTTGATAAACTTGCGATAGTAGCCGATGTGTCCCAATGTGGTACAAAGTTGTTTAACACTACGCGACGCTTGAACATTGAGTATGACAGCAATCTTCGTAGGGTCCACTATCAGGCCTTACATGGCCAAGCAAGTTGCCAAATGGGACGAGGAATGTACACTTCTTAAGATTCAATACAATCTGGTGTCAGCGACATGTATCCAACATCAACCATAAGCTCCCTACATGCTTCTTGATGAGCCCAAATACAGTCCAGTTGTCAAAATAAACCTCCAGAAACTTATGAATGAATTCCTTGAATGTGGCCACTACTACACGCGAAAATATCGTTGGTGCATTCTTCAACACAAAGGGCATAACAGTGTACTAAAAACATCCCCATTCAATTGCAAAGGTGGTCTTACTCCTATCTTCTGGTGCGATCTTGATCTGATTGTACCCTGAGAATCCATCTTTAAATGAGTACACTTCCTGTCCACCCACGTTTTCTAGGACTTCATCTATAAAGGGGGTTGAGAACAGGTCGTGAACACAAGCATTGTTTAGTTTTCAGAGGTCTACGCAGATTCGAATTTCACCCTTCTGTTTCTTCTCCTGCACTGTCATAGGACTCACCCAATCAGACTCTTCTATAGGTTCAATAATCCCTGCTGCAAGCATTTTTTCCAATTCTTAGCAGACTTTTTCCTTATACTTCATATTCAAATGGTAAGGACGCTACTTAACTAGCTTCGCATCGGGTTTCAGCATTATCTTCATCATTCCTAGGTCACCCAAGATTCCCTTTAACTCTGTTATTTTGGTCAAGAACAAGTCTTGATATTCGCGCAGTAACTCGATGACCTTATCCACCATGGCATCATCCCAATAATCCCCCAGGGTTGCATACTTTGGCTCCTCATCAGTACCAATGTTCACCTGTTTTGTTTTTAGTGGTGCGGTGATGTCATGGTCCTCAATCGCGGGTCCATGAACCTCGCGACTCCCCTCTGTTTCTGGAATATTGATGTTTCTGGGGTCATCATCATCATCCTCTACCTGCACATTGTAACATTTTAGGACCTGGCTCAACTGATGAGACCATGCTGGTTGCACTATTTCTTCTGGTTCCAATGGTATTTTGAACATCGTGGCCTTCACAACTTGTAGCACATCATCAACAGTATCCATCCATTGGTCCTCAAATAAGAACGTTAATAAAAATCCTTCGCAGAAGATATCCCATTCGCCTGTACCATGTCAAAGTTCTATCTCAGTATACCAGTTCCTTGGGATGACATCCAGGGTATGATAAAATAAGTGTACCCACTTCGGCTGGGGTTCCTCCCCATAGGCTTTGGTCCATTTTGTGAGGTGCATGTGCGGGTCATCACGTCCATCATATTTCTTAGTTATCCGTAACTCTGGCTTCCCAAACCTTATCAGCATCATCCTCCTGCAGTCGAGCCATTTTTCAAAGTTTCCTTCATGCATTCCCCACCAATGCGTAGGCATCGCGCGCAACGCCCATTTTAATGCATCGAACCTCTGGTGCTCTGGTACTGCGCTTTCAAACTTGTTCAAGAATTCATCCACCACTGTCAACCCATCATATGTTGGTAGATCTTGATCCTGAGTGGTTACACAATGTAGCGACCTAGTCATCATGTTGCAGTTTAACGTTGTTACTCCATTCAACCGATTATGCCAGCGCTCATCTTCTTCATCTGAATCTGAGGGGCAGGAATCTGCGTGTTCCCACGATATTCTTCCCTCTGCAGTCGGATTTACCCAATCCTGATTTCTTGCAGTTATCTTGTAGATACAATCCAATTCATCATCACTTCCTTCGTCGCGCACGGGTTCAGTGTAGCACGCGCTTTCGGTCGGATCTAGTGGAATGACAATGCGTAGGGACTTTTTCTCAAACATCAATTTTGGCTTCTTTAGGTTGATGACTTCATTCAATGTGGAGTAAGGGTTGCTATCATCCACAATTTCTATTACCTAAAAATCCATTTATGTGCTCGCGCCTTCGATGTCCACTGTTACTCCTTGCAATCTCCCCATGGGCAAGATCTTTTGTTGGTTCACCATCCATAATTGGATCGAAGACCATTGTAATGTGGGCCTGCCCATGCATTCCCATGTCTGTTTAGGTAGCATGTTTGCATCCAAACCTAAGTCTAGAATGACCTGATCCATCTCATAGTCGCCAATCGGTGTCGTTAATCGCATCTCCCATCTGATGCGCAAAGTATGTTTTCCCAATTTCTGAACCACACGAGGTTCACCCGACCCTGCACACCTAGTTATCAGCTCTTGTAATCCCTTAACTGCCTTATTGTCGCGTAGCAACTTCATGCATGTCTCTAAAAAGGTAGTTAGCATAGAGGGATCCATTTTCAGCTCAGGTTGATCCTTACTACCTAAAGTAGAGACCTCCACGAAGCTCTTCTTAGCTTCCTTAAATGTCTACTTCATGCATTCCAAGTTAAATCAGGCTACTTTGTAGGGGTCTTACGAACCCATGTGTCATCCTCGTTTTGTGTCCCCTTATCTCCCCCTATGGTTGTGCCACTTATGAGCATCATGTTCACATTGGGGTATTCCTCGCATGGTTCAGCCCTCATCATTTGGATGTTCTACATCGGCGTAGGTTGTGCTGCCCTTTTCTCATGTATCTATGCTATCAGCGTGGGACAATCTATCATTCCATGATCGATCTACTCACAATATGGGCACAATCTTCTAGTTGGGTTGGTACAGTCACAAGTGTAGTGCTCTGGTCCTCTGCGGTTATAACATATGAGCTGTCCATGGCCCTGTCCTGGCCCCGTTCCTCCTCGTCCTAATCCTTGCCCGTGGAAACTTTCGCACGCTATTGCTGTGGCTAGATCCTGACCTCATGCCTCAGTCTGCATATTGTAGGTAGGTGTTCGATCCATCAACAATTCATAACTCCGATAGTATCGTTCATCATGGCCCGCAGATCTACAAAAATTGCAAAATAGTTGTTGGGGGGTCTAGGTAAACTTCTGTAATAAATGACAGTTGTCCATGGTATGCTTTCCTCCTAACTGACAGATCACACACCAGAGCGAAGGCACCACACTTGGTCCGGCTTGCACTTCTGGCCTCAGCAGCATTGGCCCCCCCGCCCCACTTGCCTAGTAGTTCGCAAACACCAGACAATGATCCTTATTGTGGCCTTGGCTTCTGCATTTTATGCACCACACTTCATCTCGCACTTCTGGCCAAGGTACCTTCTCCTGTTTCTAACTCTGCATCTCCAAGCATAGATTTTGTAGTTGCGCATGGATTTGCTGAACTCCCAACCCAGGATCCTGTATTAGAGTTTCATGCAACCTCATCGCTATCTCTAATGCTTCACCCTAGGTTGAGATCTTCTATTGTGACAGCGTCATCCTTAGGTGGGGTGTTAAAGATGCCAAAAACCATGTGTAGTGCTACGCATCCATCAGCGTCATGTTAGCCTCATGGATCATACTCCTCAGTCTCTAATCTAGATCCCAAGGGGTTTCACCTGGCAGCATCACGATCTCCTTAAACCCGATGATCGACTACATCTTTGATTTTGGCCAGCTAAACTCTTTGTTCAATGCATCCCAGATCTCTTCTATTCCGACATTTGGACGATCGCTAGAGTGCTTGATATACCAAGTCAGTGCGTGACCCTACAGCGGAATCACCAAGGTAGCCTTTTTAATGTTATCATCTGTAACTCCATGTGCTTCCCACACTACTCTTACTACGAACCAAAATTATTCTGGATATTTGCTTCCTACTCCTCTGATACAGGTAACTTGATTGTGGTCGCCATGTTAAACTTCTGGTTTGGCGGAGGTGTTCTGTGTGTATGCACTACAACTATCCACTAACTCGTGCAGCTTCTGATTCACCCAATCTTCAATCTCTTTCTTCATAGGGTTCCAATGTTCTGACATCAGACATCCCTTAGGCAAATCCCGTGTCCCGGTAATGGAGCCATTTGTTGGCTTGTTGGGGCCTGACCCAGGTTTGGAAGTGTTTTAGCCAAACAAATCCCATACTACCGGCCCTTTCAGCAACAGTCCGTGGAGCGCGGACTGAAGTCTCACCTGAGGTAGTAGAGGATGGTGCTGGAACTAGGTTTCCACACCCTAGGGATTTCTTGATGAGGACAGGAAGGGTCGCGAATCGACCTGCGCCCTCACACTACCCTGCACTGCTGTCAGGCTTCCACGTAGATCCGCAACAAGGCGCTTCTTAAATTCTTATTATTAATGAGTTTATTAATGTATTTTATCAAGAATTCAACAATTATAACCAGTGCGCGCAACCATAAATCTTACAGATATGCATAAATTTAGAACATAAACATATAGATTTGCAACCAAATGCACAATAATTTAGAAACACATATCTTTATTAATCTCCTGTTCAGTAAAATCAGTTCTACCCTACGCACTCAGCTGCAGGGGTCCACACACTCAGGTGTGGACTCTTCCGGGCCTCTGTGCACATAGTTGTAGAGCCTACTCTAACTACTAATACCCTCGTCTCACACTTACAGACTCAGAGCCACTATTGCCTTCACAAAATCATAATACATCAGATCTTCACCAAATGCTACCTTCTACCCTTAGAGCCTTGCTCTATTTATACATTCCTATGGTCCGTGGACCATGGGTAGGCCGACTTACTTTCTATTAGTTTACATTATTTTCAGGCGGAAAACCCTTTGACTTGACTTATTACAGTTCATGCTCCGTGCATTTCGCAGAACTTTTACAATATCATTACCCTAAATTGTGGGCTTTAAGCCCCAAAACTGTTATGTGGGCCTTCGCTACCCAACAACAAGTTTTAGTATTTCCTCATGCTTTATAAGGAGTACATATTATATGAAGACACATTTGCAAGAAGCTTTTGAGGTTTATTTAGATGTTTTTTTATCAAAAAGGTAATAATTGGAACTATTTAAAAGTAGTGGTTATGGCACATCTTTCTGTTGATAGGAAAGACATTCTATTCATTGTGAAAAATATTCAAGATCTTATATTTTCTATTTCACATCACTTTATATCAATTTTAATTGTTTGTATCTTTGTGTATGCTGGTCAAGAGCAGCTATGGTGGATTCATTGGAAATTTCATTATACTTGTCCTTGACCTTCTATCTAGCTATGATAGGAGTAGTTATAGCTACATTCTAGCTTCCATTTCTTGCACCCATGTTGCACTTGCTATATGTTAGTATTTCTTTTTTCATTCTTTTTTGTCTCGCAATCTATTTTTATTTTAGCCTTTATTTGCCTTGTCCTTTTTATTTTGTTTCCTTTTTTAACTTGTCTTTTCCTTTGGGTTTTGCATGAAATATGTTTCATTGGCTCAAAATACAATGTGGAAAAATAGAAAAGGGCTTTGTGACACTACCACATTTGGCTAACCTTCAGTCCTTCTTCTTTGCCTTGGTTATACCTTTTGGTCGATGATGTTCTGGTGGAAAATATGATCCTTACGCAAGGAAATCGTTATGTCGAACCATGATATCTATGTGAATTATGCAAACCTTATGCCTACACTCGATTCTTTATGTTTCATGTTTTCCATGCTGATCCAATCAATTAGAGAAGGAAAAGGGGAAAATATAAACGATAAAACTAATTCTAGAGGTTTTATATATGATTCTCTGAAGGAACAACCTCTTCTTCTCTTAATAAGTCAGGATCCATCTTCTAACCATGAAATAATTAAGTGATTATGCACATCCCTATATATAAATAAATAAATAAAGGGTGAAAGAAGCAAAAGGCTTCCTACGTAGGGAGGTGAAGCAAGTAACTCTGTCAAGGTATTATCTAGGCTCACTAGTATTGAAGCAATGTTTTTGTTCCTAAAGTGACTCTGTTGGGGTACTATCCAAGCCTCTTGGCAACCAAGCAACACCAGAGATGGAAAACTATACTCTGAAAATATAAAGCTCATGAATTGCATTACTCTTCTTCTGTTTCAAAACATTGTGATATGGTTGGATTTATGATTATGTTCAACCGAGGAAGGACAAAGGGGAATACGTTTATGCAAGGGGTATGAGGGGAAAACATAGTGATCTGAATGATGAGTCAATACTCCCTGAGGAACCATACCCTGCACAAAATAATTGACCAAGGCAGAGAAGCTGGAGTTCTACCAGTGTGTCACCAAGTGTTCTGCTTTGTGCTTGAGAATTTCTGAGACATCTCCTACCGTTGGTGCTAAACTCAGTTTGTCATCTGCGGCCATCGACATCACACTATCCAGAGGGTCCTGCATCTCCATTGGCCATATTAAAACACCTGGGCTTACTCCTTGAGCATCAATGGTCAACAGTTTCATTCTGATTGGAAAGAACAATATCTTACTTCTCACGATACCACAGATCATTTGATGGATGCCCCCCTATGATTTATAGGTGCGTTGAAATTCAAATTTAGTCATTCCCTCCATTTCTAGCATATTAATGTTAAATCTATGGTAGATCATTCTAGATCTAGCTCATACTTCGTATCTTAATTACCCGACACCCACTCCTTCTCCCCATAACTTAGTCATCTTGTCATGAACAGTGACAACAACGGTCACCTCCATGTTTATCCACGCAGAGGCGCAACCCCTTTAGCACAACCATGACCCTTATGACATACTAATTATACGTGCACCCTTGTTGTTGTGCAACTCCCTCACAAACTGCGTTATCGTCCCGCGCTCTCTTTCAACTATCTGGAGTGTTGAGACTATACTTCAATCAGTTAGTCAGGCATGGAAAATTTTAAGAACCCCCCTAAATTTATAAATATAATAAATGGGCAAATCTCCATGGTATATAGGAAAAATGAAAGGCGATTTTATCAATAATATAATATGTATATATAATTTTTTGGCGAATCTCTAACCAGGCATGGCGAATATTTTACTCAATTATAAAACCTTGAAAGATCTTGGCGAGTCTTTCACTAAATAATAAAACTTTGTAAAGTCCTAGTGAATCTTAGCATAGGCTACATGCTGATTTAATTCCCCCATTTAAATAGGCTACATTCCAGGTGAATACCATGGGTCAATACCATGTGCCATTTTGGTGAATACCATGGGTCAAGACCATGTGCCATTTTTATTTTTATTAATTCTAATATTAGGGCTAATAATGGTTTTTGGCATGGTATTAATAACAATCTAGTCCATGGTATTTGTCCCATAGTATTTTGGCCATAGGTTTCACCTAAATATAACCCATTTTTTTGAGTGTTCCTAAATATAAGGTGACTTATGGAGTAAATATAAAAAAATGTTTTATTTGTTTACCATACCTCTCGTTTATTTATATTTTTACTAATTTACCATACCTCTTTTACAAATATGGTATTTGGCCCATAGGATTCACTTAAATAAAACTTCTTTCTTGAGCCTTCATAAATAGAACGAGGGTTATGGACTAAATTTATATTTTTATTAATTTACCATACCTCTTTAACAAATATGGTATTTGGCTCATAGGATTCACTTAAATAAAACTTCTTTCTTGAGCCTTCATAAATAGAATGAGGGTTATGGACTAAATATAAAAAGAGGTTTTATTTATTTACAATATGTCTAGTTTATTTATATTTTTATTTATTTACCATACCTTTTGAGTAAGTATAAAAAGACGTTTTATTTATTTACCATACCTCCACTTTACTTATATTTTTATTTGTTTACACCCTTACATGTATATAAGGTGACTTATGGAGTAAATATAAAAAATGTTTTATTTATTTACCATACCTCTCATTTATTTATATTTTTATTAATTTACCATACCTCTTTTATAAATATGGTATTTGGCCCATAGGATTCACTTAAATAAAACCTATTCTTGAAAATGGGCGAATGGATTCACTTAAATAAAACCTATTCTTGAAAACGGGCGAATGGAAGGTTGTAAGTCCTAATTTCAAGGGCTAAATTTACCTTTTTTACCCTCTCCCTTAAAATAAGGTGGGCTATTTGAGGTGATTTGTAAAAATGTACTATGATACAAAATATTCGCCCACTAAAAATTTAAAACCCCTTAATTTCGCCAAAGGGCGAACATTCACCCCTAAAATTATCCTTGTAGTCAGGCAGTTGGCCCACCCGTGTAGAGCTTCAGGCGACTGCCATTTACTATTCCTGGGAAGGGCTCTCCATTAAGCTTGCCAAGCTGGACCGCGCCTCCATCTGTAACTTCCTTGACTACATATGGACCCAACCAATGCATCCAGAGTTTTCCAGGGAATTTCTTGAACTTGTTGTCATATAGCAATACTAAATCATTTTTTTGAATTTGCGCAACTTGATATGGCAATCATGCCAAGACTTTTCGCGCTGCTTTCATACCTGCTGATGGAATCCCGCCAGAAATCGTTCCTCCTCTAGTTATTCCAGTTGCGCGAGCCTCTCTTGCAATGCGTCACGGTTTTCCATGCCTGTCATCACTGCTATTCATAAACTAGGTATAATGTATTCAATTGGCATGACAGCTTCGGTGTCGTAGACTAACCGGAAAGGTGTCTGACCCATCAATTTCTTGCAAGTGGTTCGGTATGCCCATAGCATAGCAGGTATGCGAAAATCCAAATCATTTCGCTGTGCATTACAGACCTTAGTCAACGCGGTATCTAAAATCTTGTTGAATGATTCGACTATCCCATTCGCTTGTGGATGATACGGCGTACTTTGCTGATGATATAACTGAAACTCCTCAGTGAGTGCGCTACTAGTTTCATTTAGGAAGTGCATTTCGCGATCACTCATTAGAATTTTAGGGCATCCAAACCATGTCAACACATTCTCAAACAAAAATTTCATAGCCATAGCAGCTGTGCAGTCCCTAACTGGTTGTGCTTCTGCCCATCGAGTCAAGTATTCTGTCGCAGTGATGATATAGTGTGCACCTGTCTTTCCTTGAGCTGTGATAGGCCCCACAAAGTCGATCACCCATTTTTCAAATGGTTGTAGTGTCATCTGTGGATTGAGCAGCACTTCTTCCCTTCGTGATGGTTTCCCAGTCTGTTGACATATATCGTAGGCCCGACAATACACATTTGAGTCTTGATGTAGGGTTGGCCACCATAGTCCAACACGAAGAATCTTCTCTGTCGTCGCCCTCCCCACATAATGTCTGCTGGCAAATCCTCCATGTGCTTCTACGAGGATCTATCCTTGCTCAAATTATGGTACATATCTTCATAATATTTCATCATTTCCCATTTTGTAGAGGTACCCCACGATAACAGTAAAATCTATCATGCATACCACCAATTCTTTCTTCTGTTGAACTGATATCCCTGCGGCACTGTCCCTGTGGTTAAGAAGTGGATTATATCCTCAAAGTGGTTTTCCACGACGTGCACTGCATAAAGCTGTGCATCAAGTAATCCGTCCTCAAAATTTTTTGGCTCCTCACCATTCTCAATTTGGGACATGTGATCTGGGCCCACATTTAGGCATCCTGACTTTACGATGACCTCAAAATCAGATTCTTGAAATAGTAACAACCATTTACAAATGTGCCCCCCCAACACAGGCTTATTCACTAAGTATTTCAACGCAAAATGATCAGTATACATCTTAAAGTGTCCATTGAGTAGATAGTGGCAGTATTTTTGGTGCACGTACACCATTTCCAACCCCTCACGCTTAGTAGTGGAGTAGTTCTTTTTAGCTTTGGACAATCGTCGACTTGCGAATGTGATCGGGTGATTAATTATTCTGCTACTTCCTGCATGAGTACAGCACCCATCATGATACACGACGCATCAACATGTACATGAAATTCAATGTCCCATTTTAGGAAAACCAAAATGGGAGTGGACGCCATCTTTTCCTTGAGAATCTCCAAACTTTTCTTACAGTCTTCATTCCAACAATTTGTAGCATCCTTCTTCAACAACTATTCCATTGGTGCCATGATTTGTGCATAGCCATTGATAAACTTGCGATAGTATCCAGTGTGTCCCAGCGTGGTACGAAGTTGTTTGACACTGCGCGATGCTTGAAGATTGAGTATGACAGAAATCTTCGTAGGGTCCACCATCAAGCCTTGTCTGTAGACTACATGGCCAAGCAAGTTGCCAAATGGGACGAGGAATGTACACTTCTTAAGATTCAGTACAATCTGGTATCGGCAACATGTATCCAACATCAACCGTAAGCTTGCTACATGCTTCTTGATGAGCCCAAATACAGTCCACTCGTCAAAATAAACCTCCAGAAACTTATGAAAGAATTCCTTAAATGCGGCAACTACTACACGCGAAAATATCATTGGCGCATTCTTCAACCCAAAGGGCATAACGATGTACTGAAAACATCCCCATTTGGTTGCGAAGGTGGTCTTACTCCTATCTTCCAGCGCGATCTTGATCTAATGGTACCCCAAGAATCCATCTTTAAATGAGTACGCTTCCTGTCCACCCACGTTTTCTAGGACTTCATCTATAAAGGGGGTCGGGAATGGGTCCTGAACACAGGCATTGTTCAGTTTTCAGAGGTCTACGCAGATTTGAATTTTGCCCTTCTATTTCTTCTCCTACACTATCATAGGACTCACCCAGTCAGACTCTTCCACAAGTTTAATAATCCCTACTGCAAGCATTTTTTCCAATTCTTCACGGACTTTTTCCTTATACTTTAGATTCAAACGGTAAGGACACTGCTTAACTAGCTTCGCATCCGGTTCAACGTTATCTTCATCATTCCTAGGTCACCCAGGATTCCCTTTAACTCTGTTATTTTGGTTGGGAACAAGTCTTGATATTCGCGTAGTAACTCGATGACCTTATCCACCATGGCATCATCCCAATAATCCCCCAAGGTCACGTACTTCGGCTCCTCATCAGTACCAATGTTCACCTATTTTGTTTTTAGTGGCACAGTGATGTTTGGGTCCTTGATCATGGGTCCACGAGCCTTGCGACTTCGCTATGTTTCTGGAATATTGATGTTTCTGGGGTCATCATCATCATCCTCTACCTGCACATAGTAACATTCTAGGGCCTAGCTCAACTAATGAGACCATGTTGGTTGCACTGTTTCTTCTACTTCCAGTGGCATTTTGAAAATTGCAGCCTTCACAACTTGCAGCACGTCGTCAACAGTATCAATCCATTGGTCCTCAAATAAAAACATTAATAAAAAACCTTCGCATAAGATATCCCATTCACCTGTACCATGTCGAAGTTCTATCTCAGTATACCAGTTCCTTGGGATGACATCCAAGGTATGATAAAATAATTGTACCCACTCTGACTGGGGTTCCTCCCCATAGGCTTCGGTCCATTTTCTGAGGTGCATGCATGGGTCATCACGTCTATCGTATTTCTCAGTTATTCATAGCTTCGGCTTCCCAAACCTTATCAACATCATCCTCCTATAGTCACGCAGTTTTCAAAGTTTCCTTCATGTGTTCCCTACCAACGCGCAGGTGTCACATACAACGCCCATTTTAGTGCATCAAACCTCTGGTGCTCTGGTACTGCGCTTTCAAACTTGTTCAAGAATTCATCCACCACTGTCAACCCATCATGTGTCGATAGATCTCAATCCTGAGTGGTTACGCAACACAGTGACGTAGTCATCATGTTGCAGTTTAATGTTGTTACTTTGTTCAACCAATTATGCCATTTCTCATCTTCTTCATCTGAATCTGAGGGGCAGGAATCTGCGCGTTCCCACAATATTCTTCCCTCTGTAGTCGGATTTACCCAATCCTGATTTCTTGCAGTTATCTTGTAGATACAATCCAATTCATCATCACGCACGGGTTCAGTGTAGCACGTGCCTTCGGCTAGATCTAGTGGAATGACTACGCATAGGGACTTTTTCTCAAATATCATTTTTCACTTCTTTAGGTTGATGACTTCATTCATATCTATGGCCCTGTCTATCCCTAGCAATGCGAGGTAAGGGTTGTTTTCATCCACAATTTCTATTACCTCAAAATCCATTTGTGTGCTCGCGCCTTCGATGTCCACTGTTACTCCTTGCAATCTCCCCATGGGCAAGACCTTTTGTTGGTTCGCCATCCGTAATTGGATCGGAGACCACTGTAATGCGAGCCTACCCATGCGTTCCTATGTCTGTTTAGGTAGCACGTTCGTGTCCGAACCTAAGTCTAAAATGACCTAATCCATCTCATAGTCGCCAATTTGTGTCGTTAATCGCATCTCCTGTCCAATGTGCAAAGCATGTTTTCCTAGTTTCCGAACCACACGAGGTTCACCTGACCCTGCGCACCTAGTTATCAACTCTTGTAATCCCTTAACTGCCTTATTGTCGTGTAGCAACTTCATGCATGTCTCTAAAAAGGTAGTTAGCATAGAGGGATCCATTTTTAGCTCAAGTTGATCCTTATAGAGACCTCCACGAAGCTCTTCTTAGCTTCCATAAATGTCTCCTTCACGCATTCCAAGTTAACTCAGGCTGCTTTGTAGGGGTCTTGTGAACCCATGTGTCATCCTCGATTTGTGTCCCCTTATCTCTCCCTATGGTTACGCCAGTTATGAGCATCATGTTCACAATGGGGTCTTCCTCGCACAGTTTAGCCCTCATCATTTGGATGTTCTACGTCAGCGTAGGCTATGCGGGCCTTTTCTCGTGTATTTGTGCTATCAGCATGGGACAATCTATAATTTCATGATCAAACTACTCACAATAAGGGCACAATATTCTAGTTGGGTTGGTACAGTCACGAGCGTAGTGCCCTGGTCCTCCACAATTATAACAGATTAGCTGTCCACGACCCCGTCCTGGCCCCATTCCTCCTCGTTCTCGTCCTTGCCCATGGAAACTACCGTGCACTATTGTTGCGGCTGGATCCTGACCTTGCGCCTCAATCTGCATCTTATAGGCAGGTGTTCGATCCATTAACAATTCATAACTCTGACAGCCTCGTTCATCATGGCCCACAGATCTACAAAAATTGCAAAATAGCTGCTGGGGGGGTCTAGGTAAACTTCTGTAATAGATGACAGTTGTCTGTGGTGTGATTTCCTCCTACCTGATAGATCACGCACTAGAACAAAGTGTTGAGATTGCAACAAGATGATGGAGCTTAGTGAAAAGAGTCGCCTTCACTAAGTGGGCCCGCAGGCTATTTTTGGCGCAAGTCTATTTTTACACTATGTCTAGTTTTAGACATATGGATCATGTCTATGGATTGCAGGTTGCTATTTATGGATGATTGATCAAGTTGGAAAAAAATAGATGGACTTCTATTTTTGATGAAAGTGTGAGTGATCACAGTGTGAGTGATCAAAGTCTATTTTTAGACTAGCTGTCAAAAATAGAAAAGTCAAATATTATTATCTCACAATAATATTTGGACTATAAACTTAATCTTATTCTCTTGGAGCACTTCAGTTTGAGCCACAGAGGTGGCACATGCAGCTGTCAGAAGGAAATACGCTTTTCTTATGAGTCAGTTGAGTTGTTGCATGCATGACTTCAGTTAGAACTCAATCAGTTGAGTTTGGTGGAGTTGATTGTGGAGTTGATGGAGTTGTGTTCAGTTTAGCTTTGTTAAACTGGTTGTATTTAGTCTAACTGGCAAATAGACTAGAGATGAGTTGGGTGAATTAGTTATTAATTAATTCACAATTTATTAACTCATAATACAACTATAGAATACATCAGTTAACTCATTTGCATGTCAATGCATGTTCAGTTCAACAGGGACAGGTGGTAGAGAATCAGATTGCTATCAATTGTGACTATAGTTGTGCACCAGATCTTGCACAATCAAGGGATTGAGTATGCCAATGAGTTTTCTCACGTATTTGCCCACATTATAGCTTGTGCTCACGTCCAACAAAGCGTGAGTGACTATTTTGCAGGTGAAAAACGAGTTTGGTGAGCCATTCTCATCAGTTCTTGAGCAGGTATTGAGCAGTGGAGGCAGGCAAGCAGTGGAAGAGATTTGGAGATCAGAGCTGAGCTGTATTGTGTGTAACAGAGGTGGAGATACTTGTGAGAAGTATTATGCTGTGTAATTTTACATGACTCAATCATTAATATACAGATAGTTGGGGTTTTTAGTGAGATGCTTTCCCCAGCATACATACTGTGTTAATGTGTGAATGCTCTTGATGTTTTATTGTTATTGATGCTGCTATATTGATGATCAACGTAGAGGAGCTTATGTATTGTCTATGTTTTCTGCAATAGTACATGATCAGGATAATCTCTGTTGAATATGTGTTAAATTATTCAAAATTTCTACACAAAGGCACCACACTTGGTTCAACCTGCGCTTATGGCCTCAGCGGCATTGACCCCCCCTACCAAGTAGTTCGCAAACACCGGATAGTGATCCTTATCGTGGCCCTTGCTTCTACATTTTATGCACCACACTTCTTCTCGCGCTTCTAGCCGAGGCACCTACTCCTATTTAAAACTTTGCATCTCCAAGCATATATTTTGTAGTTGCGCGTGGATTTGCTGAACTCCCAACCCAGGATCCTGTATTGGAGTTTCATGAAACCTCATCGCTATCTCTAATGCTTCACCCTGGGTTGAGATCTTCTGTTGTGACAGTGTCGTCCTTAGATGGGGTGTTAAAGACGCCACAAACCACGCATGGTGTTGTGCTTCCATCAGCGTCATGTTAGCCTCACGGATCATACTCCTTAGTCTCTGTCCAGATCCCAAGGAGTTTCACCTGGCAGCATAGTGATCTCCTTAAACCCAATGATTGACCGCGTCTCTGATTTTGGCTAGCTAAACTCTTTGTTCAATGCATCCCAGATTTCTACTATTCCGACATTTGGATGATCGCTAGAGTGCTTGATATACCAAGTCAATGCGTGACCCTACAATGCACTCACCAAGGTAGCCTTTTTAATGTTAACATCTGCAACTTCGTGCGCTTCCCAAACTGCTCTTACTACGAACCAAAAATGTTCTGGATCTTCACTTCCTACTCCTCTGATACAGGAAACTTGATCGTGCTCTCCATGTTAAACTTCTGGTTTGGCGGAGGTGGTGTGCGTGTATGCGCTACGACTATCCACTAACTCGTGCAGCTTCTGATTCACCCAATCTTCAATCTCTTTCTTCATAGGTTTCCAATGTTCTAACATCAAACATCCCTTAGGCAGATCCCATGTCCCAGCAACGGAACCATTTGTTGGCTTGTTGGGGCCTGACCCAGGTTCGGAAGTGTTTTAACCAAACAAATCCTACACTACTGGCCCTTTCGACAATAGTCCACGGAGCACGAACTGAAGTATCACCTGAGGTAGTAGGGGAGGGTGCTAGAACTAGGTTTCTGCACCCTAGGGATGTCTTGATGAGGACTAGAAGGGTCGCGATTTGACCTGCGCCCTCGCACTACCCTGCACTGCTGTCAGGCTTCCACGTAGATCCGCAATGAGGTGCTTCTTAAATTCTTATTATTAATGAGTTTATTAAGGACTTTTATCAAGCATTCAACAACTATAACCAGTGTGCACAACCATAAATCTTACAGATATGCATAAATTTAGAACATAAACATCTAAATCTGCGACCAAATGCACAATAATTCAGAAACACATATCTTTATTAATCTCCTGTTCAGTACAATCAGTTCTACCCTATGCACTTAGCTGCAGGGGTCTGCGCACTCAGCTGCGGACTCTTCCAGGCTTCTGTGCACACAGCTGCAGAGCCTACTCTAACTACTACTACCCTCGTCTCGGACTTACAGACTCAGAGCCACTATTTCCTTCACAAACCCATAATACATCAGATCTTCACCAAAAGCTACCTTCTACCCTTAGAGCCTTGCTCTATTTATACATTCCTATGGTCCGTGGACCATGGGCAGGCTGACTTGCTTTCTATTAGTTTACATTATTTTTGGGCAAAAAACCCTTTGACTTGACCTATTATAGTTCGCGCTTTGTGCATTTCACAGAACTTTTACAATATCATTACCCTAAATTGTGGGCTTTAAGCCCCAAAACCGTTACGCAGGGCCTTCGCTACCCAACAACAAGTTTCAATATTTCCTCATTCTTTATACGGAGTACAAAGTATATGAAGACACATTTGCAAGAATCTTTTGAGGTTTATTTAGATGTTTTTTATCAAAAAGGTAAGAATTGGAACTATTTAAAAGTAGTGGCTATGGCACATCTTTCTGTTGATAGGAACGACCTTCTATTCGTTGTGAAAAATATTCAAGATTTTATATTTCTGCTTCACATCACTTTATATCAATTTTAATTGTTCGTATCTTTGTGTATGCTAGTCAAGAGCAGCTATGGCGGCTTCATTGGAAATTTCATTATACTT
The DNA here is from genome assembly GCA_031772625.1 of Pinus tabuliformis. Classification (NCBI taxonomy): domain Eukaryota; kingdom Viridiplantae; phylum Streptophyta; class Pinopsida; order Pinales; family Pinaceae; genus Pinus; species Pinus tabuliformis. Next base: position 896,317,997 of record CM062805.1, read on the forward strand.
GTCCCTAACCTTCTATCTAGCTATGATAGGAGTAGTTATAGCTACATTCTAGCTTCCATTTCTTGCACCCATGTTGCACTTGCTATATGTTATTATCTCTTGTTTTATTCTTTTTTGTCTCACATTCTATTTTTTTTTTAGCCTTTATTTTCCTTGTCCTTTTTATTTTGTTTCCTTTCTTAACTTGTCTTTTCCTTTGGGTTTTGCATGAAATATGTTTCATTAGCTCAAAATACAATGTGGAAAAATAGAAAAGGGCTTTGTGACACTGCCACATTTGGCTAACCTTCAGTCCTTCTTCTCCGTCTTGGTTATACCTTTTGGTCGATGATGTTCTGGCAGAAAATATGATCCTTGCGCAAGGAAATCTTTATGTCAAACCATGATATCTATGTCAATTCTGCAAACCTTATGCCTACACTCGATTCTTTATGTTTCGTGTTTTCCATGCTGATCCAATCAATTAGAGAAGGAAAAGGGGAAAATATAAACGAGAAAACTAATTCCAGAGGTTTTATATATGATTCTCTGAAGGAACAACCTCTTCTTCTCTCAATAAGTCAGGATCCCTCTTCCGACCATGAAATAATTAAGTGATTATGCACATCCCTATATATAAATAAATAAGTAAAGGGTGAAAGAAGACAAAGGCTTCTTATGTAGGGAGGTGAAGTAAGTAACTTTTTTGAGGTATTATCCAGGCTCACTATTAGTGAAACAATGTTTGTGTTCCTAAAGTGACTCTGTTGGGGTACTATCCATCCCTGTTGGCAGCGAAACAACACCAGAGACGGAAAACTATACTCTGAAAATATAAAGCTCGCGAATTGTATTACTCTTCTCCTATTTCAAAACATTGTGATATGGTTGGATTTATGATTGTGTTCAACTGAGAAAGGACAAAGAGGAATATGTTTATGCAAGGGGTAAGTGGGGAAAACATAGTGATCTGAACAATGAGTCAATACTCCTTGAGGAACCAGACCCTACACAAAATAATTGACCAAGGCAGAGAAGCTGGAGTTCTACCTGTGTGTCGCCAAGTGTTCTCGCTGTGAAAAGCACCCTCCAAATTTTACTTATTCTTGAATTTTGGAGCCTACTGTGGATCTTTATATTAGTCATTCCATAGTCATTTCTTGGTGATTTGATACTCTATTAATTCTTTGAGATCCCTCCTATGATTGTAAGTGTCAAAGTCACCTTGTTAAATTGGAAACTAGGGCCAAAGTCCATGTGGGTAATCTTATTTATGGCAGTTGATAATTTTTTTGGATCCCTCTCATCAAGAGGTGTAGGATTGATCTAAATATCATATGATTCCGATAAGTATTTATGAAGTTATGAATTTATTTATGTTATAAAATAAATTGTCAAGTCGGCCATCAACTTGAGTAGGCTCAGAAGCCCAATAGACATGTCTATTCATCATCTACGTTTTAGTATAAATAGAAGAGGATTTAAAGTCATTTTACACAATCCTAAGGTGATCTCCTCTCGACATCTTGGGTTTTTTGAGAAGGAGAGAACTAAAGAATACGTTGGTCCAAAAGGAGCCCTAGCTACAGATGATGCCCTTATCTACGCTAGTCATGGAGACATACATACGTTGTTCGTGGAGATTCATATACATAGGTCATGGAAACATCTATACGCTGGTCATGAAGACATATCTATGCTAGCCATGGAGATAGTCATATGTTGTTCATGGAGACTGATATATATAGGTCATGGAGACAGTCATTACACGCAATTCATGAAGACAGTCAACGTGATTCCCTAATCTGGATCCGTTGTCATATTGAAGCCGCAGTCATAATTAGGTAGCTGTAGATCATACAATAAGAGAGTCACAGGCATAGATGGTAGCCATGATGGACATTGGTAGCTGCAGTATATGGTAGCCACGATGGAAATAGGTAGCCGTAGTAGATGGTAACCACAACATGGAGAAACCCTAGAAACAATGTTGAAGATTTCAGGATTGTTGTAGGTGACAGCATGGGAACCTAGGCATGTTTGGGTGGTTGATTGGTGTTGTTCTTGGGTGCTCTTGCAGGGCAGAAAGGCCAAAGTTTGAAGGCTAGACAGCGTGAAGAATCAGCCTTAGACAGCGTGGAAAAGGACTGTTTTTGAAGGCCTAGACTGTAGACTGTCTAAGAGCTGGTTAAGGGCTAAACATCAGGTTCGAAGAGTTGTGTTCAGGGCCAAGGAACTAGGCTGTAAGACTAAGTATCAAAGGGGAAAAACGATAGCTGTTAGGGACTATTTGAAGGGTTTTGTGGTGACATTTGTAGGCAGCTCACTCTGGAAGACTATTGTGCTAGGCCGCAGGCCATAGCACACAGTCAAGCTTGCATTGAAGGTTGTCAAGGGTGGACATATCCATATAAAGATAGCGTGGCAAGTGAGGGAGCTAACCTAGGTACTCTGCAGCCCTAGAAGGGTTTATTTGCAGCATGATATTGAATGATGCACTTTAGCAAGGGCAGCATGATGATGAATGATGCACATTAGCAAGGGTAGCATGATGATGGAAGATGCAACATAATGAGTTGCATGATGACAAGAGTAGATGAGAGCAGCTCAGTCATCAAGGTTCAACATTGTGATAGTATAGCATGGTGTCACACGGTTATGTGCAACAAATGGACGAAATGTAACACTACTAGGTGACGTTGTCACCTTGGAGAATCAGTGGAAGCAGAATGTCTTCAACTTATCTCATCATCGTTATAGGAGATGATCTCTACAGATATCAAAGTCAAAATGTTGACTTCTATTGTAAATGTGCTATCTCTCTCACTTTCTCTGCTGAACTATGAAGAACATAAAAGAAGAATTGATCAAGGGTTTCCCCACATTGTGGGGTTTGTCCCTGGCTAGCACCACATCTTGTGTCCTCTTGTCTTGGCTTGTCCTCTGTGATTTATACTTATGTTCTATCTGTAGTTTACTTTAATGCTAATGTGATTGCTAATCAGGAAAAATAACTAAAATTGAAATAAATCACTCTAGCATAGAACATACCTAAAAATAACATGGTATCAAAGCGGAGGTGAAGACAATTCCCAATAAAGAGTGAAAGAGAAATCACCGAAGATAGCTGAGATAGGACAAAAGGATCAATGGGTTCCTCGCCCCTTTTGTAATTCACCCAGGGTGAAGTTGGTGTCCGAATGGTAGAGACACATCTCTTAATGAAGTTAACAATCATTCCAGGGACAACTTCAATGATCAAATGAATGACTGGTAATGTAGGTCATCAAGGAAATGGTCCACTCTTCAAAGAAAGCAAGGAACCCCTAAATCTCTTTTATGTACCTGATCGTAAGAACAACCCGGTGTCCATTTCAGCAATGGAAGTCAAAGGTTTCAGGGTGGCACTCATCAATGAAAAGGTACGTGTTTTGGAAATAGAATTTTCAAAGATACTTTTTTAGTTCAGGGTTGTATCAAGTTATAGGAAGTCCACTGGGGACCATAGCACCGAAGGTCTGTGAGTCAGATGGTGACAGGGAAGACTGAATTCAAAAAGAGCATGAAAGTACATGTTTGAAATGTACCGAAGGAAAATGCTACAAGGGGACCATTCCCCTCATGTAGCAGGTCCACTGGTGAGTGGAAAAACCCAAGGGGTTTGAGATTGATAATCAGGAATCTCACGTATGCAAGTGGAAGGAATCCCTCTAGGGCTTGAAGCAAAACACCCTGGGCATAGTATGAGAGGATTGATAGATGTTGGATGAAGCTGAGATTCACTAGGAGTGAAACCGATCCAAACCATTACCTAAAGGTTGTGGATGATAGACCTCTCATACCAACACCTATGTCTGATGGGTGCAAACCCTCTCATTTGTAGGAGACAGAGGGATTTGGATTCCCAATGTGGAAAGATAAATTGCAAGCCTTTTGAATACCTTGAGAAACTTAACTTTCAGAAATTATATGGTAGTGATGTCGGACTAGATTTGGGAAATTCCTTTGAGTTTCATAAACTCAATCGTGTTGATGTTCTTGGTGAACTTCCATCCAGACATATGTTTTGCAGTTAGCATGGTGAGATCATATTTGGTTGAGCCTCATTGGATTGGTGCCAAGAATCTTGTGAGATGTCTTCAGGGCACAATCTTTCATGGATTGAGATACACTGCCGAAAATATGAAACTACATGATTATTCGAATGTTGAGTGGGCAGGCAGTGTGGAGGATCACTAGAGCACTTCTCAGTGCTGGTTCTCTTTGGATTCTGCTTCGATATCATGGATGAGCAGGAAGCAGAAATCGGTTGCTATAAGCACCACCGAGACTGAATACACAGCTACGAGTATGATCTTGTGTGAAGCTGCATGGTTGCAGAAGCTCTTAAGTGAGTTTTTTGTACACATGATGAATGCCACTATGATTCTTTCTGACAACCAAAGGTGGGATTTGATTATTGAGGAATCTCGTATTTGATGACTACTCCAGCAGATAGACATCAGATACTACCTTATCTGGGATATGGTAAGTCAATGAGTGAGGAAGCTCCATCACATTGAGACTGATGTACAGGTTGCAGACATTTTTTGTCAAAACCCCAAGGAAAGGTCAAATCTGTAACTTTCCCGAACAACTTGGAGTCGTTGTGAGACCTTCTTATAAGGGTCCTGCATGTTGCATGCATTGAGCTCTGGGAGCTCTAGGGGCCTTGGGGTACTTACTGGAGCAACATACGACCACAGGGTGACTCACCCTCCCCTGGTGGTGCACACTAGGACAGGATGATTTGCTCTCCTGTGGACAAGACGATTCGCTCTCTTGTGGGACAAGATGATTCGCTCTCTTGTGGGACAGGATGATTCGCTCTCCTGTGTAGTAGGATGATTAGTTCTCCTGTGAGGTCTGGATGATTTGTTCTCCTGTGAGGACAAGATTGATTAGTTCTCTTATCGAGGCATCCTACCCATGCAGTTTGGGACTCATGGGAGGTACCTCTCATTTGATCAATGAGCAGCGAAATGAGGATAGGGACCATAGTAGTACCGTTGGATGCATCATTGTATCTACCGTACTCCCTATGCTAGGATGACCTTCATTGATCTGGGATCAATGAATACTGGTCTGGGACCAGTTGTAGGAGTTGTACCCACTATGATGCTGACTTCGGGTCGGTTGAGACTGGTCTGGACTAATGGTACATACTCTAAGACTGACTTCGGGTTAGTGGAGGGCTGGTATGGGACCAGTGAGAGTGGTACATACTATGACGTTGACTTTGGGTTGGTTGAGACTGGTCTGGAACCAGTGGTACACTCTCTAAGACGGATGATACTGGTCTGGGACTAGTAGTAGGAGTGGTACCCACTATGACACTGACTTTGGGTCAGTTGAGGACTAGTCTGGGACCAGTGGTACACACTCTGAGACTAACTTTAGGTTAGTGGAGAATGGTATGCCACATTTTCGATCAATTCTTCTTCTTCATGGTTCAGCAGAGCTAAGCAGAGCCAGTAGAGCTGAGTAGAGAAAAGCAGAGCCAACAGAGCTGAGCAGAGCTAGCAGAGCTGAGTAGAGTTTAGCAGAGCAGTGCAGGGCATTGATGGCAGAGATAGTACAGTCGGACATATGGATCATTGGATGGAGTTCTCCCTAGTTGAGAAGGAGTGTTAAATTGGAAACTAGGGCCAAACTCCATGTGGGTCATCTTATTTATGGAAGCTGATAATTTCATTGGATCCATCTCATCGAGAGGTGTAGGATTGATCGAAATATCATCTGATTCTGATAAGTATTTATGAATTTATGAATTTATTTATGTTATAAATTAAATTATCAAGTTGGCCAACAACTTGAGTAGGCTTAGAAGCCTAATAGACATGTCTATTCATCATCTATGTTTTAGTATAAATAGAAGAGGATTTAAAGTCATTTTAGACAATCCTAAGGTGATCTCCTCTCCATGTCTTGTGTTTTTGGAGAAGGAGAGAACTAAAGAATATGCTGGTCAGAAGGAGCCCTAGCTACAGATGATGCCCTTATCTACACTAGTCATGGAGACATACATATGTTGTTCATGGAGACTGATATACATAGGTCATGGAAGCATCTATATGTTGGTCATGAAGACATATCTACGCTAGCCATGGAGATAGTCATACGATGTTCATGGAGACTGATATATATAGGTCATGGAGACAGTCATTACATGTAGTTCATGAAGACAGTCAACGTGATGCCCTAATCTGGATCTGTTTTCATATGGAAGCCATAGTCATAATGAGGTAGCCACAGATCATATAGTAAGAGAGTTGTAGGCATAGATGGTAGCCACGATGGAAACTGGTAGCCACAGTAGATGGTAGCCATGATGGAAATAGGTAGCCACAGTAGATGGTAACCACAGCATCGAGAAACCCTAGAAGCAACATTGAAGATTTCAGGATTGCTATAGGTGACAGTGTGGGAACCTAGGCCTGTTTGGGTGGTTGATTGGTGTTGTTCTTGGGTGCTCTTGCAGGGTAGAAAGGCCAAAGTTTGAAGGCTAGACAGCATGAAGAATCAGCCTTGGAAAATGTGGAAAAGGACTGTGTTTGAAGACCTAGACTGTGGACTGTCTAAGGGCTGGTTAAGGGCTAAACATCAGGTCCAAAGAGCTATGTTGAGGGCAAAGGAGCTGGGTTGTAAGGCTAAGTAGCAGAGTGGAAAAACACTAGCTGTTAAGGACTGTTTCAAGGGTTTTGTGGTGACATTTGGAGGTAGCTCATTCTGGAAGACTGTTGTGCTAGGATGTAGGCCATAGCACACAATCAAGCTTGCATTGAAGGTTGTCAAGGGTGGACAGATCCATATAAAGACAACGTGGCAAGTGAAGGAGCTAGCCTAGGTACTTCGCAGCCCTAGAAGGGTTTATTTGTAGCATGATATTGAATGATGCACTTTAGCAAGGGCAACATGATGATGAATGATGCACATTAGCAAGGGCAGCATGATGACAAGAGAAGATGAGAGTAGTTTAGTCGTCAAGATTCAACACTGTGACAGTACATCATGGTGTCACATGGTTATGTGCAGCAAATGGATGAAATGTAACACTACTAGGTGAAGCTGTCACCTTGGAGAATTAGTTGAAGCAGAATGTCTTCAACTGATCTCATCATTGTTATAGGAAATGATCTCTACAGATATCAAAAGTCAAAATGTTGACTTCTATTGTAAATGTACTATCTCTCTCACTTTCTCTGTTGAACTATGAAGAACATAAAAGAAGAATTGATCAAGGGTTTCCCCACACTATGGGGTTTGTCCTTAGTTAGCGCCACATCTTGTGTCCTCTTGTCTTGGCTTGTCCTCTGCGATTTATACTTATGTTCTATCTACAATTTACTTGAATGCTGATGTGATTGCTAATTAGGAAAAATAACTAAAATTGAAATAAATTGCTCTAGCATAGAACATACCTAAAAATAACACACCTACTCACACATACTCAATCCGCAATTAATTCATGATTGCATTCCTTCACACAAGCTTGAATATTCCTAGAATAGTCCATCATGATAGTGCTTGTGCACTGTTCAATTCATGTTAACAGTCACAACACATTGTCATTGATAGTCTCTCACTTTTGGCCATGTTTATACTTTTATTTCAGTGAGTTTTTCAAACTGTCGCTTATGTACACCTTCACTTTTGCGAGTGTCATTTTCATATCTTCAACTATCACTTTTTATTTATTTCACTCTAGTTAGTGTCTTTTCCATGTTATCTTTACTCTGGCATGTGTCACTTTCATCATGAGTCACATATCGCAATTATCATTCTCTTTTCATATAGAAAATGTCATCTTTTGGAATGGGAACTGTCACTTATCGTGTAAAGTGGAGTTTTGGTTTGTTTCAAGAGGTAATATTTACGTTAATGATTTGTTCTTATCATGTCAACATGCATCGCACTCATTTCTAAAGTTTTGAGCACTATTGCACAAGTGTCGCCATTCTTGTTGCAAAGTGTATCTTTAGTGTCGCACTTGGAATGGGATGTCGCAATGTTGTTTCATTGAGGAAATTTTGTTGTTCATGTGTTCTGAGTGTTCCATGTTGAGTCGTCAATTGAACTAAGTGTGTGATCATGTTCAAGTCTTTCTTTTTTTCAACTTCATCCCACTGATCCAACACTTAGTCAAAACTGGGAAAACTCCACTATCGAGCCACTCAACCTCATCCATCCCTCTTGAACTGCAAAGTATGCAGTATCAGTCCTTAAGAAGCAACCTTGTCTCTTGACATTTTCAATGTGTAGTCTCTACCTCCTAAAACTATGCACTGTGTAATCTTAGTGCTCAAGCCCAGGCCCTAAGCTCTAGAACTACGCACTGTGCAATAGTAGTGCTCAAGCTCAGGCCCTGAGCTCTATAACTATGCAATCTTTATCTCTATCCCAGAATGAACTACACATTATGCAATATCAGTCCTCAAGCCTCAACCTTGAGCTCCTAAATTACACAATTGTGCAATCAAGTAGCTTCCTGTCCTTCCACAACTATGCAATTTGCAAACTCAGTGCTCAAGCCTCAATCTTGAGCCCTTGAACCCATCAACTATGTAATATCCCAGCTTGTTCTCCTACTAAAACTCCACATTGGGAAACTCCAAGCCTCAAGCCTCAACCTTGAGCTCTTGAGCCCCTCAACTGCATTGTCACTTATTTTTTCCTCTCAGAATTGCGCATTGGGTAACATCAAGCCTCAAGCCCTAGCCTTAATCTCCTAAACCCTCCAATTGCACAATCCTTTGATCCTTTCCATATTGAACTGTGCATTTCACATTATCAATCATTAGTCCCAGACCTTGGCCTTTAGAACTTCACAATCCATGAGTCATTCACTCAACCAATCACTAGTTCTAGCCCTAACAAGTGATTTCATGAAACATGTTAAATTAGAGGTTTATCTTATTTTGACGGTGTTGGAACTGCCAACATGTCAAGGGGATCTCCCAAGTAATAAGTCCCAATTAGACCTTAGACTATTTGGTGTAGGAGTCCCAGCAGTGGGTCATATGGTAATTCCTTGACCACAATTTTGCACAGAGGCAAGTAAGATAACTCTGTTGGTAGAAAGGGTGTGATAGCTGCAGTGAGTCAAGTAAGGTGCATGAGAGGTTCTAACACAAGTGCGTTGAGATGAGTGTGCCCCTTGGCAACCTGTAATAATACTCGAATGGGAAGCGAACACACGAGTGAAGATACATCGCAAGATGGAAAGCAAGTTAGCTAGCAATCCAAAGTGATGGTTAAACCAACAACACATTTCCGAAAGATTCATACATACTCATACATAATAGTCCATACATGCATGCATAAGAAAGAAAATACATATTCTATTTGGAGTAAACAAGATAGCTAGGATACAATACAACATATGCATGAAACGTGATGGCTCTTATTATATAAAGAAGTGTAAGTTCCAGTCATACAATACATCCATGTCCAACCACTAGCTCCAATAGTGTAACGTTACAGCCACATCCACCTGCTCCTCAAAAGAGATGTACTAGCTCCGTGTAATGGAGAAGCCAAGGCATGTTACAATACTATCCAAGCTCTCTCTAAGATAGTCTTATCAAAAGCTTGGCTGATCAAAAGCCTATACAGTAAGTTATGAGGGAATATTTATAGCAAAGGGTGGGGTGACCCTTGATATTCCCCTTTGTGACAGTTCAACTACCCTCATGGCTCTTCACTTACTCTATGATTGTTACATCCAACTATTAACACTTGACTTACACTTGATATGACTTAACATTACAATGCACATGTACCCATGTGAACAAAATGGCTTTTGCAAGTCATGCTAGACATCACTCTGACTTAGACAACCATGGAATTCCAACTCCTCAAAATCTTCTTGCTGATCAACAGTAACATACTGATGCTAAGATCAGTAGTCCTTGATGGTGTTTGTGTGCTCCGTGGTGACATCTATCTGAAACCTAACCCTTGCCTCCATAGCATCTAGGTTCACTTCTCGGGCTCATCTGTCCAACTCATCTGAAAGCATGTGCATCATTGTCTTCAATGTGGCTGGACCAGCTACATACTTGTGCATGATGTCTGCACTGATGGGCAAGTCTATGCTAGTGGAAATGTGCATCAACTCGTCAAAGTATGAGTCGAGATCTAGTCGGACCTGTTTCTTTTTCTTCACCTGGGTGAGATCCCCAAGTGATTGGATCTCATGTCCGCGCACCACAACATCCATACTCTTGAATACTTATGCATGGGAAGCTTGTATGCTAGTGATGAACTGCGAAATCTCTTCATAATTCCATATCTGACTCCGGATACATGCCTTCAGCTCGACCACATTGGCCCTCATCATCTTAGGAAATTGAAGTGGGGCTCCCTTGTACTTTAACGTCCATGTTTTCATGTCATCAATAGCAGCATGCAAGTTCATCAAGATACATTCTCTTCTAGCACATTGATGCTACCATCGTTGAGATGGACGACTGGCTTGTGCACGGTACCAAAATTGGAGTACAATGTTCGCATAAGTATGTCAAGGGAAAATACTTCATCTAGTATTTCCTTCTTCAGTTTAGCTTGGGCAGACATTGTCATCAAGTCTTCTCCTTGCTTGGCCATCTGAAGTTCCTTTGCCATTCACTCATTCTCAGCTATCAGAAAGAGAACACTTGAGCTAGTGGCTTCAACATACACTCTGGTTGCATCGGCCAAGGCTGCTAGATGTTTTTTCACATCAGTCATGATCACTCATTCCTCAACTTGTGCAAGAGATATATGATCCTCCGAAGTTGACACTCTTTGATATTGCACAACTCTATGTTGAGATTTGTCGAACAAGATGTTGTGCATCTCTTCTTCCATCTGATCAACAAGGATCTCAGTGCCTCCTTGGTCATTCGAGACTTGCTCATCATATGGATGCATTGAAACAGGTGAGTTGACCTCTTTCTAGTGAGGCCTGAGGTTGGTGACCTATTCCAACTCCTGCTACTCCATGTCTGCATCCAATTGTTGAAGCGCTTGTTCTATCTCATAAGCGAAGTCTTGCCCCTGGGATGGTTCACCATGTTCACCTAATTCCATCTATTCTGATGAATCAACTACTTTTACGGGCACTGCTTCATCTGTTTTCACATGTTGTGCCCCCTGCTATATATGTTGCTGTTGTGCTTCCCTCTCCTGTTTACGTAGCTCTTGTTCTTTTCAGAGTTGCTCCCTCAGCTCATGCAACTCCTTCTCTACTCCTTCCATTCTTCTCTTATCCCTCTACCTTTCTGTGATTTGCATGTCGCATTGGTGCCTCTTTACCTCTATAGCCATAGTTTCTTTCTCTACTAACAAATCTTTTTGGAACTTGCAACTTTTCTCCTTCTCCATGCGATCGAAAATCTTCCTCTTACCTTTGTCGCACACTGGTATGCTTGCCTCTGCTACCACTACTACTACTTCTGCTACTAGTGCTCTTTGTGATGATGCTTCATGTTGCTTCGCTAACCACTCCATAGCAAAGCCGACCGCTTTATTGGGTCTAGAGAAACTGTAGCAATATCTCTATGGGTCCTCCTCGGCCTAATGACATTCCCCATGGATCCAGCTGAACTGAAATCTCGTGTAGTGATCCTTCACAATACAATGTGGGTCATATGGATTGTAGCTTCGAAGTTCGAATGGGTACTTCTTCATTAGTTCTACTTCGACACCCACTTGCTTGATACTCCGAATCTCATATAACCCAATCCGCAATGGAAGAGCAGGCCAAGCTGCCTTCTTCTTTCAGTTCAATCTAGCTATCAATCTTGCCGAGATGTGATATGCTACTTCCTACATGACAAGTATGTCCAAGGAAAACTTTCATAGAACATGCAGAGGCTTCTCCACATTGAACATTTGGATGAAGGTGTCAGACGGTGACGTATACCAATCAGCAATGCCTATCAGTGCCTCCATTGCTTCATTCGACATGTAGAGTGGATCATGTTCAAATATCATCTTGTACACTGGTGTGACAAAATGATCAGATAGCCATGCGATTACTACTTTGAAGCTGCATTAGGACAACAACTTGAAATATGTGTTCACAACAGTCTCCATCAGTGACCACGCCCACTCCAAACCTGGGAACTCCTATCGGGCACAGACTGCATCCGAGATGTAGGCGAACATGTAAATCTCTGCATGCATACCTTTGGGTGATTGTTGAGCCTTCGTTACTTGTTCCTTCAGCTGATGAGCTAATATGCTAGACCAGTTACATGGTTTTTCTTCTCTAGCCACTTGGTCCAGTGCGATCACCCAACTCTATGGGAAGTTTTCCATGCTTTCTTGGACATACAGTTGACAAGAAAATATGACCAAGTATTGGTATGCCATCCTTAGTATCTCTATCTTGTATATATGGTTGGGTGTCAACCTAAATCGAGCCAGCTCCTTTACCCAGTTCTTCGAAATGTCTCTGGAGTTAGCATTGTTGTTGGGTAAGCTGAATGAAGTCTTCATGATAGTCACGAACTCAGACATCTGATACATCTCATCATAATATCGTGCCCAAAAGGTTGCAAGCTTCATCCCACTAACACTTCTCAAGGTCATTGTCTTAGGATTAGTGTGAGAGATGATCCAGTGTATCATGTCTGTGCATGGGAACATGGGGTCTACATGCAATTCTATACAAGCCAAACTTGTGAATGTTCATGTACACCTGATAGTCTTCGAGGCATTCCTCAAAAGTGCCTGTAAATTTTTCATTGACCTCTTCCCACTTCAGTTTGATGTCCCTACCTAGATATAACTTTGTATCTTCATAGAATGGTAGACTAGACGATATTTGCTCAACTACTGCTCCAGCTGCATTTCCGTCAGTGTCTTGTGATCCCGCTCTCTTGGAATCCATTGATCTTGTATTGTTAAGAGGCGGATGAACACTTGAAATATCTAGAGACAAGAAACATGCATGGCAAGACATCTATTAGCGAAAACTAAAGAAAATTCAGGGAATGACATAGCACATACCTGTGGAACTGATAGGCCAGATTGCGCAATTTCTTCTAGGAGGATGGGTGATTGGCTACCAGAACTACGCAAAAGGCAGTCTAGGCTATCTAGGAGGCAAGACTGGCTGCTAGATTTATGCAATGCACAATCAAGACTCGCTGTTGGCTACTGGGATTGCACAATTCTAGCTGGTAATGATTGCAGGCTCAAGGACTGCATTGCGTAATTTTCTAGGCCAGCAGTCACTGTCCCTTAGAAATGTGCAAAACCATCCTAGAGGAGAGTGCTGGGTAGAAATGCACATTTCTGGAGAGGAAGGCAGAGCCTTCCTTCCCTAGATTACGCAATATTGTCTTAGTGAAGGCAGAGTCTAGGCCAGGGTTGGCCTGACTCATTGATGGGCAACTGAAAGAAAATATGACAATGAATGCATGGTGACACTAAGTGAAAGAAGAAGTGATTGACAGTGCATGCAAACATGAATGAAAGATTTAGTAAACAGATCAACATGCATGTGGGTGAAGTGAGTCACCAAATCAATGACCATTCATGCAAAACAGTTTCATGCATGCGACAACAGTGAGATAGCAATGAAAACTAAAACAAAGCTAGGACAAGCTAGCATACATGTAAACGACAGTAAGCACTAAAAGAAATCAAGAAAACAACACTCACATAATCAAAAACACAAAAAATGACAGAAATAATGAAAAAGACAAGTTGATGCCACTTACCCATGAATAGTTGAGCTAGATGTGTCAAAGAGTCTTGGATGTGATGTGGGATGTCAGAGCTCCAATATCGATGTGAAAGAATGAGCTCTAATGCATCGAATAAATAATTTTGGAGCTCATGATGCGCATGCCACAAATCTAGGAAAAAGTGACACTTGGAGGAAAGTTTCTAAAACAACTTTTCATGTAACCTCCAGCTGCTAAAAATAGCTCCCTAAATCATGGGATGCCTTTTGCATGTTGCCTTTTTCTATTCCAGGAAAAAGCAAGCCATGCATGCAAGTCAAGTTTCCTTGGTCCCAGGTGGAACTGGTCAACCCAACTGCTCATGCATGAAGCTGCTCAACTTCTTGAAGGAAATGCACATTTTTCGCTGGGAGCTGGGCTGGCTGCCCAAGAGATTTGTGAAAATTCTAGGCAGAGTAGTTGACTTCTGCCCAGATTTGTGCAAATTCTGGGCTGAGCAGCCCTGCTCAGGAAAATTACACAATTTGCACTGTGAGATTTGACTGGAAGAATTGCGCAATTCTGGAGCCGAGTAGGCTTCCAGACAGGATTGCGCAATTTCTAGAGGGAAGGCTGGTTTCCCTCTAGAAATGTGTAATTTCTTGGGGGATCTTCTCAGCCTGTAGCTAGACCAATTCCAATTGATCAACCTTGTTGTCGCACAGATTGTCACGACAACGCTCAGATCGGGGACTGTTACCCTGATCCCCGATCTCTCCGTTTAAGCCTATCTCTCTTGGCTAAGGGGGGTAGACCCTATAGAAAAATGGATGACCAACTGTGAACCAGTTGGGTTGGGAGACACGAAGGGAAACCAGCACTAAATTGATTTTATTAATTTAATAAACCAGTGCCTTATGAAATGAATGATGAAACGATTATTTATCAAATGCTGTAGAGATATAAGGTCATTAACAATCATTTACCAACAATGCTTAACTTTTTACCAAACATGAGATAATCAATAAATGCTTAATGGTTTAATGATACTCTAGCAATTAAAAGTTTGAAAGATAATGAGCTCACGTAAAATGCTAACTAGAGATCACAATCATATAGTTAATCTTCAGATGAACATTAAAGCACGTTAAAAATTCCAGCATCAAAATTTTAGCCTCAGCAAATAAAACATAGCAAATTCTTGAGCCAAGACTCAAATTGGCAAAATATTTTCAAATTTTTTTTTTTTAAGAAAATTAAAGACTAAATGAAACTTTGAATCAAAAATCTAAATAAAACTAAATTAAAAGAAACATTTATATATATATATATATATATATATATATATATATATATATATATATATATATATATATATATATATTTTATTTATTTATTTATTTATTTATTATATCTTTTATATATATATTCCTTTTTTATTGTTTTTTATCTTTTCAATTTTTCAATTTTCAATTTTTAATTTATTTTTAAATGGATCCTCGAACTTAGCCTTTGGAAAAATCACCTAGGACCTAGGACTTAGGACTTATGAGGGGATTAAAACATTTTCTAACCCTCAAGACACTTTACATCATGACTTTTACAATTTTACATCTCAAAGGGGAAAATCCATTTGACATAGACCCTCATAGACCACCCAGTTCTGCGACCAAATATAATCTAGCAGATCAACACACTAGGATTCCTCTAAGATTCTAATGACAAAATTCATTCCGGCTTTGAGGTTAGGCTGAAGGAAAACTCTGCCGATCATGGATCGGTGAGACAAAAAACCTTCCGGAACGTAGATTATCACTAGAAAATTAGGTCCACCTAGGCAATTTACATACATGACTCATATCTGCTAAGATTATTTACAATTCACACATGCAGACTGGGTTTAAAACATAGTATGATTAGGTCGATGATGACTGTCGAATGGCATGGACATGTCGATTAAGCGCTATCCCTTTTGCGAAGAAAAGGGGGTGTACTGCTATGGGTAGTTGACACATAGTGGTCAACATCTGGCTCCACTTGGGGACACGTTGTTGCACTGTAAGAATGTGAGAATCCATAATCTGCGTCCATGCAACACACAACAAAATATAAGTAGCATCCGTCCAAAAAATCATCATATAACATTAAAAACATGAAAGATAGAAGCTCTTCATTTATTAACTATCTAGAAAAGTAAATCTAATCCTAAAACAGAAATAAAATGTTGAAATGACAAGGAGTAGGGTTAGAAATACAATACAAAGGATGCCCCATGGCATCAGATGTGTTCAATATAGTGTATACTGAGTATTTGCCTGCTTTCAGGCAAATCTGTCGGCTGCTTGTCGGATGTGCCATGTCCAATTCTGCATATGGTAGGACTTTTTCCTATCCGAAAATCAAGCTGTTCACGGCCGTCTGATGAATCAAATCTTCTTCTCGTTTTCTTTCTCTTGTGCCTTTTCTTTGTGGTAGGTTGTATCACTGCTAACGTGGGACTTTCTGCTTCAAAGCTCTTAGATGAAGTATGTAAGATATGTGTGACATGTCTTTCTTCATTCTGCATCTGCCATGTCAAGGATGATGGATCAATCTCATAAGTGCCATGAGTTATAACTTGGCCTTCTATGATTGGTGGATTAACCGTGTGAGCATCAATCTGATTATTAACTTCCCTTTTATCCAGGTCACCTTCAATGGAACAAAGAACCTCATAACAGGATGGAGCTTGCTGTAACAGATAGGGAGGCTCCTAATCTATTGACGTTCCTTGGTTTCTTTCATTTTCCAATTGCTGTTGAAATTTCTGAAACTGTATTTTAATGGCATCCATCTGACTAGAGTGCTCAACCTTTATAGCACTGATTTCCCTGGCATGGTCTTCCTCCATGGTCAGTAACTTATTTTGAAGACATATCTGATTAGCTTCCATATCTTTTATTACTCTATCGTCCTTTTCCTTTATGGTCATCAAGCAATGCTGCATGGAGTTTATCTCTTTCTTATGATTTTCTTGCATGGTCGTCATATTTTCCTCTAATCCTGATAACTTGCTTTGCATAAAACTAATTTATGTGTCATGATTAGTCTTCATGGCCTCAATTTCCTTAGTATGCTGATTTTGCATGATCTCTATCTCCCTATTACACTTTTCCAGGTGGGCGCATAAAATTCTCACATCATTGGCGTAATTAGTTTGATTGATCTCCATATTTTTTACCAGCAGCATTAGTTCTTGTATAATTTGCTTGTGATCTTCCTTTTCATTATCAACACTGTTTTTACAATTTGTTCCTACTTTTCCACTATGATCTGCAATGGTACAAGTGGATGGCAAATTCTGATATGAAGCATTGTCTTGAAATCTTTCATCGACAGATGAACATTTTATAAGATTACTTCCATTCTGTTGCACAATTTTAGAGGCACAAGGCGAGCTATCTGGATCACCATATCTATCTCTAAAAGCATCGACTATGTCTTGTAAAGAAGTGAAGGAATCTTCACGACAACTATTAAACCAATTCAAAGCATCATCTTCTAAAGAAAGGACAAATAGACACATTTTGACATCTTCATGATTATACTGAGGAGATCTACAATACATAATCATTATACAAGTAACCAGCCTAGATGCTTTTTAACAGCGACTGAATCACCACCCGAGAACACAGATAATTTAGAAATGGCCACCTTCGGAATATCATGGCGAACATCAGTAAAATGACATGGTTTAAATGAATAATCCATGATGAATAATAAGGGATCAAATGGATGATAGAAAGAGACTTCTGCTCAAGAAAATTAAAAAATGAAAGAAGTGGAGTCGCCACTTGAACAATGAGTCAAATTCTAGGATCCAAAAAGCAACCAACAAGCTGATATGAAAGAGGCTTCTTGTCTGGGAAAAATAAATGAAAAGAAATGGAGTCGCCACCCAAACAAGAAACGAACTGAAGAGCAGTCGCTGATATGATGAAAGATAAGGCGATAAAAAGATCCAAATGATGCCAAAAAAAAAAGGTTGACTCTGCCAGCTCAAATGAGAAAGATGAAAGAATGATGAATGTCGAATAAACCAAGGACAGAAAAACTCTCACCGGCAACGGCGCCAAAAAATGTTGGTGTTGCCGGCTCAAACGAATGATAGAAAGATGAACGATTAATGATAAAAATTCGTTGAAACACCGAGAATAAAGTATCCCCAGCAATGGCGCCAAAAAATGTTGTCGCACAGATTGTCACGACAACACTCAGATCGGGGGCTGTCACCCTGATCCCCGATCTCTCCGTTTAAGCCTATCTCCCGCGGCTAAGGGAGGTAGACCCTATAGAAAAATGGATGACCAACTGTGAACCAGTTGGGTTGGGAGACACGAAGGGAAACCAACACTAAATTGATTTTATTAATTTAATAGACCAGTGCCTTATGAAATGAATGATGAAACGATTATTTATCAAATGCTGCAGAGATATAAGGTCATTAACAATCATTTACCAACAATGCTTAATTTTTTTTACCAAACATGAGATAATCAGTAAATTCTTAATGGTTTAAATAATACTCCAGCAATTAAAAATTCGAAAAATAAAGAGCTCATGTAAAATGCTAACGAGAGATCACATTCATATAATTAATCTTCAGATGAACATTAAAGCATGTTAAAAATTACAACATCAAAATTTTAGCCTCAGCAGATAAAACATAGCAAATTCTTGAGCCAATACTCAAACTGGAAAAATATTTTCATTTTTTTTTTTTTTTAAAGAAAACTAAAGACTAAATGAAACTTTGAATCAAAAATCTAAATAAAACTAAATTAAAAGAAATATATATATATATATATATATATATATATATATATATATATATATATATTGTTTATATATTTTCTTTTGTATTTAAATCAAAAAAATCCAAACAACTAACTAAATCTAAAATCCAAACTCTAAAAAAATGGAACTTTTTATGTCTTTTTATATTTTATATTTTTTTTATGATTTTTTATTTTTATAATTTTTTTTTATAATTTTTTTTTTAAATAAAATTCTAAGATTAAAATAAAACAAAACTAAATTATAAAATCAAAATTAAAATCTAAAACTTTTTATGATTTTAAAAGTTTTATAATTTTTTTGAATTTTTATGATTAAATAAAAAACTAAAAAAAAATTAAATCCTAATCCAAATCTAAAACTATATTAAAAGAAATCTAAAGTAATATTAAAACTATATTCAAATTTCTGAGTCGAATATACAAAGAATCAAACAAAAGTTAAAAAAAAAAAAAAAACTTACCCTAACTAAATTATAAAGAAAATCTAAAACTAAACGCTACCCTTTAATTTTTTATTTTTATTTTTAATTTAAATCATAACATAAGACATAAAATGAAAAGTCAATTTTTTTTTTAAAATAAAACAAAACCAAATAACATTTAATAAAACTAACCGTATGAAAAAAATAAAAAAGGAAAACTAATATGAACGCATGAACGCATAAGAAATCCAACAAACTAATATGAACGCATAAGAAACACCACGCGTATACTGAAACTCAACACAGAACCCTGGCCTGTATCCAAGAGCTATTTCAAAAAAAAGAATTTGCTTTGCCGCAGGGAGGAAAATACACGACGCTGTTTTGCTTTTACGGAAAAAAAATGCGGGTGGATTAGTTGTAGATGGAGAGTTGCAGAGGCAGCGGAGAGTGATGGAAACGTGAGGGTTTTGAATGTTGCTTGCAGGTGCTGGAACAGCAAGTTTTTTGCAGGTGGATTGGCTGCGTATGGAAGGTTTTTGACCTGCAGGATTGCTGCTTGGGGATTGAAAAATTGATGGCAATGTAGAGTTTTTTTTTTTTTTTTTGGGCAAGGGATCTGGCAGCGTTTGGAAAGAGCCACGGAGCTTGATGAAGGTTACACGTAGGGCAGCATGGAAAAATTTTGATGGCGGATTTGCTGAGAGCTGAAGGGTGAATGGTGTACACAAATGATGAAGGGAGCTGGAGAATGGACGTAGGGATAGCTATGGCATATGCAGATGCAAAGGGAGAGAGCAGCGTGAGGACAGTGATGCGCTGTGGGTAAAAATGATATGGCTGCGTGAAATGGAAGGGATTGGCCAGCGATCTGATGGACGCAAATCTGGAGATCTGAACAGTGCATACCCCAAAAAAATTTCGAATTTTTCCTGTGAAGATGAAGCCCTAGCAGACAAATGGCTTGGAAACCTTGAAATTCCTCAGAGAAACCCTGCAAATTCTCCAGTAAATTTTAAATTTGTCCTGCATTCAAATTTGTTTAATGAAAACCCCGAAAAATTCTCAAGCCTGTACCTGTAGCCTGTAAAAGAAATGAAAACCCAAAATAATATGTGCAAGAAACGAAACTGAAAACCTTAAACCCAGTAAAAAAATTTATAGTATTTACAAATTTTCGACTCTTAAACAGCCAGATTTATCAATAATCAACAATGATATTATCAGAATTTGATTTTAATGTGAGATACTTCAGAAAATCCTGCATGCATTCATAAAAATATTTTGAATGATAAGCCCGGGATCAAGAATTGGCTGGGCTCTTTCAGAAAACACAAATCTGGGAGTTGGCTGGTTTAGCCGAGAACTTCCCCTAACGCCCAGTAATTTGAAAAAAGGATTTCCTGCACAGCTTAAAATCAACCATTAACATAGAGGGAGAAAACAATAGTGAAACCCAGATCAAATGGAGATACTTGCCACTATATTTCAGAATCTAAACTATCATTCAAACCCCAAAGATCAGACAAGATACTTGTGCCTAGATCAATCTTCATTAAGCTACCATCAATGGCTGAAAATAAAATTATGCAAAAAAATAAAACAATCTTACAGCATTTCCAAAAGAGTAACACCAGCAAGATTTTTAACCCCAAAGTCTTTCTTTATTGCACAAAAATGACTACAAGAGAGCTTTCTTTTGCACCAGACTCTTAGATCTAATCTGATCTCAAATGACCCCTAGCACCCTATTTAAAGGAAAAAATTCCCAACAGCTAGTTCGAGTGATCCATGTCAAAATGATCTCGACCGTCGATGAGGATCAAGATATCTCTTAATCTCATTCGTTCGAATTTTTAATGCATTAAAAGATTGAAATTCTGCATTTATTTACTCAAAAATATTATTTTATTATTTTTAAGTTTTTATTTTATTTTATTATTTTATTATTTTTTTTATTATTATTATTATTATTTTAATTTATTTTTTTATTTTTATTTTTATTTTTATTTTTTTTATTAATTTTCATTTTTTATTTATTTATTTTTATATCTTATATATATATATATATATATATATATAGATATATATTCATTTTTTATTGTTTTTTATCTTTTCAATTTTTCAATTTTTAATTTTTAATTTATTTTTAAATGGACCCTCGAACATAGCCTTTGGAAAAATCACCTAGGACCTAAGAATTAGGACTTATGAGGGGATTAAAACATTTTCTAACCCTCAAGACACTTTACATCATGACTTTTACAATTTTACATCTCAAAGGGGAAAACCCATTTGACATAGACCCTCATAGACCACCCAGTTCTGCGACCAAATATAATCTAGCAGATCAACACACTAGGATTCCTCTAAGATTCTAATGACAAAATTCATTCTGGCTTTGGGGTTAGGCTAAAGGAAAACTCTACCGATCATGGATCGGTGAAACAAAAAACCTTCCGGAACGTAGATTATCACTAGAAAATTAGGTCCACCTATGCAATTTACATACATGACTCATATCTGCTAAGATTATTTACAATTCACACATGCAGACTAGTTTTAAAACATAGTATGATTAGGTCGATGATGACTGTCGAATGGCACGGACATGTCGATTAAGCGCTATCCCTTTTGCAAAGAAAAGGGGGTGTATTGCTATGGGTAGTTGACACGTAGTGGTCAACATCTGGCTCCACTTGGGGACACGTTGTTGCACTGTAGGAATGTGAGAATCCAGAATCTGTATCCATGCAACACACAACAAAATATAAGTAGCATCCGTCCAAAAAATCATCATATAACATTAAACATATGAAAGATATAAGCTCTTCATTTATTAACTATCTAGAAAAGTAAATCTAATCCTAAAACAGAAATAAAATGTTGAAATGACAAGGAGTAGGGTTAGAAATACAATACAAAGGATGCCCCATGGCATCAGATGTGTTCAATATAGTGTATACTGAGCATTTGCCTGCTTTCAGGCAAATCTGTCGGCTGCTTGTCGGATGTGCCATGTCCAATTCTGCATATGGTAGGACTTTTTCCTATCCGAAAATCAAGCTGTTCACGGCCGTCTGATGCATCAAATCTTCTTCTCGTTTTCTTTCTCTTGTGCCTTTTCTTTGTGGCAGGTTGTATCACTGCTAACGTGGGACTTTCTGCTTCAAAGCTCTCATATGAAGTATGTAAGATATGCGTGACATGTCTTTCTTCATTCTGCATCTGCCCTGTCAAGGATGATGGATCAATCTCATAAGTGCCATGAGTTATAACTTGGCCTTCTAAGATTGGTGGATTAACCGTGTGAGCATCAATCTGATTATTAACTTCCCTTTTATCCAGGTCACCTTCAATGGAACAAAGAACCTCATAATAAGATGGAGCTTGCTGTAACAGATAGGGAGGCTCCTAATGTATTGACGTTCCTTGGTTTCTTTCATTTTCCGATTGTTGTTGATATTTCTGAAACTGTATTTTAATGGCATCCATCTGACTAGAGTGCTCAACCTTTATAGCACTGATTTCCCTGGCATGGTCTTCCTCCATGGTCAGAAACTTATTCTGAAGACATATCTGATTAGCTTCCATATCTTTTATTACTCTATCGTCCTTTTCCTTTATGGTCATCAAGCAATGCTGCATGGAGTTTATCTCTTTCTTATGATTTTCTTGCATGGTCGTCATATTTTCCTCTAAGCCTGATAACTTGCTTTGCATAAAACTAATTTATGTGTCATGATTAGTCTTCATGTCCTCAATTTCCTTAGTATGTTGATTTTGAATGATCTCTATCTCCCTATTACGCTTTTCCAGGTGGGTGCATAAAATTCTCACATCATTGGCGTAATTAGTTTTATTGATCTCCATATTGTTTACCAGCAACATTAGTTCTTGTATAATTTGCTTATGATCTTCCTTTTCATTGTCAACACTGTTTTTACAATTTGTTCCTACTTTTCCACTATGATCTGCAATGGTACAAGTGGATGGAAAATTCTGATATGATGCATTGTCTTGAAATCTCTCATCGACAGCTGAACCTTTTATAAGATTACTTTCATTCTGTTGCACAATTTTAGAGGCACAAGGCGAGCTATCTGGATCACCATATCTATCTTTAAAAGCATCGACTATGTCTTGTAAAGAAGTGAAGGAATCTTCACGACAACTTTTAAACCAATTCAAAGCATCATCTTATAAAGAAAGGACAAATAGACGCATTTTGACATCTTCATGATTATACTGAGGAGATCTACAATACATAATCATTACCAACTTAGATGCTTTTTAACAGCGACTGAATCACCACCCGAGAACACAGGTAATTTAGAAATGGACACCTCCAGAATATCATGGCGAACATCAATAAAATGACATGGTTTAAATGAATAATCCATGATGAATAATAAGCGATCAAATGGATTATTGAAAGGGACTTCTGCTCAAGAAAATTAAAAAATGAAAGAAGTAGAGTCGCCACTTGAACAATGAGTCAAATTCTAGGATCCAAAAATCAACCAACAAGTTGATATTAAAGAGGCTTCTTGTCTGGGAAAAATAAATGCAAAGAAATGGAGTCGCCACCCAAACAAGAAACGAACTGAAGAGTAGTTGCTGATATGATGAAAGATAAGGCGATAAAAAGATCCAAATGATGCCAAAAAAAAATGTTGACTGTGCCAACTCAAATGAGAAAGATGAAAGAATGATGAATGTCGAATAAACCAAGGACAGAACAACTCTCACTGGAAACGACGCCAAAAAATGTTGGTGTTTCCGACTCAAAAGAATGATAGAAAGATGAACGATTAATGATAAAAAGTCGTTGAAACACCGAAAATAAAGTATCCCCGGTAACAGTGCCAAAAAATGTTGTCGCACAGATTGTCACGACAACACTCAGATCGGGGGCTCTCACCCTGATCCCCGATCTCTCCGTTTAAGCCTATCTCCCGCGGCTAACGGGGGTAGACCCTATAGAAAAATGGATGACCAACTGTGAACCAATTGGGTTGGGAGACACGAAGGGAAACCATCACTAAATTGATTTTATTAATTTAATAGACTGGTGCCTAATGAAATGAATGATGAAACGATTATCTATCAAATGCTGCAGAGATATAAGGTCATTAACAATCATTTACCAACAATGCTTAACTTTTTACCAAACATGAGATAATCAATAAATGCTTAATGGTTTAATGATACTCCAGCAATTAAAAATTCGAAAGATAAAGAGCTCACGTAAAATGCTAACCAGAGATCACATTCATATAGTTAATCTTCAGATGAACATTAAAGCACGTTAAAAATTCCAGCATCAAAATTTTAGCCTCAGCAGATAAAACATAGCAAATTCTTGAGCCAAGACTCAAACCGGAAAAATATTTTCAATTTTTTTTTATTCTTTTTTAAAATAAAATTAAAGACTAAATGAAACTTTGAATCAAAAATCTAAATAAAACTAAATTAAAAGAAATATATATATATATATATTTATTTATTTTTTATTTATTTAAATATTTTCTTTTGTATTTAAATCAAAAAAATCCAAACAACTAACTAAATCTAAAATCCAAACTCTAAAAAAAAAAAAAAATTTATGTCTTTTTATATTTTATATTTTTTATGATTTTTTATTTTTATGATTTTATTTTTATTTTTTTTTTTTTAAATAAAATTCTAAGATTAAAATAAAACAAAACTAAATTATAAAATCAAAATTAAAATCTAAAACTTTTTATGATTTTAAAAGTTTTATAATTTTTTTGAATTTTTATGATTAAATAAAAAACTAAAAAAAAATAAATCCTCCTCCAAATCTAAAACTATATTAAAAGAAAACTAAAGTAATATTAAAACTATATTCAAATTTCTGAGTGGAATATACAAAGAATCAAACAAAAGTTAAAAAAAAAAACTTACCCTAACTGAATTATAAAGAAAGTCTAAAACTAAACACTACCCTTTAATTTTTTATTTTTATTTTTAATTTAAATCATAACATAAGACATAAATTGAAAAGTCAATATTTTTTAAAATAAAACAAAACCAAATAACATTTAATAAAACTAACCGTATGAAAAAAATAAAAAAGGAAAACTAATATGAATGCATGAACACATAAGAAATCCAACAAACTAATATGAACGCATAAGAAACCCTACGCGTATAATGAAACTCAACGCAGAACCCTGGCCCGTATCCAAGAGCTATTTCAAAAAAAAAAAAATCTTTGCCGCAGGGAGGAAAATACACGACGCTGTTTTGCTTTGACGGAAAAAAAAATGCGGGTGGATTAGCTGTAGATGGAGAGTTGCAGAGGCAGCACGGAGAGTGAGGGAAACGTGAGGGTTTTGAATGTTGCTTACAGGTGCTGGAACAACAAGTTTTTTGCAGGTGGATTGGCTGCGTATGGAAGGTTTATGATCTGCAAGATTGCTTCTTGGGGATTGAAAAATTGATGGCAACGTAGAGTTTTGTTTTTTCTTTTTGGGCAAGGGATCTGGCAGCGTTTGGAAAGAGCCACGGAGCTTGATGAAGGTCACACGCAGGGTAGCATGGAAAAATTTTGATGGCGGATTTTCTGAGAGCTAAAGGGTGAATGGTGTACACAAATGATGAAGGGAGCTGGAGAATGGACGTAGGTATAGCTATGGCATATGCAGATGCAAAGGGAGAGAGCAGTGTGAGGACAGTGATGCGCTGTGGGTAAAAATGATATGGCTGCGTGAAACGGAAGGGATTGGCCAGCGATCTGATGGATGAAAATCTGGAGATCTGAACAGTGCATACCCCAAACAAATTTCAAATTTTTCCTGTGAAGATGAAGCCCTAGCAGACAAATGGCTTGGAAACCTTGAAATTCCTCAGAGAAACCTTGCAAATTCTCCAGTAAATTTTAAATTTGTCCTGCATTCAAATTTGTTTAATGAAAACCCCGAAAAATTCTCAAGCCTGTACCTGCAGCCTGCAAAAGAAATGAAAACCCAAAATAATATGTGCAAGAAACGAAATTGAAAACCTTAAACCCAGTAAAAAAATTTACAGTATTTACAAATTTTCGACTCTTAAACAGCTAGATTTATCAATAATCAGCAGCGATATTATCAGAATTTGATTTTAATGTGAGATACTTCAGAAAATCCTGCATGCATTCATAAAAATATTTCGAATGATAAGCCCGGGATCAAGAACTGGCTGGGCTCTTTCAGAAAACACAAATCTGGGAGTTGGCTGGTTTAGCTGAGAACTTCCCCTAACGCCCGGTAATTTGAAAAAAGGATTTCCTGCACAGCTTAAAATCAACCATTAACATAGAGGGAGAAAACAATAGTGAAACCCAAATCAAATGGAGATACCTGCCACTAAATTTCAGAATCTAAACTATCATTCAAACCCCAAAGATCAAACAAGATACCTGTGCCTAGATCAATCTTCATTAAGCTACCATCAATGGCTGAAAATAAAACAATCTTACAGCATTTCCAGAAGAGTAACACCAGCAAGATTTTTAACCCCAAAGTCTTTCTTTATTGCACAAAAATGACTACAAGAGAGCTTTCTTTTGCACTAGACTCTTAGATCTAATCTGATCTCAAATGACCCCTAGCACCCTATTTAAAGGAAAAATTCCCAACAGCTAGTTCGAGTGATCCATGTCAAAATGATCTCGACCGTCGATGAGGATCAAGATATCTCTTAATCTCATCCGTCGAATTTTTAATGCATTAAAAAATTGAAATTCTGCATTTATTTACTCAAAAATATTATTTTATTATTTTAAAGTTTTTATTTTATTTTATTATTTTTTTATTATTATTATTATTATTATTATTATTATTATTATTATTATTATTATTATTATATAGATATATATTCCTTTTTTTTATTGTTTTTTATCTTTTTAAATTTTCAATTTTTAATTTATTTTTAAATGGACCCTCGAACTTAGCCTTTGGAAAAATCACCTAGGACCTAGGACTTAGGACTTATGAGGGGATTAAAACATTTTCTAACCCTCAAGACACTTTACATTATGACTTTTACAATTTTACATCTCAAAGGGGAAAACCCATTTGACATAGACCCTCATAGTCCACCCAGTTCTGCGACCAAATATAATCTAGCAGATCAACACACTAGGATTCCTCTAAGATTCTAATGACAAAATTGATTCCGACTTTGGGGTTAGGCTAAAGGAAAACTCTGCCGATCATGGATCGGTGAGACAAAAACCCTTCCAGAACGTAAATTATCACTAGAAAATTAGGTCCACCTAGGCAATTTACATACATGACTCATATATGCTAAGATTATTTACAATTCACACATGCAGACTGGGTTTACAACATAGTATGATTAGGTCGACGATGACTGTCGAATGGCACGGACATGTAGATTAAGCACTATCCCTTTTGCGAAGAAAAGGGGGTGTACTACTATGGGTAGTTGACACGTAGTGATCAACAAGCCTATGAGGGGAATGCATCAAGTTGTGATCAACAGGCTACCTTTGTGCAAGAAAAACACTGAAGCTTGTATACTTAACAAAGCAAGACAAGGTGCTGCAAAAGCTTGGTAGAGAGGCTCCAAAATAAATCTAAGGCAAAATTTTGGAGGGTGGTTGTAGCCGCTACAACACATACTAATGTTATATTGTCATGAGTGGATTGTAGTCATAGATATTCTTTCACAGTATGACAGGATGATGATGGAGGAAAAGGAGAAGGAGACCATGCTAGAAGGTATCTATGGAGATGAATAAGATCAGAGGATCATCATGTGAGAAGATGAAGGAACACCATATTACAATAGAAGATATACAATCAAGATCACAATGAAGACTCCTTATATTCAATTCATGAGGAGGAGGAGGAAGAAGAACATGCACTATCTCTCAAGAAGACTCAAATATAATAGCAACAAAGAGTGACTTGGCATTTCCATGTCATCATGCAGTCCATGTCGTCAGTGTCATGTTATGTCATGTCATGAGTTATCATGTGCCACATCATTTGCGGATTATGTAAAATTATATATTGGAAAATTTAATGTGAAGTGGAAGTCCAAGATTCATCCATGTAATATGAAAATTCACATGGGAGTAAAAAGGTCATAGAGAAGTCAAATATTCATGAGGGTAGTCCAAGAGTCACAAGGGAGATGAATGATCACCCCATTTTTTATATATACACCATCATTGTTCATGCAAAGGACTTTTTCACCTTGGCTCCTCCTACCAGGCATTAGAGAGGAAGATAGTTATTTTGGAGGAGTGAGTGACTGCTCTAATGCTCGACTATTGGGGCTAGTGGTGTTCACTATCTTGATGTATCTTGGGACTTTACTTAATTCAGAAACTTGTTGACCCAACACACTTTCATGCATATGTTGTGAATATTGTAAGACTATTCTTTCAATGTTTTTTATATATGTTGTTTTCATTTGTGCTAAGGAAACTGAACTATTTCGGTGGTTTTGGTACTTATCTTGTTGAAGGTGTGTTGTATATGCTTTAACAATCATTGCTTCATTGTCAACTATTTCACTGGTTGATCAACAATTCATTCATATGTATATGCTCATGTGCGTTTTCTACATTTGTATTATTACTTGTCTTTAAAGGGCCCACTTTTCTCTTCCCTTTCAATAGAAGGACCTTGATACTTTTTGCAGCTAAACATTTCACAAGGAAAACTCACTTGTTGATTTGAAAATACTTGTACATTACTCTCTTGTGTTGAACTTTGTAGCTAAGGAAAATCCACATGGAAACATGGTAGTCGTGCCGATACTCTAAATGGGGCTCCTACTCCAAATGTGATCTGGAATTTATCCAGGACAAAGAATTAAAGGAATTACAAACTCATGTGCATGGATGTGCCTATGTTACTTATGCAATGGATCAATAATATTGCTAGAATACATAGACACTGAGGCAATCAGAGAAACATAACAGTCAAACATGTAAACAAAACAAGTTTAATAAGGAGTTCACCCAATGCTCCTAGGCTACATCTCCTGGTCCAGCCTTTCAATGGTGGCCTCTCTATTATGTTTTCAAGCAAAATTTTTTTTTTGCAACAGTGAGCTCAATTTGAGACTCACTAAATATAATGAAGTTAGTAGGAATGGAGTGCGCAGACTCTCCTTACTGGAACTCGACCTCTGAGGGTCACATTAGTATGACAGGCCTATGCCGAGGAGTTTTCTTGAACCTCTCAAGACTTCAATGGAGTACAAAAACTCTTTGACTCTCTCTGGCTCTGTCTGGATCAATGCTGCCTTCAGGTCAGCTCAGCTTCTATTCTCTGTTCTCTGCTATTAGCTTCTTGGGTCTTGCTAACTCTTGTCTACCTCTTTATGTTGTCCTTATGCTTCTGTCGGGTCATGGCTTTAAATCTAGTATGTTCTTTAGACTATTCGTTTTTGCTTCCCAGCCTTCTGGTTTCCTTACCTCTGTCTGTTTGAATTCCTCTGCTCTGCATCATCATCACTGGGTAACACCTCGTAGGGATGTGGCCACCTGTTTCCCAACGAACTGGGTGTTAGATTCCTTGAATCATTTTTTATTGGTTGTTAATTCCGTTTGCTTCAAGATCGCCAGTAAATCATGAATCGTTTGCCAACTCATCATCCACATTCGACTTCGAATCCCTTGTCATCTTGATTTTTGACCTATTAAATCCGGTCAGTCATTAGGACGTATCTCTGCCGTTGATCTGGGCCCCCCAAATCCTACGGTCGTCCTTCATATCGGGCAGACAAGTCGCATGGTGTTTACCCATCCAATGTAGGTGGTTTTCTCTCTCATCTGCTAGATGTGTGTCACTCGATGTGTGGCATCAGGCGGGACTCAGTCAAAACTTCTTACTGCCTTGAGGCCTTTTGATATCCTGTCGGTTTGTGGAATCCCGCGCTACGGAACTGAATGCGTTACTTTTCCAAATTTTATAGCGATTTCGGGTGCGGGCGCTTCGGGGCTTTCCTTCACTGAGGGGGACGCCCTGCGATATGCAATTAGCGCTAATCACGTATCAGAAACCACCCCAGTTTCTTGATTTGACCTCTAGTTTTGCCAGTTTGTGGCAGTGCGCGTTACCATGGGCCAACGGCCTGCGCACTCAACTGAGGCTCCTCATTTCTCCACTCTGGCCACAACTACAATTGTTTACTAGGATTCCTTCTGATAGCTTCGATTTTTCTAAGACTTTAATCTTTTAGCATAATTTGAAACAATCATGAAAACTTAGAGAGTTTTTTAAGGATCCAATTCAGATCATGGCCTTCCCACTGAAAAAGCTTTTTGGACCACAAAAATTTGGTTTTCTTTTAAGCATCAATCATGTGAGGGTATTGCTTCCTCGCTTGCTCAATTTCTATCCATTTCGCACTGCTTGGCTTTGAACCCTTGAGTCCAATCCTGAGGTATTCAACATCCCCTTTGCACGTAGTTCTTACCTTCCTGTCCAGAATTGTATCTTCCTGCAATTCATTAAGATATTCAGGCAACAGATCATCAATAGAAGGCAATTGACTCTGCTCTTCAGGATCTTCGATTAATGAAGGTTCAAATAGTCTCAAGTTGTCTGCATTAACAACTGAGTAGATGTGCATGTAAGCTAGTAGATCAAGGCGAAAAGAATTCTCACCAATTTTCTCGAGTATCTTGAAATGTCCATACCTTATTGGCTTTAGCTTCTTACCTTCACCTTGCATTCTATCTTTGCTGATATATAGCCAGACTTGATCCCCAACTTGGAAACTATGCTCCATCCAATGCTTGTCATGCCTTGCTTTGTACTTGGCTTGACTCTTTTCCATTTGTTCCTGTACTACCTGGTGAATCTCTTAGATTTGTTCAATGAGCTTGGTTGCCTTGTCCACATCACCATGTCCATCAACTATTGTGTCTTTACCAAAGACAAAATCCAAGGGATACCTTGGTGTGAAACCAAAACAGGTCTCGAAAGGAGATCATTGTGTAAAAGAATGTTTAGCTCAGTTGTAAACATGCTACACATAACATAAATGTTCATCCCAAAGTTTGGGATGCTTGCTGCAATAGTCTCTGAGCAACTGGATCACTGTCCTGCTGACCACTTATGTTTGGCCATCTGTTTGCAGATGAAAAGTTGTGCTCTTCTTCAGCCTGGTGTCCATCTATTCCCACAAACTTGACCAAAATTTCCCAAAAAATCGAGTATCTCGATCAAATATTATGGAAGTGGGTAATCCAAAATGAACCCATACATGCCGAAAGAAAAACTTTGCAGTTTGTTCAGCGGTAATCTGTTTGTTACAAGGTATTAAAATACACATTTTTCTGAACCTATCCACAACAACATATAAATAGTCATGACCTTTCCTAGATTTAGGCAGTCCTCCAACAAAGTCCATGGAAACACTTTCCCAATGATGAGAAGGAACTGGTAGTGGAGTGTACAAGCCTAGTTTTCTATTGTTGGGCTTGGCTTTAGCACACATGGTACACCCTCTTACATATCTAGAAACTATCTCATTCATTTTTTGCCAATAACAAAATATTTGCAGTTGTGCAACTGTTTTACTTACACCAAAGCGACCTGATATTAGAGAAGTGTGTGCTTCTTGAATTATCTTTACTCTTTTAGTTTGTGGAATGCATAGCTTCCCAAAATGATACAAGAGTTGGTCCTTAACATGATAATCCAATTCTTCTACTCATTTGCCTTGACTTAAAGTTGCATATACATATTTAAAATCTATATCTTGAGCATATTGTTCAATGTAGCTCTCATGTAATACTTAATTATGCTTAAGTATAGTAGATGCATTTATAATTGGTCTAGACAACATATCTGCAAATTTATTGTGTATGCCCTTTTTATATCTGATTACTAAATGAAACTGTTGTAGAAAACCCATCCATATATAGTGTCTTGATTGCTGCAACTTAGTTTGAGAGTGTAGATATTGAAGTGGTTGATGATTAGTATGCATAACTGTCTCTTTGCCCATTAAGTAATGTTTCCACTTTTTCACACTCAGTACTAATGCATACAATTATTTATCATATGTGGGATAGTTAACTACTACATAATTAAATGTCTCAGAATGATAACATATGAGTTTACAGTGTTGCATCAACACTGCTCCCATGGCATAGTCACTGGCATCTGTTTCAATCTCAAATGGTCTTTGAAGATCGGGCAGTGCTAGTATTGGTGTTGTACTAATCTTTTATTTCAAGGTGTAGAAGGCTTTTTGCTATTTGCCTCCCCACTGAAACACCTTGTTCATCCTATTAAAGCATGTAAGGGAGCTGCAATTAAGGAAACGTTAGAAATAAAATTTCCCCAATATTGTGTTGCTCCTAAGAATCTTCTAACTTCTGTAGCAGATTTGGGTTTAGGCCAGTTCACAATGACTACAACCTTAGAGGGATCTATCTTTAATTCACCACCCCCTACTATATGTCCCAAATAATTCAAAGATGTTTTTGCCAAATTCACATTTTGAGAGTTTAACATAAATATTTTCTCTTTTCAAAACATCTAGAGTCTGCTTAACATGCTTTAAATGTTCTTCCCATGTTTTTCTAAATATAAGAATTTCATCCAGATATACAATAACAAAATCATCAAGAAAAGGTCTGAGTACATCATTCATTACTCTCATGAAAGTAGCAGGAGCGTTAGTTAATCTGAAAGGAATAACCAACCACTCATACAATCCCTGCTTTGTTTTGAAAGAAGTCTTCCATGCATCTTGGTCTGCAACTTTGACTTGATGATAGCCACTATGCAAGTCTAACTTGGAAAAATAAACAACTTCCTTCAACTGATCTAATAGATCATCTATGCGAGGAATGGGATAACAATTTTTTATCGTTATCTAATTCAGTGCTCAGTAATCAATGCACATTCTCCATGAGCCATCTTTATTTTTCATCAAAACAATTGCAGACCCACATGGTGATGTGCTAGGTCTAATAAACCCCTTCTCGAGTAGCTCATGTACATGCTTCTTGATTTATGCATTCTCTAAAGTGGACAACCTGTACATTCCAAAGTTAGGCAATGGAGCATCTTGCTGCAAATTAATATCATGCACTATTTCCTTTTTGGGTGGCAGACCTTTAGGTTCTTGAAACAATATATCATATTTTGAAACAACTTTTTCTAAATCAGCTTGATGTTTAGCATCACATCCCTCAAATACATTGGTTTTATCAGGTGTCTTTTCATTTACAACCATCAGTAAACATTGTTTGCATTAATTTACAATTTGCTTCATCTGCCCTGAGTTTATGAGAGTATAATTATTCTTGAGCGTATACCTCTTACAATATATTCAATTCCCTCTTTAACGAGTAGATACTTGTTCTCAGCTCTATAGAAAATAGCTTTTCTATCATACAAGTAAGGACTTCCTAAAACAATTCCACATATATCCAAAGGAACTATATCTAACTCAACCTCATCTACAAATGTTGACCCAAAAGAAAACTTAAGTTTACATTGTCTAGTCACTTGTAGCTTTGCTTTATCACATAACCAACCTAATGGATATGGTTTCTTGTGAGGTGTGGTTAGTAATCCCAATTTCTTTACAATTTCTTTAGAAATTAAATTTACTTGTGAGCCACTATCAAACAAAGTATCAATCTTTTGATGATTTTAAATAACTCGAATATGAAAAAGCTCATGTCTTTTTCTGTCATTTTCTTCATTATTAGTGGATTGTGCAGAATTACTAGTAGATGCTTCAGAATTTTTACCTTTTATACCTGTGGCTGCTATTGTTGCTTCATCTCCTCAGTCTGAACCCAAATCCTTTTGAACATCTGCAACAGTCTTCTTCTTCTTTCCCTCTAACTTCTTAGGTTTCAGCTTTGGGTGCAGAATCCAACAGTGCTCATCATCATGCCCATCCTTCTTACAATGAGTGCATGAAGACTTGCTTTTCTGTACAGTGTTTGTCTTCTTGTCTTTCCATTTCTATTTTCCTTTCTCCTTATTTTTTCTTGCAGTGGGTTTGGATGATCCCCCAACTTCTGGGTTCCCATTCTTACCTCTAGCTTCTAGATGCGTAGCTTGAATGGATACCTCATCTATGCTAGTGGGATTAAACATGAGGATAGTGTGCCTCATGTAGCTGTGTAGACCACCTATATACTTTAACAGAGTCTTAGGTGAGTCTAAAGAAATTCCTAGAATCAAAGCTCTTTTCCTAAATTATTGGGTGTAACCTTGTACACTTTGCCCTTTTAGTTGTCAAAGAGTTTGCTAGCTCATCATGGCTTGCTGGATGTAGGCTAGTGGATAGAATTTCTTTTTAATTGTAGAAACAAATTCACTCCAGACAGAAAGAATATTACCATGTTTCTTCATGTCAGCTTGTGTCTTTCCTTCCCACCATACCAAGGCAATGCCTCCAAGGCGTAGGCTAGCTAACTGAATCTTACTCATGTCTGAGTCAATGCTCTGCACTCTGTAATAAACATCAATCTGTCTGATCCAATTATCCACCTTCTCTGCATTCAACTCTCCATCATATATTGGTAACTCAAATTTAACATCTAATTTAATCAAGGATGTCTTCTTTTTATTTTCAGGACTATTAGGAGGCATGAGAAGTTTTTCTTCTTTCCCTTTGCCTTTAGAGTGGTCATGGAGGAGAGATTCTTCTAGTCCTTTGTCTTGTTTGGAGTTTGATGAATCTTCATCACTATCTTTCTTAAATTCCCTATACATTTCCTCCACCATGGATCTCATGGTCATAAAACTATCCATGAACTAGAGGTTTGATTCCAAGGGATTTTCTTCTAACATTTTCCTCTTAGAATAGACTCTTCCAATTTCCGAGTTAGTTTCAGCCAACTCTCCTTCTCCTAATTTAAGCTTTGATCTAATTAGCATTCAACAACAAGATCCAGCACAAGCTTGTCTAACCTTACTAACCTAGGGCTCTGATACCACTTGATCTCGAATCTATCCACGACAAAGAATTAAAGGTATTACAGACTCATGTGCGTGGATGTGCCTATGTTACTTATGCAATGGATCAATAAGATTGCTAGAATACATAGACACTAAGGCAATCAGAGAAAACATAATAGTCAAACATGTAAACAAAACAAGTTTAATAAGGAGTTCACCCAATGCTCCTGGGCTATGTCTCCTGCTCTAGCCTTTCAGTGGTGGCCTCTCTATTATGTTTTCAAATAGAGTTTTCTTTTTTTACAATAGTGAGCTTGATTCGAGACTCACTAAACAGAATGAAGTCAGTAGGAAGGGAATGCACAGACTCTCCTTACTAGAACTTGACCTCTGAGGGTCACAGTAGTATGACAGGCATATGCTGAGGAGTTTACTTGAACCTCTCAAGCCTTCAATGGAGTACACTGACTCTCTAACTCTCTCTGGCTCTGTCTAGCTCGATGTTACCTTCAGGTCAGCTTGGCTTCTACTCTCTATTCTCTGCTATTAGCTTCTTGCGTCTAGCTAACTTTTGTTTGCCTCTTTGTGTTGTCCTTTTCCTTCTGTCAGGTCATGGCTTTAAAGCTAGTCTGTTCTTTAGACTGTTCGTTTCTGCTTCCCAGCCTTCTAGTTTCCTTACTTCTATCCATTTGAATTCCTCTACTCTACATCATCATCATTGGGTAACGCCTCGCAGGGAGGTGGCCACCTATTTCCCAACGAACTGGGTGTCAGATTCCTTGAATCATTTTTTATTGGTCATTAATTCCGTTTGCTTCAAGATTGCCCATGAATCATGAATCGTTTTCCAACTCATCATCCACGTTGAACTTCAAATCCCCTGTCATCTTACTTTTTGACCTGTCAAATCTGGTCAGTCATCAGGACGTGTCTCCATCATTGATCTGGGCCCCCCAGATCCTACAGTCATCCTTCATATCGGGAAGACAAGTTGCACGGTGTTTACCAATCCGATGTGGGTGGTTTTCTCTCTCATCCGCCAGATGCATGTCGCTCGATGTCTAGCATCGAGCGAGACTCAGTCAAAACTACTCACCGCCTCGAGGCCTTCCCATATCCTATTGTTTTGTGGAATCCCATGCTATAGAACCGAATGCGTACTTATCCAAATTTTATAGCAATTTCGGGTCTGGGCGCTTCAGGGATTTCCTTCACTAAGGGGGATTCCCTGTGATACGATATTAGCGCTTTAGCACTAATCGCATATCAGAAACCACCCCCGTTCCTTGATTTGACCTTCAGTTTTGCCAGTTTGCGATAGTGTGCGTTACCATGGGCCAACGGTCTACATGCTCGACAGAGGGTCCTCGTTGCTCTGCTCTAGCCACAACTATAATTGTTTATGAGGATTCCTTCTGATAGCTTCAATTTTTCTAAGACTTGAATCTTTTAGCATAATTTGAAACAATCATGAAAACTTAGAGAGTGTTTTAAGGATCTAATTCTGATCAAAATGGTGTGAGGTTTAATTGGGATTTCACATCAGGGATGCCCCTTGGTTGATAGATTTCTAGCACTGTCAACAGGAGTAATGGATTCCATTTTGGTATGTGTTGTAGGAGTATGGACACACCTTGTGTAGCTACATCATCTTGGAGCCCTTATTATGTATGAAATCACCTCAGAGATGTACATTTATAAATTTGGAGTGTTGCACCCCACTTTCATAAGCCTATATGTCATTATTGTAGGTTCCTTGTAAGGGATAAGGCCCACATATGTATGGTTGGCCTCCCATACATAGAGGAAGGAAAGAGTTATTTCACTCATAATCATCATACTATTCTCTCTATTTTTATTCTTGGAGCAATTCACTATGGTTCATGAGGAAACCCTAGAAGAAGTTATAAAAGGAAACAAAGAATTATTAGTTGGAGCTTACTCTTGTGAGATGCTTGAATCTGTTCTTGTGAACTAGACATTGGAGATGATCATTCACACTTTTTGTACACATCATTCTAATTTACTCTTCCTTAAATATGTTACTAGGAGAACACTAGTCTCTCTCTCTCTCTCTCTCTCTCTCTCTCTCTCTCTCTCTCATAACTTGATTTGTACTTGGTCTCTTGTCTCTTAATATG
The DNA here is from genome assembly GCA_031772625.1 of Pinus tabuliformis. Taxonomy (NCBI): domain Eukaryota; kingdom Viridiplantae; phylum Streptophyta; class Pinopsida; order Pinales; family Pinaceae; genus Pinus; species Pinus tabuliformis. Next base: position 896,355,009 of record CM062805.1, read on the forward strand.
TCTCCAAGGTTTTTTGAACTTATTGGAGCATCTTGAAGTCTATGGTTAAAAATTCATCCCTTTGAGATTTGGAGATTAGGATTTTTTATTTTTTAAGAATATGGTAACAGAACCACCGTTTTACCCCTATTTTTGTATATGTAATCATAGCCATAAAGGATAATGTGGAAGCCATAGACGGTTGGGAAAATATTTGTAAATGATTGAAGTATTAATTTGTCTTCCTAAAAATAATAAAAATATTAAATCTCGTCTTAAAGGAAGGAACACGTGGATCCAAGTCTAACGGAGAGAAGATAAGTGGGAGAATTGTAGATAGTGGCATAAAAGATTGAACCACCACCTAACATATGGAAGGATGTGATTGAGTGGGGGAAAAGTGCTCACATATTCTTGATTCCACAACGTAAAGGAATGGAGGTCCTGTAGTCTCGCGGGATACATAGGGACTCCAGGAAAAGTGAGAAGAAAGAAGGAAAAGCGAGTAGGAAAAAAAGAGGGGGGAGGAATATTGTTATGAAACCAGCTCACAAAAAGATAGAAAAGAGAGATCCACGCCTTAGAATTCAGCCTCTTCGAGGGGGCAACCTCCTTTACATTACATAAATGAACAATTCTTGGATGATACAAATGAAAAACCTCCTTTCTATATATAGGAGTCTAAGTGGTCCCAATACAATCAAAGCCTACCTAACAATAATATTGTAGGGCACAAAAATAACAATAGTGGGCTTCTATGTGGCACAATAGTAACAATATGGACACTGCATGGGTACAACAATATAAATAAGGGGTATAACTACAATAGTAATGGGGTAATCACTAGTATTATAGGGACCCAACATGCCCCTCTCCTTCAAAAAAGTGTTGTCCTCAACGCTTGAGTAGTTCTGGATACTTCTGCATAAAATTCTCATCCTCCCATGTGGAATCTTCAGCGGATAAGTTCTTCCACTTGATAAGATACTCTGAAATTGATCGATTTCGTAGCTGTCGAGTTCTTGTTTCTATAACTGCTTCCGGTTCCAATATAATTTTTCCTTCTTCGTCAAGTTCTGGCAATATTGTTTGAACTGGGAGCTTGTCGCCTATAACCTTCTTTAAACATGAAACATGGAAAACTGGGTGCAATCGAGAAGCTGCAGGAAGCTCCAATTTGTATGCCATAGTACCAATCTTTTGCAACACCTTGTACGGACCATAATACTTTGGTGATAATTTATTATCCTTCTTAGCTTGCTTAAGGGACATTTGCTTATATGGTTGTAGCCGTAGGAATACCCAATCACCTACATCAAAACTTCTTTCACTGCGATGTTGATCTGCCTGTTGTTTCATTCTATTCTGTGCCAACACGAGGTTATCCTTTAAGAGTTGGAGGACTTGTTGTTGATGTTCGATGTGATGTTCCACTGCCTGAACCTTAGAATTTTCTCTTAAATATGATGTGATGGATGGTGGTTGATACCCATAAAGTGCCATAAATGGGGTCATTTTTGTTGCTGTATGAAGGAAGTGTTATACCACCATTCAGCCAGAGGCAACCATTTGACCCATTGTGTCTGTTTATCAGATACAAAGCAACGAAGATATCCTTCCAAACATTTGTTTACTATCTCAGTTTGCCCATCAGATTGAGGATGATAAGATGAGCTATGAGCTAACTGAGTACCAAGACAAGAAAATAATTCTGTCCAAAAATTTCCAGTGAAAATGGGATCTCTGTCACTTACAATAATCTTTGGGTTTCCATGTAGCTTTTGAACTGTTTCCATAAATGCAGTAGAAACTGTACTGGCTTTAAATGGATGTGATAATGCACAAAAGTGTGCATACTTGGTAAGTCTGTCAACTACCACCATGATGACACTCTTTCCCTCAGACTTGGGTAAACCTGTGATAAAATCCATTGAAACCTCCTCCCAACGTTGGCTTGGAATGGATAAAGGTTGTAATAGACCCGGTGTCTTAATTGTTTCAACTTTATTTTGCTGGCAAACCAAACATTCCGCCACAAACTTTTGAATATCTGATTTAAGGCCATCCCAAAAAAATTCCTTCTTAACCCTGTGGTAAGTTTTTAAAAATCCTGAGTGCCCTCCTAAGGGAGAAGTGTGCAATTCCATAAGAATCTTTTGTTTTAGCTGGGAATTCTTACAGAGGTATAAGCGATCTTTGTACCATAACGAATCATTTTTCCAGCTAAATGTATCAGAAGTACTGGAATCTTGTTGTAGCTTTCGAATAAGTGCCCACACTTCTTCGTCATTCTTCCATTCCTCCCTTGCTTCGTTTATCCAATCTGGTTGGATAATAGAAATGGCACACAACAATGCTTCCACATCCTCATCCTTTCTTGAGAGTGCATCTGCCACCACATTTTGCTTCCCTTTTTTGTAGATGATTTCAAAGTCATAACCCAACATCTTTGTGACCCACTTTTGTTGCTCTTCAGAGGATAATCTTTGTTCTAAAAAGTATTTAAGGCTATCATGATCCGTTTTTACCTTGAAGTGTCTTCCCATTAGGTAGGGTCGCCATTTCTTAAGTGCATGGAGTATTGCCAACATTTCCTTCTCATAAATAGCTTTTCTTAAAAACTTTCCCTTGATTGGACGACTTTCAAAAGCAATGGGTCTTTCATCTTGCATTAGAACAGCACCAATTCCATTTCCTGAAGCATCACATTCCACAATAAAGGTTTTTGTGAAGTCCGGTGTAGCTAAGACCGGTGCTTGGCACATTGCCTCTTTAAGATGTTCAAAGGCCTTTGTTGCTTCTGAAGTCCATGAAAATGAATCTTTCTTCAATAATGTTGTTAGAGGTGCTGCTATTCTCCCATAATTCTTAACAAACTTGCGATAATACCCTGTCAACCCAAGAAATCCTCGCAGATGCTTTATGGATGTGGGGATTTTCCATTCCTTAATGGCTTTAATTTTGCTAGGGTCTACCTTAACTCCTTCATGAGATACAATATGACCCAAATATTCCACCTCCTGGACTCCAAAGAAACATTTGGATCTTTTTGCATATAATTGTTTCTCCTCCAATAGTTGTAGCACCCTGTCAACATGTTCAACATGATCCTTCCAAGACTTGCTGTAGATTAGTATATCATCAAAAAATACTAACACAAATTTTCTAAGGAATGGTTTGAAAATTGAATTCATCAAACCTTGAAATGTTGAAGGTGCATTGGTAAGGCCAAAAGGCATGACCAAAAATTCATAATGACCCTCATGAGTTCTAAATGTTGTTTTCGGAATGTCTTCAATCTTCATTCTGATTTGATGATATCCCGAACGAAGATCCAACTTGGTGAAGTAAATTGATCCATGCAATTCATCCAGTAATTCATCAATAACAGGAATGGGGAACTTATCTTTAATAGTGAGCTTGTTGAGCTCCCTATAATCTGGACACATGCGCCATGATCCATCCTTCTTGTGCACCAATACTACTGGAGCTGAGAAAGAACTTTGACTCGGTTGAATTATACCAGCCTCTAGCATTTCTGCAACCATACGTTCAATTTCACTTTTTTGGACATATGGATATCTGTACGGCCTGATGTTTGGAGGAACACTTCCTGGAATCAGATGAATAGCATGATCATGATCACGCATAGGTGGGAGACCTTTGGGAGTCTCAAATACCTTGGAATGATTGTCCAGGACTTTTTGGAGATCTGGAGAAATAGATGATTCCAATGTGGAAACATCTAGCGAACATAATTGTGCAATTACACCTCTTTGCTCCTTTTTTAGAAGCTTTGTCATACCATTAGAGCTGATTATCTTTCCTGGTTTCCCTGCAATACCCCTTAATTCAACTTCCTTTCCTTCCATAGAAAATTTCATGAAAAGTTCTTGAAAATTAAAAGCTATTGTACCCAAGGATTGTAGCCATTGGACTCCTAGTACAACATCAGCACCTCCCATTGGAATGGAAAGCATTGGGCTAGTCAATACATATTCTCCCATGGATAGCTTGATATTATGGCACTTTCCAGAACAATTTATTGTTCCTCCATTTGCAATCATCACTTGACACTCTGGTGCTGGATATAGGAAGCAATTCAATTCTTTTGCTACCCTACAATGAATAAAATTGTGGGTGCTTCCTGAATCAATCAACACTATTACCTTTTTCTTCTTGATTTGTCCTTCTATCTTGATGGTTTGAGGAGTGGTAATTCCCGCCAATGCATTACAAGATATGGTCGGATTTATTTGTTCTTCATCTAGGCTTTGTTCCTGGAATATATCCTCTTCTTTTGACCTTTCTTGCTCCTTTTCTTCTTCCTCTTCACAATCTATGTAGAATAATTTCTTCTCAGCACACTTATGACCTTTTGTGTATTTGCTATCACAATTGTAACAAAGCCCTTTTGCTCTTTTTTCTTCCAATTGTTGTGGTGTCAACCTTGTAGGTTGTGGAAGACTATGGGCAACAACACTTCCTTCTTTATAGTTGTGAATGGTATGCTTCCTAGTTGCCATAATTTTGCTTTCCATTTTTCTTGCTAACCTGAATGCCTTCTCTAATGAATCAGGTTCCCAAAGGCGCACATCATGTTGGATATTATCCTTTAAAGACCCTATGAACACATCAATCCTATGCTCCTCTGGAATATCTTTTACCCTTATGTTCAATTTTTGGAACTCCTCAATGTGCTCCATTATTGAACCCTTTTGTTTGAGACTTATCAATTGGCTAAAAAAAGTGTTGCTTTTTGTATCCTCATAATGTGCTATCAATTCTTCCGTAAAAATTGCCCAAGTGATAAATTGTTTACGAGAACAAAGCCATTGATACCATACAAACTGATTTGGTTCCAAATATAAAGTTGCCATACGTACCTTTTGTGTGTTTTGCACATTATTGAGATCGAAGAATTGCTCCATCTGTAATATCCATGTGGCGGGATCCTTGCCATCAAACTTCCTCATATCGATTTTTGGAACATGGTGAGTCTTTGATCCAACATTAGAGTCTATGGAATCATGATTAACATTTCTTTTGTTCTCATCATGAGTTTCCTTTACTACCTTTTCACCATTAGTGACCCTTTCTTGTAGCAACTTCTTCAATTCTTCCATGTTTGTATTCAAATCTATCTTCAAATTTGCCATCGAATCCTCCATCTTAGCTTCCATGCCCTTTATCTTAGATTCCACGCCATTTACCTTAGATTCCACGCCACTTATCTTAGCTTCTGTTAGCTTTTGTGAGCGTGACATTTGTTGCACTTGTTCTTGTAATTTTGATATATCATGTAGCATTTCTTCCTCTTCTTCATGAGTCATGCTAGAGCTTTCAGGTTCCTTACTAGGTGTTTGCATTTTCTTTCCTCGGGGCATCAGTTACCGATAATAATGCTTTACTATGCCCTTTGAATTCTGTTAAACCAAGCTTACACAAAAATTAAAAAAAAAACTACACACCTTTTTTCACTTTATAGAAGCCTGATATTGAATCTGATGTATCTCTGTAATTTCGGATCATCCAATTCTGAAATTGCTACCTGTAGTAGCCTTCTGCGTCCTCTTTCCAATGCCACAAGTCTGAGCCAAATTGGATTCTCCAAGGAAGAGTTATGTGAAATCTCCCACGGTGACTTGCTTTTAGACTGGTTCAGTAGAGCGAAGTTGTACGATGTGCCACGAGTCACTGTTTCGACCTTTGGATCTGAAAAACACCCACAAGAAACTACAGTCCGTCCTCTTTCTGTACCTTCTTACGAAACTTCAATCCGATGCTCAGAAAGAAAGTTATGATGATTTTCCCCAGGTCACCTGTTTTGAGTGTAATTCAGGAGTCATCAAAAAGACCAACTTCCTGAGATCATATCTCCGAAAATATCACGCGAAAAGCTTTGAAATTCGGACCCAAGGTTCAGCGCGATGTCTTCTCAAATGGGTTTTTTTTTCGACTTCTGAAATGTCCCAGAAAAAAAGTTATAGCGAAAATGCCACGATGACCTGTTTGGAGCAGCGAAACCCTAGAATCCAAAGCTCTTATACCAAATGTTATGAAACCAGCTCACAAAAAGATAGAAAAGAGAGATCCACGCCTTAGAATTCAGCCTCTTCGAGGGGGAAACCTCCTTTACATTACATAAATGAACAATTCTTGGATGATACAAATGAAAATACCTCCTTTCTATATATAGGAGTCTAAGTGGTCCCAATACAATCAAAGCCTACATAACAATAATATTGTAGGGCACAACAATAACAATAGTGGGCTTCTATGTGGCACAATAGTAACAATATGGACACTACATGGATACATCAATATAAATAAGGGGTATAACTACAATAGTAATGGGGTAATCACTAGTATTATAGGGACCCAACAAATATACAAAAAGAAGTGGGGGATGTTGGACATTGTTGAAAAATGTAGCATGAAATTGTCAATTTGATTTTTCCTTGATTAAATTGAGAAAAATCGAATTTCCACATCGAAAGACAACTTAGATGATGTTAACTTGTGTGACATGGCTTGTGTCACCTAGTTCACTTAGTAAATTTGAGTTGGAGGAGTTAGAGTTAAATTCTGCATTTGTGCTCTGCTAATTTATAGCAGTCAAGGTCAATTATCTCAGGTTGTTTTTAGTTAAACTAGTTCCAACTTTTGGAAGAACTAGTGGAAGGTCAATTAAGCAATGGGACTTCAGTCAAACTCGGTGACCATCCTGTTAACTGATAAATCATCCAAAAATATCTAGTGCATGAAGATAATTTGATTTACCCAGTTGAGGTGGAGATTACAAGGCAGTGTAACATTAGTTGTAGACTAGTCTTGAGTGTACAAGTGTTTCATGCAATCATATGATCAACCTAAGGGAATTGTGAAATTTAATTGAGGGAATTACCTAAATAATAGGGGTTAATTCCTCAAGGAAAAATTAAAGGAAATAGGAGCTCAAGCCAAGGGAAAATCTGACTAAGTATGGATCAGAGGAAATCAGTGAGCAGAGAGATAGGTTGTGCACTAACAGGGTGAGCTCAGTTGAGAAAATAAATTGTAATACATCTCTATTTCATTTTATTAATGCAAGAGCCATTGGGGTTTTTAGCAGATTTCTCTCCCCGGATAAAAATACTAGTTGCATGTCTGTTATTCCTTCTTGCATGTTCGATATTTTTTTTTTCTAAATTTTGAATTAATATCCATAAAGCAATAGTGTAGGTTTGTGTCTTGTGATTTTTATTAAAACTTCATGAGAACTTGCAAATTTGCAACCTAATTTCTACATGGTATCAGAGTTGGATTCACATTAGAGAAAGAAATTCAAAGTTGATTTTTTAGGTTTGAATTTGAAGATTAGTGTAGCAGGATATCTTTAGAGCTGAGAAGATAATAGACTAAGGCTAGAGTATTCCTTGGAAGGCACCTCTAATTTTTTTGCATGGAAGGACCGTATGGAGGAAGTATTGGATGGAAATGGTCTTCCAGAATACATCAAGACAGATGTTGCAAAGCCTCAAGCATCTGATGCCAAGAACATTTCTCAGTGGAATAAATATGTATCTAAGGCGAGGAGAATCATCTTGGAGGTAGTATGGGATCATATTGTCTTCAATATCCATGGAAAAGAAACTTCATTTGCGATGTGGAAAGCACAAACATAATTGTTCAAGAATAGTAGTGACCATAGGAAGTTAGCGCTCAAGGATAAACTTCGAAGTATCAAGTTGCAAAAAAATGAAACAATTCCTTAGTATCTGATCAAGTTTACATAGTGTCATGATGAACTTGGCGGGGGTGGTGTTAATGTCCCTAAAGAAGACCTGGTAACCTTAGCCCTTATGGGCCTTGCTAAGAGTTGGCACAACTACCAATATTCAGTGAATGGGAGGGAGAAACTACCATGTTGGGAGTGCTTATGGTTTAATTTGGTGCAGGAGGAAATAAGGCACAATATCAGAGATGGGACTTCATCCAACGGCAAGGATGAAGAAAAATTTGCATTGGCTGGAAATGTAAAGAAGGGGAAAGGGAATAAATCCCAATCCAAACCAGAATCTAGTCAAGGGGGCAAGAAAAAATATTTGTCAAAAATCAAATGCTTCCATTGTCATGAATCGGAAATTATGCCACCAAGTGTCCACACAAGAAGGCAAGCAATAAGACCCTAGGAGGAGGAGTAGGTGAAGCTTGGCTTCACAATTCGAGCTTGAATTTACGCTCATTGCATGCATGTCCATTATAGTGATGGGAAATGTGTGGTACTTGGACTCAAGTGCATCATTCCACATGACAGGCAATAGATATTTTTTCAATGACATGGAGGAGAAATATTTGTAGATGCACATCAAGATGGGGGATGATGGAAGGGATAGTGTGAAAGGGATTGGTACAATCACCTTTCAGAGGGAGTCAAGCTCCCCCCTCAGGCTCAAGGATGTCATGTTCATTCCAGGCATAAAGAAAAATATCGTCTCTGTTGTAGTTTTGGAAGACTGTGGTTACGATGTGATCTTATGCAAAGGAAAAGCATTTGTGAGACACACAGCCACGAGACGGGTGAAGTATATCATGTTTCGTTTGAAGAACCTATAGAAGCTAGATGTGGAGGATTTTACGGCATTGAGCACAAAGGCGGAGAAGGTGCAGAGTTGTGATGTTGGTGAATAGAAGACTTAGCCATTTTCATCATGTTTCTTTGAATATCATACAACAGATAACCATGGGCCTCCCCAAAAGAGCACTTGAGTAGTAGGATGTATGAAAAGGATCTACTTTGGGGAAGTACACAAAAGCCACCTTCCATGATCGGGATTGTAAAGCACATGCAGTCCTTGAAAGGATCCACTCTGATGTCTGTGGACCTTTCTCGACATCCTCCACTTCTAAGCACAAATATTTTGTCATGCTTATTGATGACTTCTCATGGAAGTGCTAGATCTTCTTTACACAAAAGAAGGATGATACATTCTCCAAGTTCGTAGAATTCAAGGCACTAGTTAATAAAGAAACAGGGAAGAAGGTAAAGTCTGTCAGAAGTGATAAAGGAGGTGAGTACATGTCGAATCAAATTAAAAATTTATGTGGAAAAGAAGGAATTCAATGAGAGTTGACAACACCCCATAACCCACAGCAGAATGGGGTGGCTGAGAGGAAGAACCATCACATTGTGGGAAAAGTGAGGGAAATGTTGCATGACCAAGGCCTACCCCTACATTTGTGGGTTGAAGCACGCAACACAACAATAATTTTGCAGAATCAGAGTGTTGGGAACAGGTCCCCTGGGTTAATTTTGGGGTTAAAACCCAAGTTTTGGGGTAGAAATCCCAAATTTTGTATAAAGAAATGTAAAGTCTCCGCATTTTGTGACCGCAGAGAGTGAAGATATCAAGAGTCAAAAAGGGTTTCCACCCTTAGTTAGATAGGTTGTGTTGGCTTGATGAGATTTGCCCTTGATCCACAGACCATGGGCTTGTACAAAAAGGAGGCCTTAGAGGAGTCTAAGTCAGTTTGGGAGGAAGAGAGTTGATAGAGATAGAGTCATTGATAAGTCTGTAAGGAGCTAAGAGTGAGAGACTTAAAGTAGGAAGAAAGCTCTGTAGAAGAGTGCGCAGGTGTGTGTGCAGGGTAGTCAGAGTCTGTACTAAAAATATGGATCATCAATAAAGAATAATATTCTGAAATTATTGTGTACTTTACTTCTATCAATTACATGCAATTATGTTATGTTAAGCACTGGGTTTAAGTTTTATTGCTAAATTGATGTGTGAAACTATATGTTTTCCTTTTTTATATGAACACAAGTAGAGATATATGTTTATGCCAAGATAATCTAAATTGCATGATAGAATTAGCGACCACTTAAGATAATTTGGAGAACTATACAACAAAATAGTTATAGAGGCATGTAAGTGCCAAGATTTCTTGTTAGGGTTACACAAAGGACGATCACAGACCTTCGCAGAGGTTCTGAAAGACTAATATAGAAGTACAACGATAAGCCCTAAAGGCTTATCGATCTACGTGAAGGGAGAGTTAAGTTACAAAACCAACATCACATCCATCTCAGGCTACAGAAACTTGGTTCCTGCATCCCCCCATACTGCTTCGAGTGAGACTTCAGTCCGTGCCCCGTGGATTGATTCTTAAAGGGCCAGTAGAGTAGGGATTTTCTTGGCTGACTAATGCTGAACCTGGGTCAAGGCCCATCAAGCCAACAAATGGTTCCGTTTCCAGGACTAGGATCTGCATAACGAGATGTGTGATGTCGCATCATTGGAACCCAACTAAGAAGGAGATTGAAGACTGGTTGGATAGAAAGATCCACAAATTCTCGGTGCAAGAAAACAAGAATCCATGATTGACAAAAGAACAGTGGTTGGACAGATATATGTACACAAAGAAACATGAAATCTTCTTCTATTCCTTTCCGGTTGAATTATACGAGTTGATTACGAAGTTGGCAGACAGTTAGGGAAGGTGGAGGCTTGACGATCCAATTATCTAGACCCCATATTTAGTGTGGAAATTAGAAGCCTCTGAAGATAAGATCCCACGAGCTGTCGAACATTAGCTTGATCGTATCATAGGAGGGTTTGTGACAGAGTTTATGATTGATACTTCAATCAGCGACAATGAAGTAGAGTGCCACTTCTTCAAGGGGCCGTGAGGTAAGTATTTGAAATCATTAAATACTTGGATTAAAATGCTCTTGTGTGAAAAGCGGGTCATGCAGTTACCTTTATGTTTAGAGCTACGTGAAGTAGAAGGTCTTTCAGGGATGGAGGAAGAAAAGGTCCTAAGTATAGCCCTCTGATTGAGCCTCCTCTGAGTGATGACAAGGGAGCCGCACAGGCTTCTCTGCTGAGCGCTATTCAGTTGATAAGACAAGGGTTCCCACAAATACCTACACCGCCTCCATCCACATCCCATCCATCGACACTACCCCCATCCTCACCTCCACTGCTTACCCCATCACCCATAGCATCGCCACCTCCACCACTGTTCAACATGGCAAACTCCATAAAGCTAACTGTGTTCAAGGGCATAGGAAATAAAGATCTAGACCAGTTTTGGTTCATCGTGAAGGTTGTATGGGAAGCTCAGGGTCTCACAGATGATCAAATGAAGAAAGAAATGTTGGCTAGTGCTTTACCAGACCACGCACTGACGTGGTACATTAAGTACAGTACTGATAACCTGACGTTTTCGTTGGAAGATATCCAGACTACACTAAATAGGGAATTCAGTAGACATAAGTCTCAAGCGCAATCCACTGTGGGATTTAAGGAGATCATGATGAAGCTTAGGGAGCTGCCCTGGGATTTGGATCAAAGATTGAAGTGTACAATCCGTGAAGCCAACATGAACCTAATTGATGGGCAACACCATGAATGGTTTGTGGCCTCACTCCTGCCCCACCTAAGGGTTCTGCTATCACAACAGAAGACTGGGACCCAAGCGGAAGCTCTGGAAATCACAATGAGACTGCATGAGACACCAATGTAGGATGCTAATTTGGGGCTTCATTAGATTCATGCATAGGTGCAGAACCTTTGCCTCGAAATGCAAAGCCTGATGAAAGACAGAATAGCTCAGCTAGAGGCACACCAAGAAGTATGGTGCCTAAAATGCAAAGGTTAGGGGCATGACAAAGATCATTGTCTAGTATTTGTGAATTATGCTTCAAGAGGGGGACTAATTCCTCTAAGGTTGAAGGCTACAGCAGGGCCAAGTACAAGGCCCCCGCTATTGTGTGCTATATGCCAGGTAGTTGGGAAACATGTGACCAATAATTTCCATTTGCTGCAAAAATTCATATAGACACCACAACAGATCTTCTGCAATTTCTGTCAATCAGTAGGTCATGATGAGTGAAACTGCGTTAGTTACGAATTAATGATGGACAGGACACCTGCATACAGGGTGCAGGCAGAAACGCGACCTCTGGACCAAGGTGCTAGAGGAGTATGACGAGAGTATCAGGGGTGCATCCAAAGCCGAGGTGGATGAGGGCCTAATAGAGTTCGAGGGCAACTTATTTGTTACAATTGTGGAGGACCAGGACACCACGCGAGAGACTACCTGCACCTGACACGACTGGCATGCCACTATTGTACTTAGTTTGACCATATGACTAAGGATTGCCTTATATTGTTGGCTAAGATTCATGAAAAAGGGGGATAGCCTCCTCAACCAACTCAGAACCTACAAATGATGAGGGCTAAGCTGCGTGAGGAAGACCCGAAGGTAAAAATTATGCTATGAAGTGGCAAGACAACTAGTGAGGATAAGGGGAAGCAACCTGCAAAGAGTGAGTGGGTCAGCAAAGCACCAAAAAAGGAGACTGGGTTTGATCTAGAATGTGCAAAAGATACATTTATGGAAGTGAAGAAAAGTTTCGCTAAGGCCTCTACCTCAGGAAGTTAGGAGAAACCAGTTGAAGAAATGGACCCATCCATGATTACCACGTTATTGGAGACCTGCATGAAACTTCTCCGCGATAGTAAGGCTGTGAAGGGACTGCAGGAACTAATCAATCAGTGCACTAGCAAGGATAGCGCTCCTGGCGAACCATGCATAGTCAGAAATCTTGGTAAGCATAAGGCAAGGATTGGACGTGAGATGAGACTCACCGCACAGATAGGGGAATATGAAATGGACCAAGTTATCTTGGATCTGGGGTCCAACACAAATGTTTTTTCGAAGGAAACATGGAAAGAATGGGGAGACTTATGCTCTAATGGTCTTTGATCCAGTTAAGGATGGAAAATCAATAGAAAATCATCCAAATGGAAAGGTTGCAGGGGGTAACAGTTGACATCGAAGGCGCGAGCACACTAGCAGATTTTGAAGTAATAGAGATTGTGGATGATATAAATCCATACCCCATGCTCCTTGGGATCGATTGGGCCACTAACATGAATGGGGTAATCAACCTGAAGAAGCAAAAGATGATATTTGACAAGAAATCGATTCGCGTGGTGGTGCCACTAGATCTTGCAGATGGATCGCGCTATACAGAACCAGTCCGTGATTATGAGAGTGATGATGACTTGGACCAGATTTAAAGAATAATAGCGCAAGACCAAGATTGGGTGAATCCGACAGCAGAAGGATGTATTGAATGGGACTGCGAGAGATCCTGCACATCAGATTCAAACAAAGAACTGGAGCACTCACAGAACCGGCACATGAAGTATCTACGCTGTGTTGTAATATGATGACCAAGTCGTTGCGCTGCGTATCATCAGAGGTATGAAATCTGCCTCACTATGACAGGTTAACTAACATTGATCGCTTTTTGGATGCATTTGAAAGGGAAGTTCCCGAGAAGCATCGATTCCAGGCATTAGACTAGGTGTTGCGCATTACACCTGCAAGATGGTGGGGCACACACAAGGACAGTTTTGAGGATTGGCGCAAATATAAGAGGATGAAGAGGATATGCTTTGGCCACCGAAGGTATGACTAAGAGAAAAGTATGATGGAAGGAATGATCTGCACAATCATTTGGCCAAATGGACTGAAGTATATGGAGCAAAGCCTTAGCCAAAGTGGGTTCATTTGTTTTTTCATACCTTGGATGTTATACCAATGAATTGGTACTTGGAGACAGAACTCTGTCATGGCACTGAAGAATGGGATGTTTTGCGCCAAGGATTTTTTATGACGTTCAATTTTGAGGATGGATTTGAATCTTTCAATGAAGCATTGCAGGAGGTGAAGACAGCCATCTTTAGGATACCACAAGATCCTATAGACCTGATTCAACCCGATTGGACTACCCAATTGAGTCACATGTTGGAGTGTTATAATGTAACAATGGAAGAAGAAGACGAAGACCCGATAAAGATTAATATCCCAGAGACTGAAGGGCACCCTAGAGTTGAAGGACCACAACTAGAGAACCCAGACATAACTGATCCACTCAAGACTAGGAAGATGAACATTGGCACGGAGGCAGAACTGAAGTTTGCAAATATTGGGGACTATTGGGACAACATGACAGTAGACAAGGTCGCTGAACTTCTCCGCAAATATCTGGACTTGTTCTCCATGAAGTTTTCCAATCTAAAAGGAATAATAGGAGACCTGGGTGTCATGAAGATCACCCTAAAACTGGACGCAAAACCTGTGAAACAAAGACCTTACCACCTCAATCCGAAGCATAAGGAAAGGGTCTACGTTGAGTTAGATAAGATGCTCGCACTAGGTATCATTGAGCCGGTGGAAGAATCTGATTGGGTAATCCCAATAGTGGTTCAGGAAGATAAGCCGAAGGAAGAGATAAGGATATGCATAGATATCGAGAAGTTGAATGATGCTTGCATGCATGATCCCTTCCCAACCCTGTTCACCAATGAGGTCCTAGATAATGTTGGTAGCCAAGAAGCATATTTGTTCACTGATGGGTTCTCTGGGTACCATCAAATCAAGATCGCGCTAGAGGATAGAAGTAATATGACCTTCGTGACTGAATGGGGATGCTTCTAGTATACAGTGATGCATTTTGGGCTGAAGAATGCGTCGTCAATCTCTTCACACGTAGTCATCATGGCGTTCAAGGATTTTATTCATAAATTTATGGAAGTATACTTCGATGATTGGACAATGTTCAGACTGGTGAAGCGCCATGTGGCAAGTCTGCGCTTGATGCTAGATACATGCTGGAGATACCAGATCATGCTCAATCTGAAGAAATGTTTGTTTTGCATCCCTTTTGGGATCTTGTTGGGCCATGTGGTATGCAGACAAGGCTTGATGGTAGACCCAGCTAAGATCACAGTCATAATCAACTTGGAGGTGCCAAGGAGTGTGAAACAGTTGCGCGCAACACTGGGGCATACGGGATACTATAGGAAATTCATCAAGAGCTATGCCCAGATTACTGCGCCAATGGAAATTGTTTTAAAAAAGGATGTTACGTTCTGTTGGAATGAAGAATGCCAGAAGAGCTTGGATGTGTTGAAGGAGAAGATGGTCACTACGCAGATCCTAGTCTTCCCCAATCGGAAGAAGGAATTTCATGTGCATGTGGACGTGTCATGTAAAGCACTGGGAGCAATACTAACATAGGCCGGTGAGGGGGACTTGGATCATTCTATAGCGTTTGCAAGTACGAAGTTGTCCAAAGTGGAGAAAAAGTATTCCATGACAGAGCACGAAGGCTTAGCTATGGTGTACGCACTCCATAAGTTTAGGCATTATCTATTGGGCAGACATTTTAAGATGTATACAGACCATTTTGCATTGAAATACCTGGTCAACAAGCTTGTGTTGGGGAGAAAGATATGCAAGTGGCTGTTTTTGTTCCAGGAATATGATTTTGAAGTCATTGTGAAACTAAGACGATTGAATGCAGGACCTGATCATCTGTCATGCATTGAAACTGGCGAAGAGCCTACTAATTTGGAGGAAGGACTGCTTGATGCGCAACTCTTTGCAGTGTGCATCACGGACAACCACTTTGAAGATATTATACACTTCCTGACGATAAGAACGGCTCCAGAAGGATATACAAGTCAACAGAAGAAGGAACTGGTGGTGTGCGCGGCAAACTTTTCTGTCATTGTAGGGCACTTGTACAAAATGGGATCAGATGAAATATTATGACATTATGTGCCAAAGTTTGAATGAAACAGCATCCTCGCTGAGGCTCATTTCAGAGACGTGAGAGGTCATTATGCAGGACAAGCAACAACGCGGAAGATTCTACACGCTGGGTTGTGGTGGCCGACCTTACATAAGGATTCAAAAGTGTATTATAGGGCATGTGATGCATGCCAAAGGATTGGCAGACCCTCGCACAAGGATGAGCTGCCACTAAATCTGCAGATATCATTACAACCCTTTAAGAAGTGGGTGATTGAATTTATGGGACCAATTCAGCCTCCAGGAAAGAAGACGAGTGCGCGGTACATCATCACCGTGACTAAGTACTTAACGAGATGGGCTGAGGCATAGCCTATGAAAGACTGTACGAGCGCGAAAACAGAAAAATTCTAATGAGTAATTGCGGTATGCATTTTCTTAATGAGATGATCAATACTATGATGGAGGAGTTTCACGTGTACCATCAGAAGAGCACACCCTATCATCCGCAGGCTAATGGGATGGTGGAAGAATTTAATAAAATATTGGAGAGTGCTCTCACGAAGGTTTTCAATGCTCAAAGAAACGACTAGGATGTTCGCGTACCCGTGGTACTATGGGTTTATAAAGTGACTTGCAAGAAGTTAACTAGACAAACACTGCTCAAACTAGTTTATGGCGTGGAAGCTGTGATGCCGATGGAGTACATTGTACCTAATCTGCGCATAGCGACATTCACAAGAATGGTGGATCATGGAGCCTTGGAGAAGAGGCTCGTGTAGCTAGCAGAGCTTGAAGAAGACAAATTTCTAGCTGGATTCCATCAACGGGTTCAAAAGGAGTGCGAAAAGTCATGGCATGATCAGCACATCAAAATGGGTACCTTCAAGGTAAATGATCTGGTTTCGTTATATGACAGCAAGTTTGATAAATTTCCAAGGAAATTTAGGATGCATTGGTTGGGGCCCTATGTCATCAAGGAGATTATTAATGGTGGAGTAGTTCAGTTGGTAAAATTGAATGGAGAACCATACCCAGAATAGGTGAGTGGCATCCGGTTGAAGCCATACACGGCGACCTGGCTAGATGACTACAAGATGGAAGCACAGTCTTAGCACTTTAGGTAGCTGAAAGGAGGCACGGGACTATAAACTACACTGCCCAGGTTGGGGAGCTACATGATTGGGAAACTGTGTGGAATGAAGGAATGTCACAGTATCGGTAGGCACGCGCAGGGAACTACACTACCCAAGAAGGGACCGCATAGGGCAGCGGGAAAGTGACTGTTATGGTCATTGTTCATGACTTGACAATAAGAAAATGGACAAATGGAGCATGGGGTGGCATTTAAGTCAGAATTTAAGGGCAATATCTATGAAAATATACTGCCAATCCAGAATTTATGAACAAGTTATGGGGGGAACGGTTGGATTTAAATTCGACATATCCTATAAATTACAAGTGGCTTCCCAGCGAAAAACACTTGGAATTTTGAGAATTGAGGTATTAAGCTCTCAAGTGCATATAAACCTTGAGATGTTTGAAGCCTTGATAGCGAGTTCAGTGTTTGCGAAGTTATCAACAGAGGCGCAGGTATTGTTGTCTAGCATAGTGTCGACGCCTGCAAAAACCGTGAGTGTAGGAGAAGCAACGACAGCCAAAGGAACAACTCCAGAGGTAGTAATGGCAGTTGAGGGTGCTACCCCAGAGGTTGGAAGTGTAGAAGTACTAGCAGAAGTGCCTAAATCCCCAAGGACACCCAAGCCGAACAGAAAAGCCCACCGTGCAGGAAAAGGGTAAGGTGATTGACCTAGCGAGAGCCAAGGTTGACGAACTCCATGTGGGTGCGCAAAATATTGATATGGAGGGGGTGGAGGATGTTGATGTGGAGGGGTCTGACCCTATTTCTAAACTACCTGAGTACATTCCTTTGTGTAGAGGCAAGACGAAGGTTCCGAAGGATATTGATGAAAGTAAGGTCACATTGCACACACCCTTACTACTGGACCAAATTGTCTTTGAAGGTCTGCGCCTGGGATGGATCCCCCTTTTAAAATTGGAGGACTGGGATTTGGCTGATGTAGAACATTTTCCCCACCTAGTGACGGATCAACTCATGCACTGGTGTGGCCACGCTAGAGGCAAGAAAGTGGGTGAAAGGGGTGGATAAGGCAGGTCTATTAAATATGTTGTGGGTGCCACACTACAACCGCACACCCATAACCATGGTAGTGATCAAGCAGTTGCTGTGCTTGGTGCATGATGGGTGTTTGTGGCTAGAAGAGTCGATACCCATCACTAAAATGTTGATCCATAGGATCACTCGACTGCTGCACTCTAGAGAAAATCTAGCCATGGCGTTAAGCGAAAAGACAGGCGAGTGCGACCTCGCTGAAGCCATGAAGGAAAAATTCAAACTTGCTAAGAATCCACGTAGCTACACCATCACAAGTATAGTTGACCCCATAGGCAAAGTAGTGATGCAGATCTTGGCAGGAAAGATTATGCGAAAGTGTTGTGCAGATGAAGTGTCAGCACCAGTAGTACCCTTAGTGGCCTAGTGCACATAGGGTGTACATTTTAACTGGGTGCGCTATCTCTATGGGGAGTTCCTCGTGAACTACAGAGAGGTGCAGGATCACATCAAAACATTCCACTATGCCTCATTTTGCTATCCATAGTGCTGGTCGCGTGAGAGTTACCAGAGGATAGCTAGTTTCCTCCAGTCATAGCAGACCTACCAGAAGCAGAAAAGTTCACTTTGTTATGGGCTACGAAGGACCCTCAAAGCATCAAGGACAACAAGATATTTTGGATCTTGATGGAGATGAGCATCCATATGGTCATCAACTGCAAACCGCGGTTGTCACCAACTATGTATGAGAAGCTGCAGAAGTATGTGGAGTTCAAGGACAATTTTCACCAGGTCTCGATACATGCACAAAAGGACCCAGAGCAGAAATTGTATGACCTACCATACCTGGCCACAGAAGACACAATTACAGAGGTCCTCGACTGCTGGCCGGCAGATTGGCGCACTACCTCGGACTTGGCAGCTGGTTCTAGCAAGACCATAGCATGAAAAAAAAAGGAAGAGGCCAACCTAAATATGGAGAAGTTGGCCACAAAGAGAAAAAGGAGGTTCAGGACAAGGCCAAGGCAGAGCGCGCCACCGCGAAGCAGACAAAAGAAGAGGAGCACAACTCTGATAGGAGTCAGAAGTCGCCTTCTCCGGAGACAGAGGAGGAGGACCAGCAGTGAAACCGAGGAAGAGCGGACCTAGAGACCACTCTATTATGTATTAAGCGTAACCGATATCTAGAGAAGGTAGGGTCACGAAAGAAGCCTAAGGCCAGCAAGACTTCTCTCGATCTGATCACCTTAATATAAGATGATTTAAATGACATCGGTGATATGATCATAGATGCCACCGTGGAACTACTACAACAGAAGCACGCCTTGGGGGCCATTCAGACAATCTGTGCGAGCTATAGATCCAGGCATCACATGTCCAAACCAACGTGGGATGAAGAAGTACGGCATCAACTAGTTTGGTGCCTAGCACATTGGAAGTAGCAGGGTGGTGTGCATACTAGATCCCCGAGAAATAATGCTATCGTAGGGAGTGCTAACCACAAACACTGAAGTTGATAGGCCTGCTATCAGAGCCCTCAAAGGAGTTGGGCTCAATTTGGTCGCGCTTCCCAGTGAGACACCTCACAATTTGCAGGATGGCGTGATAACGAAACTTTGGGCCCACGAAGAGCGCGCATTACAAGTAATCAGTGAGCAGAATGTCAACAATGCTCAGATGATGGTACAGAGGGATTCCATTGTTAACCTAGTCAAAGCCATCACAAAAAAAAATGAGCGCACGTCCAAGGTGGTGGCTGAGGCATGCAGGTCTATCCCAGAGCTATCCATTCCCGATGATGAGCCAATGAATGTGTGTATTTAGAAGCTCATTGTTGGAGTGCGCAACGCCAGAACAAAGTTGGCAAAGGTTCAGTTTCACTTGAACCTCAAGATTGCAGAACTGCAGCTGAAGGCCTAACCTTCAACCCCGCTATAAGTCAAAGAACAGCGTGAGACAATTGTGAAAGACATTGTGGCAACAGTGAACAACACCGTAACATAGTGTACCATGCTCTTCGAACAGGCACTCAAAGTGGTCACCAATTTGCAGGACGATCCCACCTTACAAAGGTTGGAAACAGAGGCCCGACAACTACAGAAACATTATTGTTATAGACATTTTTGGGCACTGCAACCCCGATCATAAATGTCCATAAACCAAGGGCTCTTAAGTCCTTAAAAGTTTTGTTCCGACCTCTAAAAGAATAAGGTCAACTAATTACATCTTCTCCCAGAAGTTCTCTATGAAAAACTACTCAGAACTGGTCAAAACTGGACAATCTCACCTGCTCCATGGTCAAAGTGTGCTGCATCCCACCTAAATACACATGGGAGGTGCGATGCATCTTGAAAAGCCCTTCTATGGGGTGCGATGGGTGAGAATGGACAAATGGCAGGGTCAATCTGCAAGGTGGAGGATCATGGAATCTTCCAGAAACTTCTCCTATGACACTTTCCTCTCTGCATTCGCCCAGGGATGAGTAAGAGATCATCAATCTCCAAGTGGAATCAAGAACTATCAGAGAGAGGACACTAATCAAATCTCAAAAAATGACTCACCCCCCTTGCAAACATCTATATATGGATCCCTCATCCCAGAGATCCGGAGGCTGGAATTTTGTATCTTGTAAGGAAGTGTTGCTGGTTTCTTGGTGCAACATCATAGTGTTGGGTGATCTAAGCTTTTCATGAGGTGAAGAAGGGCTTTCTTGCTGAGAGGATGATGCTAGGTCAAAACAATTGGTTGTAATCCTCTTTCCTATTCTTGATTATTAATAAAGCTATTCAAGTTTTCCTCCACATTCTTGTATGATTGATGATATATGCATTTGTGTGGTCAATATATATCTGGTCCTATATTGTTTATGATAGTAGATCTATGTTCTTGGATAGTGTTATGCTGCTATGATTCTACAGGTGCTCTTTGAAGCTGGGTAGATGAGGAAGCGAGTGGCGAAGATCTATCAGAAGGGAGAGGAATCAAGCAAGGAACCAAGTGCAAGACAGAGGTTGGTCTCTTTCTTTCCCCTCCTATCTACTTCTCATAAAGGAAAACGAAAGTAGTTTTAGTTTGTTTGTTTCTAAGGTAGCTACCAGCCTTAGTGGGACTAGCAGCTCTGCATAGACACTAGATTTCCCTATAACAAAATGGCAACTCCACTAGGGAGCGAATAGATTGTTTTTTTATCTACATTTGTTTACTTTATAAACTTACAGACGGAGCCTGAAGTCAAGCCAGCTAGCCTTCGAACTGCATTTGCTATGCAAGTGCAAATTAGATCAATGCTGCTTCAGTCTATCTCCAGGTTTTGTTTATGAACTAAACAATTGATTTACAAGTTCTCTAATTGCCCTTGTGGTGGCACTAGTAACCTCCTTAGATATACCCCTGTAATTGATTTACTGATTACCACTTGCTCGACCTAAATCCCTAAACTGAGCTACAAACTGTGACCCGAAACCCAGTTAAAGTCTCGTCCCTGGTCCATCACACCGTCTCTTCTTTGGATTCTAGATGCATCGCACTTCTCAAGTGTAGTAGGTGCGCTGCATCTCTTTTTCCCTATGTTACAGGTGCGTTGATCAGACAAGGCATTTTCTGCTCTTAGATTTTGGTTCCTGTGTTCACTCTTTTCAGCTCTATTCAGGATTTTTGCTGTCTGTAGTCAGTACACCTCTATTGAAACCCCTTTCCTTGCCATTATTCCGCCTCCATTATGCAAATAACTGTAAATGTTTTTATGTATTTTGAGCCATTTTCAGTTCTCTTTTACAAAGAAGTAGCGTAATTGAACTGTCGTTTCTTGATTTGAAAGTGTCGCAAGTGTCGTTTTCAGTCATAGAAGAGAATCTGATTGTTCTTGATAGTCGATTACACTATTAATCTTGTATTTGATTTGAATTAGTAGTTTTTCAAGTGTCGAAATCAAGTTTTCAATTCCAAATCGCAAAGTGTCGTCATTATCTTCATTTTGTCTTGAAAAGAAACTTGTTAGTAATGTCGCTTTGAAAACAATTCAGATTTGTGCTTAGCTTTCTTTTTATCATTCACACATTAAGAAGGCTGAAAACAAATATATGCATGTGCATTTGCATTTTGATTGTTTGTTGGTTTGATTTAGGACAGTGCATATAGTGTGTGCTCTCTGCTCTATGTTGAAAGAACATCATCTCTCTTTCCTTAGTAGCTAATATTTTCATTGCAAAAAGAAGATTAAACGATTGTTTATCATATTAGATTGCATTTTAGGAATTGTACATCTACATCACCTGGTGAACCTGAAAGGCAAATTTCTTAAGCAAGATCAACTGTAAATAAATTTAATGAATCTAAAAACGCTTTGGAACCTAACGCACAACATTTAGAAGTCTAGGCTAGAGATGTATTCCAGCGTCGTAAAGCCTGGTAACTGTTGTTTTCATTGATGGTTGGGTGATTCCTCCACTTTGAGACGATAAGTGCCAGTACGGACTTATGCTCCCACATACCGTCGAGTATATATTGGGAGACCACAATAAACTTTATCCTTTATCCATAGGAAGCCGTGTCTGCCGCCCTATCGATTGCAATTCACTAAACACAGCATTCGGGAAGATTGATTGCCGTACCATAAAAAGTATTCAGCAGTTTTGCGATTGGTTTGGTAATCCATCTGTCTAGATTTCCAGAGCAGTCTCTTTCGTTCCTTTTCAGACTCTTAAAGGAAAAGGTCCATCTGAGCACTTGTCACTTCAGGTTCATTAAAAATCGAAGGTGACTAGAGTCATCTTTTGTTTTTTCTTGACTCTTAAAAATTGAAAAAGCAAGTTGTGTCAAAGCATCTAAAATTTATTTTAATCGGAATAAATATCACCTTTCCTACATTGGTCTTAGGTTGAGAAAATGGAGTCCACCAACCAAGGAGTTCCCCTTGGGGGAAATCCTAGTCCTTTCTCCTCTTGGGGAGATGTTAGCGTGCCCCATATGGCCACATTGTCGCTTCCAAGATTGAAAATCGGCTTGCCTGTATGGCTCTTCTCGACTTATGTCGTTCAGAACACCATGATTCTTGAACAATCAAGTCAGCAACTAAACGATACTAGAGTTACCCCCCAACCCTCTACTTCATCCAATTCTTCCTCTCCTCCTTCCTCTTCGCTTGATGAAGCTAGTAAAGCCAAAAATCAAGTAACCGAGAAGAAGAAGGAGAAGAAGAAGAAGGAGCCAAAGGCAAAAAGGGGCAACCAAGCATCGTCTAGCGAAAATCCACACACTGCACCGTTCAAGCCTAAATCGCCATGTTTCATTTGCAAAGGAGACCACTATCATCGAGATTGTCCCTGCATCCCTCGGATCTTAAGGGATTGGTCTCCTCGTTTGCACAATCTAGTGTCGTCAACCTCTGATGATCATGTTGAAAATACACCGTCGACTAGTGAAAGTGAAGCCCCTGGACAAAAAGGAAAATGTAAATTTCCTTGTAAACTGTGTGAAGTTGATCACGCCGTCCACCATTGTCCCTTCTTAGACGAGGCTAAAAGAGTTTTGGACAATCGTCCGATTTCACCGTTGCGACTTTTTCCTTGATATAAGAAACTCTTGTCGAGTCCGTCACTAGTTGAGAATCCGGCTGACACGCCGTTGTGGTCGGCCGAAGCGTCTATCATTGAAGATAAACCATCTGAATCCACACCAGACAAAATTCAAAAGGTCGAGGTGGCAATTGACCCAGTCTTGCCTTCAGAGGATCCATCTTCAGATCGTACAGTCACCGGAGAGAACAAAAACGACACCGTCCAAATTCTCTTCGTAAGCACAGACTCTGATGAACATGGGGGCAGTCTACCCATTCCTTTACCGCAGGAAGGAAGTTCGTCAGAGTCATATCTGGCCATCTATTTGATCCCACCTCCAATCAACCTAGTTGTTTCCTTTTATTGGAATCTACTAGGCAGACCCCGTTTACCGGCTAGTGTACCATTTCGAATCATTGCTCAAATATACAGAATGGTCATGACTGGTACCATCATAAATTAAGGGACTTCTGTGAGTATCCTTTCCTCAACTTCTTGGAAAGCACTTGGTTCGCCACAAGTTTTGCCTGAAATGAGAAATCTAACAGGCTTTGACAAAGGAACTAGTCGACCGTTAGGGATCCTTCCCAATGTGCCGATAACATTGAGAAGGAAAACCGTTCACATGAACGTAATGGTAGTCCAAGGACCCCTGGATTATAATCTACTCCTTGGACATGACTATATTTATTGCATGAGAGCCATTGTCTCCTCACTCTTTAGAGTAATGTGTTTTCTGCATGAAGGAAGAGTGGTCAAGCTTGTAGACCAGCTTTCATTCCCGGGTTCACACATAGCAAATAGTCATATACCATCCCTGAATGGTCTTTTCACGCAATGAATGTCTCATCAATCCCCAGTCCGTCCTCCTGATGAGTGTGAGTGATTCGAAGGATATGACTGAAACCCAGGGGGCATGCACCCTGGCCTGTTTCGATAGGAAAACCTTGGGTATAGGGTAGGTTTCCGCGAAGGATATATGACTGGTTGACATACCCATCCATTTAGGAAAATGGGGTTAAACCAGAATAAGATACCTCTGTTAGAAGGTAGGCCTTTCCCAATAGAACAAATGTTTTGTCTGCAAATTGAAGGGTAACCTAGAAAAGGTAGGCATTTCCCGATAAAACAAATGTTTTGTCTGCAAATTGAGGGATAACCTAGAAACTCTGCTTCACTATACCTAGGGGCATGCAAACCTTTTGGCATGCAAGCGAAGAGCGACCATTTATTTTTTAAATTTATAGGTCCTCTAACCCTCTAAACTCATAGGATTGGTCATTTCCTAACTTGCATAAAGAAAGGATGCGGGGCAAAGCTTTGAAAAAATGCCATTTTTAATAAGACATCCTTATTATACGACTGGATCGAGCAATTTTAACGCGAAATTCAAGCTCGTTAAAAAGTAAACATAAGCAATGAGCAAATGTTCCCCTAGAGTTTAATCGCATTAAAAAATGAACCAATTTCTGGTAAATAACCATCATGAATGTATTATCATCAGCCTTTGAAGCCTTGGTCGTGTTCTCATCATCACCTCCACTCTGTATTGGCCGATCATTCACCCCCATTTGATTGTTTACCCTTTTTGAGGAACAGCTGCGAAGAGTGATCCTGTTAGCCATCCTTGTGACACTACCATGATTGGAAAATTCCAAACCTTACCTGGAATTAGCTGCTACCCGAATTTATCACTCGTTCCTCAAAAAATGTGTCTCCTTTAAGCTCTTTTCAACTGACTCATAAAATATGAAAATATTGCCGAGCAATTGGCCTCTCCAGCTCGTTAAAGGGACCGGAAGTGCTATCCGTACTTTAGATTTTAATCTTTTTGGACTTGAGGGATCATTACACAAAAAGATCGAGCACTTATTTTGTTCGGCTTGTTAAAAGTATCGAAAATTCATCCCTTTTGTATAGTTTTATACTTTTTCGGACTCAAGGGATTATATGACGAAAAATGATTATTGGAGTTTTCTTTACGTCCTTTTTTCAGACTCTCTAAAATTGAAAAGGACCGAGTTATCCTTGTCGTTAAACTCGTTAAAACCGAATAGCGACAAACTTGTCCATACAGACAAGAACAAGTTTCACTATCGCTAGGCTCGTTAAAACATAGCGATGGGTTTGCCCGAAGGGAAAATTATAGAACAAGCATATGTTATCCTCCTCAAGCTTGAGAAAAATAAAGAGGTACTGGCCAGTAATGACTGGGGAAAAATTGGGAAGAAAACTTGAAGAAACTTTATTGGTAGCAAGTCGCTCTTGAACATGACACTTTCACTCTGCATCCAAGTCGGGTTGGGTTGTTCCGTTCACTGGTCATATCACTATGGGTCCGTCACACCATCCATATTTGGGGTTAACGCTACCAATCCATCATGTTAGTGTCGCCGATATGTTCAAGAGAAGTTGCTCAGAGAATTCACCTGTGTCTCACCACTGCAATACATTTACGCTCCATTCTTTCATGACCGCCACCATGAACCTTATATCACCAGATCGTTTTCACCTCCATTAAAATAATTTTCTCTGTTCCATGTCATTTATGTGGGATTCACTAAGGCCCTCCTATGACGGATCACTTCTTGTCGACATCAGCTCATTATCCAAGAAGTCGATCTAGGAACAACCCTTTCAGTACTTTGAAACTTGCATGCCTCAATGGCAAGTTTCTCACTTCCGACGACAAGTTTACATCAATGGCCTTCGACCAAAATATTTTGAGTGGTGTTCGACGCCAAGTCCCTTATTCACACCACATGAATTGTACTGTAGTACCTTGAGGGTCATCATCATTATCGGTGATTCCTCTCGCGCTTATTAACAGCTTACATCATTGGATGGTAATTAGCCAATCTCTTTCCATGTTCGACTCCAGAACATCTCTCACATGGATCGACTTGTACTTTGAGTGAAGATCGAACGAGATTGAAGACCCCGGATCTAGTTTCATCCATTCAGGCTGCGATATATATTCAGGAAAATAAAGACATCAAATGTACATCATTATTGCATAGATAATCATCCAACCTAAGGGATGATGGCTCTACCAGAATCATCAGTCTACACTCAGATGATTGTCTGTCTTATGTACATGAAAATGAATTTATAAAGTTGAGCATGGGAATGCCCGCCTCAACTAGATCATGAAAATATTATGAACATAATGTATTGTATTGTATCTTATTACAGGTCGCCTTCCAGCTTGAAAAAACTTCAGATCCTCATGATAAAGCATTTCACCCGACATCAACAGATTAACAACCTCATGCTTTAGGGGGCAACTATTATAGACATTTTTGGGCACTGCAACCCCGATCATAAATGTCCATAAACCAAGGGCTCTTAAGTCCCTAAAAGTGTTGTTCTGACCTCTAAAAGAACAAGGTCAACTGATTACATCTTCTCCCAGAAGTTCTCCATGAAAAACTACTCAGAACTGGTCAAAACTGGACAATCTCACCTGCTCCACGGTCAAAGTGTGCTCCATCCCACCTAAATACACATGGGAGGTGCGATGCATCTTGAAAAGCCCTTCTATGGGGTGTGATGGGTGAGAATGGACAAATGGCAGGGTCAATCTGCAAGGTGGAGGATCATGGAATCTTCCAGAAACTTTTCCTATGACACTTGCCTCTCTGCATTCGCCCAGGGATGAGTAAGAGATCATCAATCTCCAAGTGGAATCAAGAACTATCAGAGAGAGGACACTAATCAAATCTCAAAAGCTGACTCACCCCCCTTGCAAACATCTATATATGGATCCCTCATCCCAGAGATCCGAAGGCTGGAATTTTGTATCTTGTAAGGAAGTGCTGCTAGTTTCTTGGTGCAACATCATAGTGTTGGGTGATCTAAGCTTTTCATGAGGTGAAGAAGGGCTTTCTTGCTGAGAGGATGATGCTGGGTCAGAACAATTGGTTGTAATCCTCTTTGCTATTCCTGATTATTAATAAAGCTATTCAATTTTTCCTCCACATTCTTGTATGATTGGTGATATATGCATTTGTGTGGTCAATATATATCTGGTCCTATATTGTTTATGATAGTAGATCTATGTTCTTGGATAGTGTTATGCTGCTTTGATTCTACATGTGCTCTTTGAAGCTGGGTAGACGAGGAAGCGAGTGGCGAAGATCTATCAAAAGGGAGAGGAATCAAGCAAGGAACCAAGTGCAAGATAGAGGTTGGTCTCTTTCTTTCCCCTTCTATCTACTTCTCATAAAGGAAAACGAAGGTAGTTTTAGTTTGTTTGTTTCTAAGGTAGCTACTAGCCTTAGTGGGACTAGCAACTCTGCATAGACACTAGATTTCCCGATAACAAAATGGTGACTCCACTGGGGAGCGAATAGATTGTTTGTTTATCTACATTTGTTTACTTTATAAACTTACAGATGGAGCCTGAAGTCAAGCCAGCTAGCCTTCGAACTGCATTTGCTATGCAAGTGCAAAGTAGATCAATGTTGCTTCAGTCTATCTCTGGGTTTTGTTTATGAACTGAAAAATCGATTTACAAGCTCTCTAATTGCCCTTGTGGTGGCTCTAGTGACCTCCGTAGATCTACCCCTGTGATTGATTTACTGATTACCACTTGCTCGGCCTAAATCCTTGAACTGGGCTGCAAACTGTGACCGGAACCCAGTTAAAGTCTCGTCCCTGGTCCATCGCACCGTCTCTTCTTTGGATTCTAGATGCATCACACTTCTCGAGTGTAGTAGGTGCGCTGCATCTCTTTTTCCCTGTGTTACAGGTGCACTGATCAGACAAGGCCTTTTCTGCTCTTAAATTTTGGTTCCTGTGTTCACTCTTTTCAGCTCTATTCAGGATTTTTGTTGTCTGTAGTCAGTACACCTCTATTGAAACCCCTTTCCTTGCCATTATTCCGCCTCCATTGTGCAAATAACTGTAAAAAATTTTATGTATTTTGAGCCATTTTCAGTTCTCTTTTACAAAGAAGTAGCGTAATTGAACTGTCGTTTCTTGATTTGAAAGTGTCGCAAGTGTCGTTTTCAATCATAGAAGAGAATCTGATTGTTCTTGATAGTCGATTACACTATTACTCTTGTATTTGATTTGAATTAGTAGTTTTTCAAGTGTCGAAATCAAGTTTTCAATTCCAAATCGCAAAGTGTCGTCATTATCTTCATTTTGTCTTGAAAAGAAACTTGTTAGTAATGTCGCTTTGAAAACAATTCAGATTTGTGCTTAGCTTTCTTTTTATCATTCACACATTAAGAAGGCTGAAAACAAATATATGCATGTGGATTTGTATTTTGACTGTTTGTTGGTTTGATTTAGGACAGTGCATATAGTGTGTGCTCTCTGCTCTATGTTGAAAGAACATCATCTCTCTTTCCTTAGTAGCTAGGATTTTCATTGCAAAAAGAAGATTAAACGATTGTTTATCATCTTAGATTGCATTTTAGGAATTGTACATCTACATCACGTGGTGAACCTGAAAGGCAAATTTCTTAAGCAAGATCAACTGTAAATAAATTTAATGAATCTAAAAACGCTTTGGAACCTAACGCACAACATTTAGAAGTCTATGCTAGAGATGTATTTCGGCATCGTAAAGCTTGGTAACTGCTGTTTTCATTGATGGTTGGGTGATTCCTCCACTTTGAGACGATAAGTGCCAGTACGGACTTGTGCTCCCACATACCGTCGATTATATATTGGGATACCACAATAGACTTTATCCTTTATCCATAGGAAGCCGTGTCTGCTGCCCTATCGATTGCAATTCACTGAACACAGCATTCGGGAAGATTGACTGTCGTACCGTAAAAAGTATTCTGCAGTTTTGCGATTGGTTTGGTAATCCATCTGTCTATATTTCCAGAGCAGTCTCTTTCGTTCCTTTTTAGACTCCTTAAAGGAAAAGGTCCATCTGAGCACTTGTCACTTCAGGCTCATTAAAAATCGAAGGCGACTAGAGTCATCTTTTGTTTTTTCTCGTCTCTTAAAAATTGAAAAAGCAAGTTGTGTCAAAGCGTCTAAAATTTATTTTAATCGGAATCAATATCACCTTTCCTACATTGGTCTTAGGTTGAGAAAATGGAGTCCACCAACCAAGGAGTTCCCCTTGGGGGAAATCCTAGTCCTTTCTCCTCTTGGGGAGATGTTAGCTTGCCCCATATGGCCACATTGTCGCTTCCAAGATTGAAAATCGGCTTGCCCGTATGGCTCTTCTCGACTTCTGTCGTTCAAAACACCATGATTCCTGAACAATCAAGTCAGCAACTAAACGATACTAGAGTTACCCCCCAACCCTCTACTTCATCCAATTCTTCCTCTCCTCCTTCCTCTTCGCTTGATGAAGCTAGTAAAGACAAAAATCAAGTAACCAAGAAGAAGAAGGAGAAGAAGAAGAAGGAGCCAAAGGCAAAAAGGGGCAACCAAGCATCGTCTAGCGAAAATCCACACACTGCACCGTCCAGGCCTAAATCACCATGTGTCATTTGCAAAGGAGACCACTATCATCGAGATTTTCCCTACATCCCTCGGATCTTAAGGGACTGGTCTCCTCATTTGCACAATCCAGTGTCGTCAACCTCTAATGATCATGTTGAAAATACACCGTTGACTAGTAAAAGTGAAGCCCCTGGACAAAAAGGAAAATGTAAATTTCCTTGTAAACTGTGTGAAGGCGATCACACCGTCCACCATTGTCCCTTCTTAGACGAGGCTAAAATATTTTTGGACGATCGTCCGGTTTCACCGTTACGACTTCCTCCTTGATATAAGAAACTCTTGCCGAGTCCGTCACTAGTTGAGATTCCGGCTGACACGTCGTTGTGGCCGGCCGAAGCGTCTATCATTGAAGATAAACCATCTGAATCCACACCAGATGAAAGTCAAAAGGTCGAGGTGGCAGTTGACCCGGTCTTGCCTTCAGAGGATCCATCTTCAGATGATACAGTCACCGGAGAGAACAAAAACGACACCGTCCAAATTCTCTTCATAAGCACAGATTCCGATGAACATGGGGGCAGTCTACCCATTCCTTTACCGCAGGAAGGAAGTTCGTCAGAGTCATATCTGGCCATCTATTCGATCCCACCTCCAAGCAACCTAGTTGTTTCCTTTGATTGGAATCTACTAGGCAGACCCCGTTTACCGGCTAGTGTACCATTTCGAATCATTGCTCAAATATACCGAATGGTCATGACCGGTACCATCATAGATGAAGGGGCTTCTGTGAGTATCCTTTCCTCAACTTCTTGGAAAGCACTTGGTTCGCCACAGGTTTTGCCTGAAATGAGAAATCTAACAGGCTTTGACAAAGGAACCAGTCGACCATTAGGGATCCTTCCCAATGTGCCGATAACATTGAGAAGGAAAACCGTTCACATGAACGTAATGGTAGTCCAAGGAACCCTGGATTATAATCTACTCCTTGGACATTACTATATTTATTGCATGGGAGCCATTGTCTCCTCACTCTTTAGAGTAATGTGTTTTCTACATGAAGGAAGAGTGGTCAAGCTCGTAGACCAGCTTTCATTCCCGGGTTCACACATAACAAATAGTCATATACCATCCCTGAATGGTCTTTTCACGCAATGAATGTCTCATCAATCCCTAGTCCATCCTCCTGATGAGCATGAGTGATTCGAAGGATATGACTGAAACCCAGGGGGCATGCACCCTGGCCTGTTTCGACAGGAAAACCTTGGGTATAGGGTAGGTTTCCGCGAAGGATATATGACTGGTTGACATACCCATCCATTTAGGAAAATGGGGTTAAACCAGAATAAGATACCTCCGTTAGAAGGTAGGCCTTTCCCGATAGAACAAATTTTTTGTCTGCAAATTGAAGGGTAACCTGGAAAAGGTAGGCCTTTCCCGATAAAACAAATGTTTTGTCTGCAAATTGAGGGGTAACATGGAAACTCTGCTTCACTATACCTGGGGGCATGCAAACCTTTTGTTATGCAAGCGAAGAGCGACCATTTATTTTTTAAATTTATAGGTCCTCTAACCATCTAAACTCGTAGGATTGGTCATTTCCTAACTTGCATAAAGAAAGGATGTGGGGCAAAGCTTTGAAAAAATGCCATTTTTAATAAGACATCCTTATTATACGACTGGATCGAGCAGTTTTAACGCAGAATTCAAGCTCGTTAAAAAGTAAACATAAGCAATGAGCAAATGTTCCCCTAGAGTTTAATCGCATTAAAAAATGAACCAATTTCCGGTAAATAACCATCATGAATGTATTATCATCAGCCTTTGAAGCCTTGGTCGTGTTCTCATCATCACCTCCACTCTGTATTGGCCGATCATTCACCCCCATTTGATTGTTTACCCTTTTTGAGGAACAGCTGCGAAGAGTGATCCTGTTAGCCATCCTTGTGACACTACCATGATTGGAAAATTCCAAACCTTACCTGGAATTAGCTGCTACCCGAATTTATCACTTGTTCCTCAAAAAACGAGTCTCCTTTAAGCTCTTTTCAACTGACTCATAAAATATGAAAATATTGCCGAGCAATTGGCCTCTCTAGCTCGTTAAAGGGACCGGAAGTGCTATCCCTCCTTTAGATTTTAATCTTTTTGGACTTGAGGGATCATTACACAAAAAGATCGAGCACTTGTTTTGTTCGGCTCGTTAAAAGTATCGAAAATTCATCCCTTTTGTATTGTTTTATACTTTTTCGAACTCAAGGGATTATATGACGAAAAAGGATTATTGGAGTTTTCTTTACGTCCCTTTTTCAGACTCTCTAAAATTGAAAAGGACCGAGTTATCCTTGTCGTTAAACTCATTAAAACCGAATAGCGACAAACTTGTCCATACAGACAAGAACGAGTTTCACTATCGCTAGGCTCGTTAAAACATAGCGATGGGTTTGCCCAAAGGGAAAATTATAGAACAAGAATATGTTATCCTCCTCAAGCTTGACAAAAATAAAGAGGTACTGGTCAGCAATGACTGGGGAAAAATTGGGAAGAAAACTTGAAGAAACTTTATTGGTAGCAAGTCGCTCTTGAACATGACACTTTCACTCCGCATCCAAGTCGGGTTGGGTTGTTCCCTTCACTGGTCATATCACCATGGGTCCATCACACCATCCATATTTGGGGTTAACGCTACCAATCCATCATGTCAGTGTCGCCGATATGTTCAAGAGAAGTTGCTCAGAGAATTCACCTGTGACTCACCCACTGCAATACATTTACGGTCCATTCTTTCATGACCGCCACCCTGAACCTTATATCACCAGATCGTTTTCACCTCCATTAAAATCATTTGCTCCGTTCCATATCATTTATGTGGGATTCACTAAGGCCCTCCTATGATGTATCGCTTCTTTTCGACATCAGCTCATTATCCAAGAAGTCGATCTAGGAACAACCCTTTCAGTGCTTTGAAACTTGCATGCCTCAATGGCAAGTTTCTC
The DNA here is from genome assembly GCA_031772625.1 of Pinus tabuliformis. Classification (NCBI taxonomy): domain Eukaryota; kingdom Viridiplantae; phylum Streptophyta; class Pinopsida; order Pinales; family Pinaceae; genus Pinus; species Pinus tabuliformis. The sequence continues at coordinate 896,387,687 of CM062805.1, forward strand.
ACTTCCGGCGACAAGTTTACATCAATGGCCTTCAACCGAAAGATTTTGAGTGGTGTTCGACGCCAAGTCCCTTATTCACACCACGTGAATTGTACTGTAGTACCTTGAGAGTCATCATCATTATCGGTGATTCCTCTCGCGCCTGTTAACAGCTTACATCATTGGCTGGTAATCAACCAATGTCTTTCCATGTTCGACTCCAGAACATCTCTCACATGGATCGACTTGTACTTTGAGTGAAGATCGAATGAGATTGAAGACCCTGAATCTAGTTTCATCCATCCGGGCTACGATATATATTTAGGAAAATAAAGACATCAAATGTACATCATTATTGCATAGATAATCATCCAACCTAAGGGATGATGGCTCTACCAGAATCATCAATCTACACTCAGATGATTGTATGTCTTATGTACATGAAAATGAATTTATAAAGCTGAGCATGGGAATGCCCGCCTCAACTAGATCATGAAAATATTATGAAGATAATGTATTGTATTGTATCTTATTACAGGCCACCTTCCAGCTTGAAAAAACTTCAGATCCTCATGATAAAGCATTTCACCCGACATCAACAGATTAACAACCTCATGCTTTAGGGGGCAACTATTATAGACATTTTTGGGCACTGAAACCCCGATCATAAATGTCCATAAACCAAGGGCTCTTAAGTCCCTAAAAGTGTTGTTCTGACCTCTAAAAGAACAAGGTCAACTGATTACATCTTCTCCCAGAAGTTCTCCATGAAAATCTACTCAGAACTGGTCAAAACTGGACCATCTCACCTGCTCCATCGTCAAAGTGGGCAGCATCCCACCTAAATACACACAGGAGGTGCGATGCATCTTGAAAATCCCTTCTATGGGGTGTGATGGGCGAGAATGGACAAATGGCAGGGTCAATCTGCAAGGTGGAGGATCATGGAATCTTCCAGAAACTTCTCCTATGACACTTGCCTCTCTGCATTCGCCCAGGGATGAGTAAGAGATCATCAATCTCCAAGTGGAATCAAGAACTATCAGAGAGAGGAAACTAATCAAATCTCAAAAGCTAACTCACCCCCCTTGCAAAAATCTATATATGGATCCCTCATCCCACACATCTGAAGGCTGGAATTTTGTATCTTGTAAGGAAGTGCTGCTGGTTTCTTGGTGCAACATCATAGTGTTGGGTGATCTAAGCTTTTCATGAGGTGAAGAAGGGCTTTCTTGCTGAGAGGATGATGTTGGGTCAGAAAAATTGGTTGTAATCCCCTTTGCTATTCTTGATTATTAATAAAGCTATTCAAGTTTTCCTCCACATTCTTGTATGATTGATGATATATGCATTTGTGTGGTCAATATATATCTGGTCCTATATTGTTTATGATAGTAGATCTATGTTCTTGGATAGTGTTATGCTGCTTTGATTCTACAGGTGCTCTTTGAAGCTGGGTAGATGAGGAAGCGAGTGGCGAAGATCTATCAGAAGGGAGAGGAATCAAGCAAGGAACCAAGCGCAAGACAGAGGTTGGTCTCTTTCTTTCCCCTCCTATCTACTTCTCATAAAGGAAAATGGAAGTAGTTTTAGTTTGTTTGTTTCTAAGGTAGCTACCAGCCTTAGTGGGACTAGCAGCTCTGCATAGACACTAGATTTCCCGATAACAGTTATGATGAAGTCAAAGCATTGGTGTGCATTGTCGCCCTTACACAAAGGCTAGCAAAACTGCATGAGGCAAAGGTACCAAAGGAGCAGGTGGATGCAGCACAGTGCAAAGAGAGTGTCCTGAAGGACGGAATCGGGCCTTGGCTTGATGAAGCCTACGCACTCACTGCCACCATTGAAGGAAATTTGGTTGGTCTGCAAGTGACTTAGTAGAAGATACAGTTAGATAGTATAGGGCCAGCGACGAAGCAGTTGGTTGAGGAGATGACGCATGCGACAACACAGTGCACTGTTTTAGTTGTAGTAGTCCCAGTAGAGCTGGGAGGTCTTCACGACAAGATCTCCACACCGGCTGAGTGACTCGAGGGTGAGTCACCATGTTTGTGTTGGGGGTCTATTGGGAACAGGTCCCCTACGGTCAATTTTGGGGTTAAAAACCCAAGTTTTGGGGCAGAAAGCCCGAATTGTGTATAAAGAAATGTAAAGTCTCGGCATTTTGTGACTGCAGAGCATGAAGATATGAAGAGTTAGAAAGGGTTTCTTCCCTTAGTTAGATAGGTTGTGTCGGCTTGATGAGATCCAACCTTGGTCCGTGGACCATGGGATTGTATAAAAAGGAGGTCTTAGAGGAGTCTAAGTCAGTTTGGGAGGAAGAGAGTTGATAGAGATAGAGTCATTGATGAGTCTGTAAGGAGCTAAGAGTGACAGTCTTGGTGTAGGAAGAAGGCTCTACAACTGAGTGCATAGAGGCCTAGGGTAGAAGTCTGCAGCTGAGTGTGCAGACCCCTGTAGCAGTGTCCATAAGGTAGTCAAAGTCTATACTAAAAATCTGGATCATCAATAAAGAAGAGTATCCTGAAATTACTGTGTATTTTACTTCTGTCAATTACATGCGATTATGTTATGTTAAGCACTGGTTTTACGTTTTATTGCTAAATTGATGTGAGAATCTATATGTTTTCCTTTATTGTATGAATGCAAGTAGAGATATATGTTTACGCCAAGATAATCTAAATTGCAGGATAGAATTAGCGACCACTTAAGATAATTCAGAGAACTATACAACAAAGTAGTTACAGAGGCACGTAAGTGTCGAGATCGCTTGTTAGGGTTACGCGAAGGATGATCACAGACCTTCGTGGAGGTTCTGAAAGACTAATAGAGAAGTACATCGATAAGCCCTAAAATCTTTTGGGAGCCAAGTTTTTGGCTAGGCATTGCTTAGAGAAGGATTGGAGAGCATTGTGATGAGCCTTGGCTTCTCCACAATGCATAGTGAGTACATCTCTTTGGAGGAGTAGGTGGTGTTGCCTATAATCTTCCACTATTGGGGCTAGTGGTTGTCACTGGTGTATGTATGGATGGAACTTTCACTTTATATAATATAACATAACCATCACATTTTCATGCATATGTTTTTATTGTAGTTGGCATATTCTAGTTTCTTTAGAAATGTATGTTATTTAACTTACGCATTTGTGTAAAAACTATTTTGTATATGATCGTATGAATCTTGTTGAAATTGTGTTTTTGGTTTAACCTATCACTTTGGAATGTGGACTATTCTACTTTCCAGCTCGTGATCCGGATTTAAACAAGAATGCAACAAACTACAAAGATAACCATAAATACAGAGATGCAGCAGAAATAATACTTCATTTCATTAATGTAAAATACTGAAAAATGCTTACAAGCAGAAATGGAAATAAACTAGCTCAGGCGATGGTAGCTTATCTTTGAGGAGAGATGTGGTGACTACATGCCTCTGAACTATCTTACAATGAGGCTCGAATGCCTATTTATTGTTGAGAAACAATCAAAAACCCTAAACTTCCAAAAACCTAACCCTAGGAGATGAAGCGCAAAACTATGGGCCCCATTTTGGGTAAATTGGTACATCAACTTCCTGGGGTCGTAACTTTGGCATACTATCTCCATTTGACGTGCACAATACCTTGTTAGAAATATCTATCCGAGGACTACAACTTTGGGAAGAGAAACATCGATCCATGGACCCATGTTTCTCCCATTTTTCCCAAAAAAAACGTCATTTAGGGCCTCAAAACAACTCTGGAAGTTCAGGACTCGAAAAACTGCTAAAAATAGTAAATTGTGCTACAATTAAGGAAACTGAAAAGCTGAAAGAAATAATGGTGTGGGTCCAAGTGGATTGGCAGGTGGCCACCAATATCCACCTGGATCAGCTAGTGTGTTCCTTTTAGGTTATGTACTATCACATGCTTCTAAGGGACACACTTCATTTTTTCCCCTCTGTGTGTTAGAACCCCCATGCATCTCGCTTGACTCATTGCAAGTTCATCCACTTGCTTCCAACAAATATATCAGACTTACCTCTACGTACTACTACAGTCAAGGCATAGATTTACTACCCACTGCAAGGACTCCTACTCCAAATGGCCTGAGGTCTAGTTAGGACTTCTTACCAAGGAGATCCCATGACATGTTAGCGGGTCCAACACTGTCAAAATTTCTAGCACTAGAAGGAGGGCCAGATGAAAAGTTGAGTCCTCAAATTCTGTTTTAGATCTTTTCACATCTTTCATGACTTACATTACAATTCAACCTCCAACATGTCTGTCTCACAGACATGATTTTGAAGTGTCAGAGGATCTCTACGGTGACTTGTCACATAATACTTATGATGGTGAAGGCAGAGAAAAAAAAATTAGTTGTCGTGTTTCCTTCATGGGTTTCTGTGAAAGGAATGAAATCCATGAGGATCACATTGCATGCTCATTGTTCGCATTCATGTTTCAAGGGCACGCACTACAATGGTGTTTCACATTTCCCATAGCATATATCCACTCTTATGATCAGATGATCGAAGCGTTGGTTCATGATTTCTTTCATTATGATCAAAAGTGCTCAAAATTATACAATTACGAAAAGCACCTGATGAATCCCTTTTACAATTTTGGAAATGCTTCCAAAATCTCTCTTTTCAAATCCTAGAAGATAAAATTGATTGGAAATTTCTTCATGAAATATTTCAATATCTTATTCACATATCTGAAAATATTCATGTATTAGAATCATTCGAACCCCTCCGAAAATACCTCAGTGTTAGAGCTTCTAAACCCCAGACAGACAAGGTTGTTGTCACAAGTGACCCTATGTCTCCTTCTCATCAAACAACTCTTGCTCTGTAGTGTGAGGTGGGTGAAGGTGTGGGCACATCTATTGAACTGTCATGTCCTCCCAACCCAACTGATCTAAACATCTGCACATATCTGGTTTCCAAGCTTGTTGGTTGTCATGTGAACCTTTTTCTCAACCTCTGTCCTTTGGTTCCTTTGATCCTCTGGATTTTACTATGTTGGGTACTCCCATTCCAGACTCCACCTTTGTTGTTCACGAGGATCAAGTTGTTGACGGAGTTGGTGTTGATCAGCCAACTTGCACTGTCATTTATGATGAGTATGTGTGGGAATCTGAAGAAGAACCTGTAGTGAAGGATGACCTCCTTTTTTCCACACCTCATCCGCTATTTCCTGACATCTTTTGTGATTCTATCATTTCTCATTTGCCGTGTGAAAATTCATTCGCGGATGTTTCTACTTCTGATCATTCATAGGACACACACGATGTCAGTATGTCATCGCATTGTAGAGAGGACACATCTTTCTTTCCAAGTCCCCCCAATCTATAATCTTTCTTTCTGAAAACTTAGAGGGTGAACATTCTTATTTCTCATCAACCCCTCTAAATGATTCATTAGATCATGAGGATGTCGATGAACATCATGAATTTTTTGATCATGGCTATCATGATCTCTTTATTCCTTCATTCGATCACAATATTGATTCACTTGTTGTTGATCTTTCTAAACCACTGGTCTTTGATGATATACCCACTGATGAAGTGGAAACCCCTTAAGTTTTCGAGGCACTTCAGCCCAAGCTGATGGTTATGTCAAGTCCTCATTGTCTTGAGGTCAGTTCCGCTTCCAATTACAAATCTGTTGAAACGACCCAAGCTCCTCACCACTCTCCTGTTTGCATTGAAGATCAATCTCATCTACAAATTTCACATCCTTCACCTGAATCACATGATCCCATCACTCATGCATTGGAGGAATCATAAACAACGAGCACTCTTTCTAAATGAAAGTTGTCTTACTTTTTCATTTTTTCTCATTTGTCTTGGTCAAAAGAGTGTACATGCTCTGCGCATAGTATGTTGTAACACCATGGTACGTCTGAGAGTGTCTATATTGTGCTTTTACCCTTTTGTTTTCTGTGAACGCATTCAGACTTCAAGCATGTTGGTATTTTCTACCTTATCTTTTTTGTGTCCTGGTTCACATGCTTATCTTCCTTGCCATCCATGCCTTCACCAACATGGGTCAACTAATGCGTTGGTGGCTTCATTGGAAATATCACTTTACATGAATGGGCCCATGAATTGTCTAGCGTAGGAGTAGGATTACTGATTGCTTCTTTCATTTACTTCTGTTCTTTGCTTCTTCTTCTTTTTCTTGTTATGCACCTATAAGTTGAGCTTCACATGAAACCGCATTTGTCTCTCGAGACAAGCAAGGTGAAGTACAAGAGGACTTGTACAACTAGCAACAATTAGTTATCTGTTGTCTTCTCTTTTTATGAAGAGCTTGTTGTCTTCAGTTGATGATACCCTGATGGAAAATACATTATGTTCAGAGCAAGTCTTGGTGAAAACACAATGCTTACACTTTTAACTAGTACCGCCTATTCTAATCATTTTTTTTATATTCGGTTAACCCTTTTCAACTCAGTCAAGTAGAGTAAGGTGAGGGGGAAAACCTTAACAAGTATGTCAAAGGTATATATAACATACTTCTCTGAAGGAACAACCTCTTCTGCTCTCAATAAGTTGGGATCCCTCTTCTACCTCATGAAAATAAATAAGTCCCTATGCCTAGTTTTCTAAAAATGAAAAAAATGAAAAATGAAAATACAATAAAGGTGAAAGAAGAGAAAGGCTTCCTACGCAAAGAGGTGATGCAAGTAACTCCACTGGGGTACTGACCAGGCTCACTAGCAGTAGAGCGATGCTTGTGTTCCCGTGTGACTCTGTCGAGGCACTATTCAGGCCTACTGATAGTGGAGCAACATCGGAGATGAAACTAAAACTATGACAGTTATATTACTTGTGCATCAATATACCCCTCATCCCCAATCGAAACAACTTAGTTGACTTGTCTTGGTATGTGTGTTGATCGATCAAGAGAATGGAAGGGACTATATCTTTAACTCAAACTAGTTTAGAAGCCATGACAATCAAAGAATCAAACAATAATTTTGGAGGAATTAGACTCACTTTACACGAAAGAAGGTCCATACAAAGAGATAGAGTTCTACCAGTGTGTCGCCAATTTTGTAGCGGCTAAAACCACCCTCTAAAATTTTTCCTTTGCTTTGTATTGGAGCCTCCCTCCTCAAAATATTAGCAACATGTCTTGCACTACTCAAGTACTTGTTTTTTATTTGAAGTTATCTTTCACTTTGCATCTTGTGTTCTCTAACTTGTTTTTGTCGACCACCCACAAGCTAAACCTGTGACTTGGTTCACATATGGTTCTTACGTTGTCTTGGAAAACTGCAAAATCCTGTAGGGAAACCATCCCTGCTCTCAGGTAATTGCGTAGTGCAACCTGGCAGTCAACACTGCTCTCCAAAAATTTACAAAGCAGTCTCATAGACAACCTTGCTCAAAGAAATTACGTTGAACATCCAGACACTAAGCTTCGGCTTAGGAATTACACAGACCCAACTGGCAACTTGTCTTCATCTAGGAAATTGCATAGAGCATGAGACATAGCCAAAGCCACTCAACCCAGGAATTGTGTAGAAGTATTCATCAGTCTGTTGTATGATTCATGTGTCGGCAAGTTTCTTGGTTCCCTCTAGAACTATGCAATCATCCCATGCATGCATGACAATCTTTCCCAAAAAAGCAAAAACATTCCTAGAAAATAGGGATCTATTTTTAGCACTGGGAGTTACATGCAAAGTCAATTTTAGAAACTTCCTACCAAGTGTCGCTTTTTCCTAGATTTGTGGCATGCACATCATAAACCCTAAATCTTCCAAATTTATTTAAACAACGCCCTAGACCTCATTCTACACACTCAATCTTCGATATCTGGCATTCTCGAGGCATCTAGGAACCTTCAGCATAGTAGGTGCAACTTTTCCAGGTAATTTTTGCTTTTCAAGTCTTTTGTTGTTTTTTTGTTGCTTTTCTTTCCTTGGCTTGTGTGAGTGTTGTTTTGCATGTTTTATTGAATGACCGCTAGCATTTTGGTTTGTTTTAACTTGTAGAAGTCTTATTTCAAATTGTGCATTGTCTTTCCTAAGTGTCGCATGCATAACATTGTTTTTGCACTAATGGTCATCGTTGTGGTGACCCTATCCACCATCTTAGTTGTTCATCCGTTTGACTGATTCCTACATTTTTTTTTATTGCATGCATGATCATTCAATCCTATATGCACCATCCTTTGATTTCTCTTTCGAATCTACTCATTTTCAAGTCTCCCTTGGGCAGATAGGGGCTTCCTTGGCTCAGATATTGCTTTCACCAGCATGCGCTGCCATCCTGAACTTAAGGCTCTACCTTTGCCCCAGGAATTTCATAGAGACTACCTATCACTGGCATCTAGCTATGCTCTACGTTGTTATGGGAGTCAGTGCCAAATCTTTCCCACTGGGATTGCATAATACATAGTCCCAGCCAGCAGTCAAGTCAAAATGAATTGTGCATTGTGCAATTCCAGTCCACAATTAGCCCAACTGGACTGCGATCTACGTAGTTCCACTCCACATTCAGCCCAGCGCTATCAACATCAAGGTCACTTGCAGCTGGGACTGCGCAATGCGCATTTCCAAATGACAGTCCTCGACATCTCGAAGTCACTACTGCACAATCCTGCCCAACAGTCGCCAAGTTTGTTGCATGATCAATCTGTGAAGTGCATTGTGTTTTAAAATGACAATTGCTTTTCGTGAGTGTTTTCTTTGTCTCCAGGTACATCATTTATTGAGCAATCTCTCAGTAGTACAGGCATCATGGTTTCCAAGAGAGATAGATCAAAGGACACTATAGAGAGAAGAACTAGAGACGTGGTTGAATAAGTGCCAATAAACTTTCCCATCTATGAAGACACACAACTGTTCGTAGAGAAGGACATGAAGATCACATGGCAAAAAATAAAGGACATATTTGCAGGCACTTTCTGTTGAAGAATCTGGGGAAATTAGGTGTAGAGTGATTCTTTGGGACTAGATAACAATTTTTGAAGTCTTTTTACTTTTCTTGTCTTTGTTAACTCAATCTTGTTCTTCTCTTATTAATTCATGTTAGTGTACTTCATCAAACTGCTATCAAAACATAAAACAAGAACACAAGATATTGGCTCTCTGCTAGGGCCAAAACCTCTCTTCTCTTGAGAGGAAAACCCTTCAGTAAGTTTTCTCTTATTGAAGCTTCTTTCTTTATCAATGCCAAACCCTAGACCCTTGACTAGAAGATCCTCCAAGCACAATTCAAGTCCTTCCTTGTTGGGAATGGGTCCCCTGGGGTCAATTTTGGGGTTAAAAGCCCAAGTTTTGTGGCTAAAGGCCCAAGTTTTGTATAAAGAATGTAAAGTCTCCACATTTTATGGTCATGAAGCACAAAGATGTAAACAGTCAAAAAGGGTTTCCACCCTTAGTTTAGATAGTTTGTGTCAGCTTGATGAGATCTGCCCTTGGTCCGCAGGCCATGGGAATGTATAAAAAGGGAGTCATAGAAGAGTTCTAGGTAAGTCTTTGGTAGAGTTATAAGTAAGTTTTGGGGTTTGTGAGAGCTAAGAGTGAAGAGCCTTAGCGTAGGAAGAGGCTCTGCAGCTGAGTGCACAGAGGCCTAGGGTAGAAGTCTGCAGTTAAGTGCACGGACCCCTGTAGTTGTGTGCAGAGGGAAGTCAGAGTCTGTACTGGAAATCTGTATTATCAATAAAGAGAAGTATTATGGAATTACCTGTGTATTTTACTCTGTTAATTGCATGCGATTATGTTACGTTGAAATCTGGGCTTATGTTTTAACGCTATTTGATGCATGAATCCATATGTTTCTCTTTATTATATGAACGCAAGCTAAGATATATGTTTATGCAAAGATAATCATAGTACAAGTTAAAATTAACTAATAATTAAGTTAATCTAGGTAGACACAGAAGTAAGGGTAATTACAAAGGCGTGTAAGCCTCTGAATTGATTATTTAGGGTCCGCGAAGGATGATCAGAGGCTTTCGCGAAGATGTTAAAGCTGAATAAGAGAAGTACATTGATAAGCCCTAAAGGGCTTATCGATCTATGCGAAGGTAGAGAGAAGGACTAAAAGTGACATCGCTACCATCTTAGGGTGCGGAAACTTGGTTCCTACATCCCCCCATACTGCTTTGGGTGATACTTCAGTCTGCGCTCTGCGGAATGATGGTGAAAGGGCTAGTAGTGTAGGGATTTTCTTGGCTATTTAACATTGAACCTAGGTCAGACCCATCAAGCCAACAAATGGTTTTGTTGTCGGGATTGGGATCTGCATAACAAGATGTGCGAGTTGCATCATTGGAATCCAACTAAGAAATAGATCAAAGACTGGTGGGATAGAAAGATCCACGAATTCGTGGCACAAGAAAACAAGAACCCATGTTGGAAAAATAACAGTGATTGGACACATATCTGTACACAAAGATAAACGAAATCTCCTTCTATTCCTTCCCGATTGAACTATACGAGTGGATCGCGAAATTGGCAGACGACCAAGGAAGGTGGAGGCTTGACGGTCCAATAGTCTGGACCATGGAGTTAGTGCGGAGATTAGAAGCCTCTGAAGATAAGATCATGCATGTTTTTGATCATTGGTTCGATCGTGTCATAGGAGAGTTTGTGACAGACTTCGTGGTCGATACCTCGATCAGTTACAATGAAGCAGAGTGCTGCTTCTTCAAGGGGCTACGAGGTAGGTGTTTAAAATCGTTAAATACTTGGATTAAGATGCTCTTGTGTGAAAAGTGGGTTATGCAACTACCTTGATGTTTGGGGCTACACAAAGATGAAGGACATTCAAGAATAAGGGAAGAACAGGCCTTGAATATAGCCCGCTAATTGAACCCCCTCTGAGTGACGATGAGGAAGCAGCACAGACATCTTTGCAAAGTGTTGTTCAGTTGATAAAGCAAGGGTTCCTATGAATACCCCATCCACCCACACCACCTCCATCTTCACCTCTGTCGCATACACCTTCACCTACACCACCGCCACCTCCACCACCATTCAATATGGTGAACTCTATAAAGCTAACATTGTTCAAGGGCATGGGAAATGAAGATCCAGACTAGTTTTGGTTCGTCGCGAAGGTTGTATGGTAAGCTTAGGGTATCACAAATGATCAAATGAAGAAAGCGATGTTGGTTAGTGCTTTGCAGGACCGCAAACTAACATGGTACATTAAGTACTACACTGATAATCTGATGTTCGCGTTGGCAGATATCCAAACTGCGCTAAATAAGGAATTCAGTAGACCTAAGTCTAAGGCGCAATCAATTGTGGGATTCAAAGAGATCATGATGAAGCCTGGTGAGAAACCTTTGGATTTGGATTAGAGATTGAAGTGTATGATTCACGTGGTTAACATGAATCTGACTGATGGGCAGTACCACAAATGGTTTGTGGCTTCGCTCCTACCTCATCTAAGGGTTGTGCTATCACAATAGAATATTGGGACCTAGGCAGAAGCTCTGGAAATCATGATGAGGTTGCATGAGATGCCAATGCAAGATGTTAATCTGGGGGTTCAGTAGATTCATGCCAGTTGTAGAAACTTTGCCTTGAAATATAGAGTCTAAAGAAAGATATAACATCTCAGCCCGAGGCACGTGAAGAAGTTTGGTGCCTAAAGTGCAAAAACCAAGGGCATGACAAAGATCACTGTCCATTTTTAAAAAATTATGTTGCATTTGGGGGACCAATGCCTCTGACGCTGGAAGCTACAGCAGGGCCAAGTATAAAGCCTGCACTATGGTGTGTTATCTATTAGGTAGCTAGAAAACACGCGACAGATAATTTCCATTTGCTACAGAAATTTATACAGACACTGCAACAACTCTTCTACAACTTCTATCAATCAGTGCGTCATGATGAACGCAATTGCCGAAGTTATGAATAAATGATGGACATGGCACCTACATACAGGTTGCATGCAGAAACACGGCCTCCAAACCAAGGCGTTGGGGGAGCACGAGGTGAGTATCAGGGGCGCAAATGAGGCCAAGGTGGAGGAGGACTTGGTAGAGGTCGAGGGAAGGTTATTTGTTACAATTGTGGAGGACCAGGACACTATGCACGAGACTTCTCGAATCTGACGCAGCTGTCATGCCACTATTGTACTCAGATTGACCATGTGACATAGGATTGCCCTATATTTTTAGCTAAGATACGTGAGAAGGGGGTGCAGCCCCAGAAACCGACTCAAAACTTGCAAATGATGAGGGTTGAGCCTCACGAGGAAGATCCTAAGGTAAATATTGTGCTGCAGAGTGGAGCGACAACTGGTGAAGATAAGGGGAAGTAGCTTGAAGAAGGTGAGTGGGTCTGCAAAGCACCAGAAAAGGAGACCGAGTTTGATCTAGAACACGTAAAAGAAACATTTATGGAAGCAAATAAAATCTTCGTTGAGGCCTCTACCTCAAGGAGTCAAGAGAAGCCGGCTGAAGAAATGGACCCATCCATGATTACCACGTTCTTGGAGACCTGCATGAAACTGCTACACGATAGCAAGGCTATGAAGGGACTGCAAGAGCTAATCAATAGGTGTGCTGGGAAGGAAAACGCTAGTGATAGACCATGCATAGTTAGAAATATTGGAAAGCATAAGGTAAGAACTAGACATGAGATGAGACTCACTGCACAGATAGACGAATATGAGATGGATCAAGTTATTTTAGATTTGGGGTCGGACGCGAATGTTTTGCTGAAACAGACATGGGAGAGAATGAGGAGACCTACGCTACAATTGTCTCCAATTCAGTTAAGGATGGCGAATCAGTAGAAAATCATCCCAATGGGGATGTTAAAGGGGGTAACGGTTGATATTGAAGGTGCGAGAAAACTAGCTGATTTTGAAGTGATAGAGATTGTGGATGATAGAAGTCCCTACCCCACACTCCTTGGAATTGATTGGGCCACTAACATGAATGCGGTATTCAATCTGAAGAAGTGACAGATGATATTTTAGAAGAAATCGAGTTGCATAGTGGTGCCACTGGACCCTGCAGAAGGACCGCGCTATATTGAACTAGTCCACGATTATGAAAGTGATGATGATTTGGACCAGATTTACAAGATAATGGTGTGAGATTTGGATTGGGTGAATTAGAAAGGAAATGGACATATTACATGGGACCGCGAAAGCTCCTGCACATCAGATTTAGACAAAGAAATGGAGCAGTGGCAAAATTGACTTCATGAAGTATCTACGTTGCGTTGTAATATGATGACCAAGTCATTACGTTGTGTATCATCAGAGGTAAGAAATCTGCCTTACTATGATGGCTTAATTGATGTTGATCACTTTTTGGATGCATTTGAGAGATAAGCGCTAGAGAAACATCAGTTCTAGGCCCTGGAATAAACGTTGTGCGATATGCCTGCAAGATGGTGGGGCACACACAAGGATAATTTTGATGATTGGCACGTATGCAGAAAAATGATGAGGGTACGGTTTGGTCACCCACAAGTGCGACTAACATAAAAGTATGATGGGAGAAATGATCCACGTGACCATTTGGCCAAATGGATTGAAGCGTATGGAGCAAAGCCTCAGCCGGAGTGGGTACATCTATTTTGTCATACTTTGGATGTTATACCGATGAATTGGTACTTAGAGACAGAACTCTGCCATGGCACTGAAGAGTGGGATGTTTTGCACCAAGGATTTTTTATGACGTTCAACTTTGAGGATGGATTTGAATGTATCGACGAAGCATTGCAGGAGGTTAAGGTAGCAATCTTCAGGATACCACAAGATCCTCTAGATTTGATTCAACCTGATTGGACTACCCAGCTAAGCCATGCACTGGAGTGCTACAATGTAACAGCAGAAGAAGAAGACGAAGACCCGAGGAAGATTAATATTCCAGAGATTGAAGGTCACCGTGAAGTTGAGGGACCGAAATTAGAGAACCCAGACATAACCAAGCCTTTCAAAACTAGACAGGTGAACATTGGCACGGAGGCAGAGCCGAAGTTTTCAAAGATTGGGGACTACTGGGATGACACGACAGTCGATAAGGTCACCAAACTACTCCACGAATATCAGGATATGTTCCCCATGAAGTTTTCAAATCTGAAAGGGATAATAGGGGACTTGGGTGTCATGAAGATCACCCTAAAACTAGACACGAAGCCTATTAAGCAAAGACCTTACCGCCTCAATCCGAAGTATAAAGAAAGGGTCCACTTAGAGTTGGATAAGATGCTCGCAGTAGGTATTATTGAACCGGTGGAAGAATCTGATTGGGTGAGCCCAATAGTAGTTCAGGAAAAGAAGAAGAAGGATGAAATAAGGATATCTGTAGATCTGAGGTGTTAGAGCGGTCTGGTCAGCCCTCCGTCAGAGATCAAAAGTCTTTGTGCATTTCGATTTTAGGTGTCCCGCTCCATTCACTCAGCTGCATTTCACTAGGGGGCATGCTATGATCTGACGGAGAAAGTCATGCTAATCATTTCCCCTCATGTCTGGCTCCTGTTGGCTCAGGTCTTTTGTTAATAATAACCAAAGTCCATGACAGTCAAGGTCTGGTCCTTTAAAGGACAAACGTCATTTTCTATGTTTAGGTCTAGGAATTCATCAATTTGGTCTTTGAAACATGTCCATTAAAGCCATGCAGGCCAGAGGGATGCCTTACACAACTATGGTTCAAGGAGCTTCATCGTCATGTGGATAGACTTCGACTCTTCTTCAAAACTCTGTTTTGAAGAAAAGTCAAACAGTGTCATTTATGACAAAATTTTCCAAAAAGTCGCCAGTTGATTTTTTCAGATGCAGTCATGGTTTCCGTGGCCAAATGTCCTGTCGTACTGTCCCTGCAAAGAGTGCCGAAAATTTCATCATTTGAGCCAAAATGTCAAAGGGAAAGTGAAAATCAGTGTGTTTTAAAGTTAGTGAAAAAGTGCAAAACACAACATTAGAAAAATGGGTTTTCAAGGAAGCAAAAATTAAACCCATCTCTCCCAAGGCTATATATACATGTTTTTATCCAAATCAAGGGCATTGTGCTATTACAAGCCTTGGAGAGACGTTGCAAAGGTGTGAGTGCGATATTGTGAGCGTTTGAGTGAGTTGGAGGTGGTTTTAGAGGGTGCGGCGCATATACCCAGGAGCGCGGTGCACACAAAGGGCGCGGCGCACACGCAGCCTGCCCGCAGTTGAAATTTTCCACAGGCGCGGCGCATACCCAACCGTGGCGCACTGGGTTTTGTGCGCGGCGCACAGGGGCAGAACACCCGAAACTTTGCCAAACCACCTCAAATCTTTTGGGGAGCTCATCTATTTGCAAGGTAGGCTCTACACACCACTTGTGCATCAATTTTTGTGGGTGATATAAGGGTTTTTATGCCTATAATCAAATGAAAAAAAAAATATAAAGCAAACACAGAAGACATCAAGAAAAACCATGATGCTATGGTTTGTGCTACAGTGATATTGCTGCCAAGGTGTTTTTCCTACCCTACCCCTATTACTCATTTCCCTATGCCATTGTCCCCATAATCACTACCCTAACCCTACCAAAAATCATACTCCCTTTCCCCCCTTCCTATTGCTCAAAAAACCCAAACCCTACCTTGCAAACAACACAAACCCTACCCCATCAACACTATACCCAAACTACTCCCAAGTCCCTGACAAATCTCTCCCTTTAACCCCTATTCCCATTACATCATTCCCTTCCTAATACTCCCTGTTTAATTGTCCCCTTGGTGGCAGATTGTCAAAGCAACTACCAGCTTCATTTAAATCAAAGGGCAGCCTAAAACTCAGTGTACAAACAGCAGTCATGGCATCCGAGGTTTCATCAGAATATGAGGAAGAGACCCACAGTGATACAGCTTCAGGAGAAAGGGCCCACAGGAGACATCACCGGAGTGGCAGACATCTTAGAGATGAGCCAAACTCCCTCACTGAGTTGCAGGCATGCCCTCTTGCTATGTCTTGTTTCCAGCACTTAGCATGTTTTGAATTTTGTCAGAGGGTGGCAAATGTCAGAGTTCATCATGAGTTGGCCCGTCTTTTTGCACTTCACCTACATGGAGGACAGTCTATCTTGGCTAGGGTCACTTTCACATTGACACCCGAAACCATATCAGTGGCAACAGGCATACCAAACATTGGAGAGCAGTGGCATAAGAAGAAGAAGGTGGAGAGGCATCATTATGAGCCTTACATTAAGGATAGTTGTTTGAGCCATCTCACGAGAGTTTTTCCATTCATATTTTTGAGAGATGAGTATGCTCCGCTCATGAAATTGATCATGAATTACTTCAGTTGTGAGGGGAGGTTTTCTCGCCTTTATGCCTATCACATCAGGTTGCTCATGCAATTTACCAGGGTGCAGATGATGAACCTCCCATTTTTCATCTGCAGGAACATAGAGAGGATGAAGAATTTCATGCAGCACAAGACCCCTCGATAGCAGCTCAACAGTGTTTATCAGTTTGCCCTTATCCGGATTTTGGTGGACCATCAGTTGGGATTGCAGGGTATTGCTTGGGAGGACTTCATCTCCCGTGACTTCTTCAGCACTCCACAGGTGGTATCAGAGGTAGAGCATGAGATAGGGGGCCCATCTCATAAGTATGAGCAACATGAGACTGCTACTATGCCAGTATACATCACCTATCAGAGAGGCAGTAGACCCTTATTTGCAGCAGCAAAGCGAGTGTTATCTCCACCTGGGGTGGAAGGGGCCTCACTTCCGACATTAGCATCACAAGAGCAGGGCAAGGGTAAGGAGCCAATGCAGGAGGAAGGGCCATCAGGTGAGCGAGAGACCGAATTTGTTCTCCTCCATGATGATGAGACAGATGCAAAACCAACAAATGCGGAGCTTACAGAGATCATCCAGGAGCAGTAGTCAATGATTGAGTCCTTATCCCTTGACTTGGAGAGGACCAAGTGGAACATGAAGTACCTGGAGTAGAGAAACAAGTAGCTTGAGGACCAACAGACGATCATGGAGCTGCAATACATTCGTGAGCATCGCCAAGCTGCTCAAAGAAGAAGGGTTGCGCTCACATATTTGGAGCAAGAAATCAATGAGGATCGGGAGGCCAACCTTGAGAGGGTCAACATGCATTTGGAGAGCCTGCTGGAAAAAGCCAACCAGGACCTTCCTCTACTAAGACACATGGCTTTCCGTTACAGGGTGCGAAACATGAGTGCACAAGCCTGGATAAGGAACTTGAAGGCAAAATTAAGGAAAGCAACAAGAAAGGGAAAAAGGGAAAAAGAGCAAGATCAGCTTCGAATCTTGGCTGAGGCTCCCTTGGCCCATCATAACACCCCATAGAGAACCTCCAGCCCAAATTTCAAGAAATTTGGGGAATTTTTGGTCACATGGTAATTTTTTGGGCAAAAAACAGACTAGTACGATGCTAAAATTATAGAGCTCCAAATGAGGAATGGCTTGTATTTTTGCATTCATCATGGAAAATTACAACTATTGGTGTCTGAGCAAGAAATTTGGGCAAGATCTGAGTCTCCTAAAGGTAAAAAAACACCCAAAAATGGCCTCTCTGCCACTTTTTTTGACACACAGAAAGCAGTCTTGGGAGAATGGAGATTTGGAGGGGCAAATGAGCACCAAATTTGAAAGTTCTAGTTGGGTTAGAAAGTAGATAGGACAGGCTTTCCAGCAAGCCCACTCGGGCACATTTTGGAAACCTGCAAGTGCCCCAAAACAGTCCCCAAAGTAGCGCAACGCACAGAGAAAATGGTGCGGCGCACAGAGGAAAATTTTCCAATTTGCTTTCGTTTCGCGAAATTTCGGTCCGCGACTTCTCCAAGTGGGCCCCCTCATCTACACTTCAGTTTTTTGGCACCAAAGGTGGCATTTAAAGTTTTTTTTCTCCAGATTGGCTTCTATCCAAGTGGCGAAGGAAGGCAAACAGTCACCCAAGCCAAATGTCATGTTTGTAGCGCTACACCTGTAGCTGATGGTTGGCTCTCCATCTCCATTTTGCAATGATTCGAGTAACTCCCAAACCCTTGGGAATTCTATCTCTTCCTCACACATTCTATATATTGTATGCAAGTTATTTGCAAAGGGTTGGTTGGCTTGTAACTTCTGGGAGACTGTGGGAAAGAAACTTTGTTTCTTCACTGTGTATTTTTGACAAAGAATTATTGAAAGGCAGTGGATCTATTTCATGAGATTCTTGTGGTTGTGAGTGTAGCAAATGTGTCTCTTATGTTTTCATATGTATTTTTTTATGTTTCATAATTCAATTCATGTTCATTTCCAGTGAAATTTTCTGAGTGAGATTAGGTAGAATTCAATTTTATTGCTCTGCTTGTGGGAAAATTTCATGTTTAGTGTTATTCTTCTGTTGAAAAGGATTCATGTCACTATGCCCTTTTCACTTTCTTCAACAATCTATTCATGCCGCGTACCTCAAACTAAATTGTTACATTTTCTGCCTACCTTGCCTCACGGAATAATCTGTGCCTTTGTATTAAATTCTTTGTTCTTCGCTAACCGTTGGTCCCATACCATCCTAGAAGCTCGGTCATTCATGAAAATTGTTTCTCGATCCCTATTCACTTACTAGCCTAAGGTAAATATTTCATTGTAAGTCATCTCAGACCATTTTTTATTATCTATACATTGAGCGTGACTCGGAGAGAGACCTCTCCTGCTCTGGTAGGGCTAGCTACCAGATTAAGCGTGGTTTGTGGTTACCCTAATTTTTGCCTTCCTTCAGCCTAAGGCAGATTTAGGTGCTAACATAGTGGCGACTCCACTGGGGACAAATTGAAATCAAATCCCCTTGTTTCATAATAATTCTAAGCTTCCGGATGATGAGCTTAGGATTGGAAAGGCTGAGTAAGTTGGTTGTGTCCTGTGATTTTTCTCAATAGCACGTTGGCTTCGAGACGATATACCAGAGCCAATCCAGACCTGGATCCTCCTCACATCTACGAAAACCCCAATTTGATTCCAAGACTCCTTCGTCAAGAAAGCACCATAACTCCTGTATTCAAATCCCATTCATGTCCCGACATTTTTGAGTATCTTGAAGAGCTTGAGTTTGACGAATGGTTTGAGATATCATTGTTTGAGTCTAAATCCGAAAGGGCTGTTGATTATATTGTCCATAATCCGCAATTTCTTGTAGACCTAGAAACAGAAAGAGCTAATAGGTTAATTGATAATTACATTGCAACATAGCCCCAAACTCCAATTGCAAGCCCCTTGCAAACTATGCACACTCCTCCAACACCTCCAAGGCCAAATCCACCGAGAATGATGGCTGCCCATTTCGCACCCCTTGTTCTGCCCCATGTTCTAGATGACATGCCAATGGATTATAAAAGTAAAATCCCATTTTTTGATGGCACTCCTAACATCATTACTGCTCAGCAACATGTAGACAAAATGGCAGACTTCTATGAACTTCATGAGATCGATGCGGATAACGTGGCAATGAGGCTCTTTGTACAGACATTTGTAGGTGATGTGAGGAAATGGTTCAGAGGTTTTCTGACAGCAAGTATCACTACCTTGGTTGAACTACAAAGACAATTTTTGAACCAGTGGGAAGTGAAAAAGAATCCCCTTCAAATTTTGGCCGAATATGAACAAATCAAACGGAATGCTGGTGAGTCGGTCCAAGACTATTGTGTTAGATTTAATGCAGTCTATAACGAAATTCCAGATCATATAAAGCCACCTATGGGACTAGAAATGATGAAGTTTCCAGATGGTTTTGATGCTGACATGGCATACCAATTAAGAGAGAGAGAACCGGCCACAATGGAAGATATGCAGAAAATCGCGGTCAGCGTTGAAGCAAATCTGTTGTCCAAAAGAGCTAGAGCGAAAGCGGAAAAGAAAATCATTGTGAAAGAAGAGTCTTCTTCAATGGATCAACTACTCAAAACGGTAGAGCATATGCTTGAAAGGCTAAAACTTGACAAGCCGAAGCCACAAGTTAGAAATCCTAACTTCCGTGGCTAGCAGTAGCCACAATATAGAATAAGATAGAGAGATCAGCGAACTCAAGAGCATACGGCACAACAGCCGGTACAAACACCTCTGCAGCATAATTTTGTGCATGGAAAGGAGTCATATGAGGACGGGAATGTAATAGGTGAAGAAAACCACCTCTTTACACCAGATGAGCTGCCTACTTACATTATCGAAGAAGAAGAATGTGCAGTGAATTCAGCTACACACCAAGACACAGATTTTATTCTAGCTAGCGACACTGTTTTGGAAGAAGAATCAGAAGAATATCAAAGGGGATATATGAATTCTCTGTCCGCACAGCAGCAGTGATATTCACTGAGAAACAGAGATGTGCCGGCCAAACCAATTTAGAAAAAGAAGGAGGTTGAAGAAGAAAAAAATTATTCATCAACTACACAAAGAAAAGGAAAGGAGATGGTTGGTTCGGAGAGCAGCAAATCAAAATCAGAAGAACAATCACAGTAGCAAGCCATAACAAAGGAAAAGGAAAAGAAAGAGATCCCAGTCAAAGAGGTAGAAAATACTCCCGCTTTTAGCTTAGAGAATGAGATTTCTAAGTTAAAGGTATCCATCCCCTTGACTGAAATAATGAAGAACAACAGTTATAGAGGACAGATTTCTAAAATGTTGAATTTGGACCCAATGTCCGACATGGTAAATGTAGAAGATGATCAGCCTGAAATGATTTTTGGACCAGCATCGAATGGTGAGTCTCCTGATAGCGATGTGCCACCCTTCTATATCAGTTTAAGATTGCATGATTTTGTGTTACACAATGCCATGTTCGATTCTGGAGCTTCTCACAATCTCATGCCCAAGGCTATCATGGATAAGCTTGGTCTGGACATCACTCGGCAATATCATGATCTTTATTCATTCGATTCTAGCAAAGTAAGATGTATAGGACTCATCAAAGACTTGGTTGTGAGTTTGGATCAGCTTCCTATGAAAAATGTTTTGATGGATGTGGTGGTAGCAGATATTCCTCCAAGGTTTGGCATGCTTCTTTCCAGGTCTTGGGTAGTGAAATTGAAAGGGACACTACAACTGGATTTCTCCTATGCAACAATCTCGGTGTTTGGAAAAATGAGGAAGTTATATCGGGAACAAAAAATGAAAATATGATCACCAACAAGGAGAAACCTATAAATCATCCTATTAACTATGTACATACAGATTTAGAGTCTTTTGTTTTGTTTTCAGATAGTTTAAATGATATAGATAGTCAGATAGTAGAAGCAGACGACATTCCGAAAATAACAGAAAATTTCATAGAAATTTTGAAGAAAGAAGGACAAGAAAAGTAGGGAAATGTTGGGCAATCAGCTGAAAGTAATGGATAGCAAGCAGACAGGGCACGGCAAACAGATTTCCAGCACTTACAAGAGGAGGAAGAAGGCTTGTGGACCATGGATTTCGATGGAGCAATAGGAAATGATGGCGCTGGAATTGGTATTTGGGTACGCAGTCCTTTCTCCGCCCCAAACAAAGTGCCTAGCAGCGTGAGGGTTTGCTCTTACAAGCTGGCCTTTAAGTGTTCAAACAATGAAGCTAAGGATGAAGCTCTGATTGCTGGCCTGAAGATTCTTAGAAAACTAAATGCAAAAAGGATTTCTGTATATGGCGACTCCGAATTGGTAATAAAGCAAGTTAGAGGTGAGTATCAAGCAAAACATCCTAGGATGCGGGCCTATCGTAATGGAGTTTTAGACATATTGAAGTTATTTTCAGAATACACTTTGACATGTGTGCCTCGTATACAAAATAGTATTGTTGATGCTCTTGCCAAGGCAGCAAGCAGTTTGAAGATCCCCATGAACTCCGGCAATAAATTTGAAATCCATGTCAAGCATTGTCCAACCATTCCAAACAATCAGCGATATTGGCAAGTGTTCCAAGATGATGAGGAGATTAAGGATTTTCTGCTAAACAAAGGCAAGTTCAAAGAAACCTCAATTGATGTAGAAAACGATGAGGGCAAAGGGAATGGTACAGATGAAGTGCAGATCAATGAAATGGATGTGTTGCAGCTGAAGAATAATATCATTCCTAAAGGCTTGATACCTCTAGAAGAACTTTTTGATCAGGATGATGTAGCTCGCAAGCCAACATTACAGCCAACAGAGAAGGGTGTAGAAGAGGTCAATATTGGTACAGCTGCCAATCCAAAGTTGGTAAAATTGTCTAAAGCATTACCGCCAAAGATCAAGGACAAATACATCAGTTTGATGGCTTGATTTGTGGATGTGTTTGCTTGGGACTATTCTGATTTAAAGACCTATGATACGAATATTATTCAGCACACGATACCCATCAAGCCCAATCAAAAACCATTTAGACAAAAGCTAAGAAGAATAAATCCAAAGTTGTTGCCATCTATCGAAAAGGAGGTAAACAGGCTGTACAACTCAGGTATCATTGTGCCCATCAGATTTTCAGATTGGATCTCTAACTTAGTGCCCGTACAAAAGAAGACTGGTGAGATCCGCTTGTGCATTGATTTCAGAAATCTAAATAAAGTCTCATTGAAGGACAACTATCCGCTGCCCAATATGGACCATATACTTCAGAGAGTAGTGGGGGCATCTCGTGTGTCACTGCTTGATGGTTATTCCGGATATAACCAAATTTCTGTCCATGAAGATGAGAGAGACAAGACAGCATTCACCACTCCATGGGGAACCTTTCACTACACCAAAATGCCTTTCGGTTTAAAGAATGCAAGTGCCACATTTCAGCAGGCAATGGACTTGGCTTTTGCAAATGAGAAGGATGTGTTTTTGGTG
The DNA here is from genome assembly GCA_031772625.1 of Pinus tabuliformis. Taxonomy (NCBI): domain Eukaryota; kingdom Viridiplantae; phylum Streptophyta; class Pinopsida; order Pinales; family Pinaceae; genus Pinus; species Pinus tabuliformis. Next base: position 896,410,409 of record CM062805.1, read on the forward strand.
GTGTACCTGGATGATTTGACGGTATTTTCCAAATCTGATGAAGAGCACATGCATCACCTAAAAATTATCTTTCAAAAGTGCAGAAAATATGGTCTATCGCTGAATCCTAAGAAGATCTTGTTTGCCATGGAGGAAGGCAAATTACTTGGGCACATCATTTCAAAGGATGGCATTCGTATTGACCCAGCTCGGGTGCAAGCAATTCAACAAATCGATCTGCCCCGGAATAAAAAGGAGATACAATCGTTCAATGGTAAGATGAATTTTCTGCGTCTCTTTGTGCCTAATCTTGCTGAACATTTGAGAGAGATGAATAACATGCTCAAGATGGACAACCAAGTGAAATGGACAAAGGAGGCTGTAAAATCTTTTAACTTGGTCAAATTGGCCCTTTCTTCAGCTCCAGTTCTAGTCAGCCCGGACTACACTCAGGATTTCATATTGTTTTCATTTTCTTTTGAGCACACTATGGCAGCGGTATTATTGCAGAAGAGAGATGATCATGAAAGACCCATTGCATTCTTCAACAGGGCTATAAGGGATGCAGCTTTAAAGTACAACATCATTGAGAAGCAAGCCCTAGCATTGGTGAAAGCATTGAAGGATTTCTGGGTATATATCTTACATTCTCACATTCTGGCCTATGTTCCTAATACTACTGTAAACGATGTTTTAGTGCAGACCGATCCAGAAGGGAGAAGAGGCAAATGGATCTCGGCTTTGCTAGAATATGATGTGGAAATAAAGCCCACAAAGTTGGTCAAAGGATAGGGGTTGGCGAAGCTAATGGCCGAATCAAACCTGCATGCCTTGGACATAAATCTGATCACTGCCATGTCCGATGAGAATGAGGAAGGGACATCAATTCATGTATCCGAAATGTTTGCTTTGTCCCCATGGTATTCAGATATAAAATATGTGCTGAAAAATTTGTCACCACCGCTCAACATAACTAGAAACAAAGCGAGAACACTCAAATTGAAGGCTGCCAAGTTTTGTATTTTGAATTCTTCACTGTATTGGAAAGATCCCGATGGCATTTTGTTAAATTGTTTGGTGGAAGAGGAGGCAAAGAAAGTCATGGAGGATTTCCACAGAGGAGAGTGTGGTGGTCACCTTTTTTGGAAGTCAACAACAAACAAAATTTTGAGAGCAGGGTACTACTAGCCTACTTTCTTTGCTGATGTGTATAAGATGGTCAAGTGCTGTCATAAATGTCAGATTTTCGAAGGAAAATAGAAATTACAGCCTTTGCCACTTAAGCCTATTGAGGTGAGTGATCCTTTCTAGCAGTGGGGGTTGGATTTCATTGGGGAAATTCATCCCGCCTCTTCCGGACAACATAGATGGATCCTTACAGTGACAGACTATTTCACAAAATGGATTGAGGCAACTCCCACCAGACAAGCTACAGACACGGTAATCATTTCATTTCTCGAAAATAACATCTTGTCTCACTTTGGTTGTCCAAACAAATTAATCACCGATAATGCAGCAGCTTTCAAATCAAAGAGGATGGTAGAATTTTGTCATAAGTATCACATCATTTTGGGTCATTCAACTGCCTATCATCCGCAAGGCAATGGATTGGCGGAATCTTCGAATAAATCATTGGTCAACATCATCAAGAAGCTGCTGGAAATAAATAAAAAGAGCTGGAATAAGAGGTTGGTCCATGCGCTTTGGGCAGATCGGATCAGTCAGAAAAAGTCCATTGGTATGTCAGAAAAAGTCCATTGGTATTTCCTGCCTCTCTTGCTGCCCCGGTAGTTAGACTTCTTCAAGAGGCCGACAGTGAAGAAGATCCCATGCAGAGAAGGTTGAATCAAATGGTCCACTTGCAGCAAACAAGAGAAGAAGTTTTCAAGAACACATCCAAATTGCAGGAGAAGATAAAGAAAATTTATGACAGAAAAGCAAAGGCAGATAAATTTCAATTGGATGATGTGGTGCTGAAGTGGGATGCAAGGAATGAAGAGAAAGGTAAGCACAGAAAGTTCGAGAATCTTTGGAAAGGTCCTTTCAAGATTACAGCATATAGCGGTCAGAATGCCTTTCTTCTAAAGGAAATGAACGGGGAATATTGTCCAGGACGGCCGATCAATGGTCAGCTACTCAAGCAGTACCACTGCTGATTTATTAACGCTGCTTCCACTGTCATTGTAAATACCATTTTTATTTCAGTTTGGTTTCAATATGTCAAGTTAGATTTTGAGTTATTTCAATGTCAAGTTTGAGTCAATTTCTTGGTCATTTTAGTTTCATAAATAAGTCAGAGTCCTGTGTTGTTTGTCAAAATGATGACTCCATAGCCCAATGGACGAAGGCACTATCTAGATCTTCTAGAGATCTGTTGTTCTTGGCACCTCCAAGGAGCTACCATCCCCCATTAGAGCCAATGTTAGAGTCGGTTTGGTCAGCCCTCTGTCAGAGATCAAAACTCTTTGTGCATTTCGATTTTAGGTGTCCCGCTCCATTCACTCAACTACATTTCGCTAGGGGGCATGCTATGATCTGACGGAGAAAGTCATGCTAATCATTTCCCCTCATGTCTGGCTCCTACTGGCTCAGGTCTTTTGTCAATAATCACCAAAGTCCATGACAGTCAAGGTCTGGTCCTTTAAATGACAAAAGTCATTTTCTATGTTTAGGTCTAGGAATTCATCAATTTGGTCTTTGAAAAATGTCCAGTAAAGCCATGCAGGCCAGAGGGATGCCTTACACAACTATGGTTCAGGGAGCTTCATCGTCATGTGGATAGACTTCGACTCTTCTTCAAAACTCTATTTTGAAGAAAAGTCAAATAGTGTCATTTATGACAAAATTTTCCAAAAAGCCGCCAGTTGATTTTTTCAGATGCAGTCATGATTTCCATGGCCAAATGTCCTATCGTACTATCCCTGCAAAGAGTGCTGAAAATTTCATCATTTGAGCCAAAATGTCAAAGGGAAAGTGAAAATCAGTGTGTTTTAAAGTTAGTGAAAAAGTGCAAAACACAACATTAGAAAAATGGGTTTTCAAGGAAGCAAAAATTAAACCCATCTCTTCCAAGGCTATATATACATGTTTTTATCCAAATCAAGGGCATTGTGCTATTACAAGCCTTGGAGAGATTTTGCAAAGGTGTGAGTGCAAGATTGTGAGCGTTTGAGTGAGTTGGAGGTGGTTTTAGAGGGCGCGACGCATATACCCAGGAGCGTGGCGCACACGCAGCCTGCCCGCAGTTGAAATTTTCCACAGGCACGGTGCATACCCAGCGCACGGCACACTGGGCTTTGTGTGTGGCGCACAGGGGCAGAACGCCCGAAACTTTACCAAACTGCCTCAAATCTTTTGGGGAGCTTGTATATTTGCAAGGTAGGCTCTACACACCACTTGTGCATCAATTTTTGTGGGTGATATAAGGGTTTTTATGCCTGTAATTAAATGAAAAAAAAAATTATAAAGCAAACAAGGAAGATATCAAGAAAAACCATGATGCTAGGGTTTGTGCTACAGTAATATTGCTGCCAAGGTGTTTTTCCTACCCTACCCCTATTACTCATTTCCCTATGCCATTGTCCCCATAATCACTACCCTAACCCTACCAAAAATCATACTCCCTTTCCCCCCTTCCTATTGCTCAAAAAACCCAAACCCTACCTTGCAAACAACACAAACCCTACCCTATTAACACTATACCCAAACTACTCCCAAGTCCCTGACAAATATCTCCCTTTAACCCCTATTCCCATTACATCATTTCCTTCCTATACTCCCTGTTTAATTGTCCCCTTGGTGGCAGATTGTCAAAGAAACTACCAGCTTCATTTAAATCAAAGGGCAGCCTAAAACTTAGTGTACAAACAACAGTCATGGCATCCAAGGTTTCATCAGAATATGAGGAAGAGACCCACAATGATACAACTTTAGGAGAAAGGGCCCACAAGAGACATCACCGGAATGGCAGACATCTTAGAGATGAGCCAAATTCCCTCACTGAGTTGCAGGCATGCCCTCTTGCTATGTCTTGTTTCCAGCACTTAGCATGTTTTGAATTTTGTCAAAGGGTGGCAAATGTCAGAGTTCATCATGAGTTGGCCCGTCTTTTTGCACTTCACCTACATGGAGGACAGTCTATCTTGGCTGAGGTCACTTTCACATTAACACCTGAAACCATATCAGTGGCAACAAGCATACCAAACATTGGAGAGCAGTGGCATAAGAAGAAGAAGGTGGAGAGGCATCATTATGAGCCTTACATTAAGGATAGTTGTTTAAGCCATCTCACGAGAGTTTTTCCATTCAGATTTTTGAGAGATGAGTATGCTCCACTCATGAAATTGATCATGAAGTACTTCAGTTGTGAGGGGAGGTTTTCTCGCCTTTATGCCTATCACATCAGGTTGCTCATGCACTTTACCAGGGTGCGGATGATGAACCTCCCATTTTTCATCTGCAGGAACATAGAGAGGATGAAGAATTTCATGCAGCACAAGACCCCTCGACAGCAGCTCAACAGTGTTTATCACTTTGCCCTTATCCAAATTTTGGTGGACCATCAGTTGGGATTGCAGGGTATTGCTTGGGAGGACTTCATCTCCCGTGACTTCTTCAACACTCCATAGGTGGTATCAGAGGCAGAGCATGAGATAGGGGGCCCATCTCATTAGTATGATCGACATGAGACTACTACTATGCCAGTATACATCACCTATCAGAGAGGCAGTAGACCCTTATTTGTAGCAGCAAAGCGAGTGTTATCTCCACCCGGGGTGGAAGGGGCCTTGCTTTCGACATCAGCATCACAGGAGCATGGCAAGGGTAAGGAGCCAGTGCAGGAGGAAGGGCCATTAAGTGAGCGAGAGACCGAATTTGTTCTCCTCCATGATGATGAGACAGATGCAAAACCAACAAATGCAAAGCTTACAGAGATCATCCAGGAGCAGCAGTCAGTGATTGAGTCCTTATCCCTTGACTTGAAGAGGGCCAAGTGGAACATGAAGTACCTGGAGCAGAGAAACAAGTAGCTTGAGGACCAACAGATGATCATGGAGCTCAAAACATTCGTGAGCATCGCTACGCTGCTCAAAGAAGAAGGGTTGCACTCACATCTTTGGAGCAAGAAATCAATGAAGACCGGGAGGCCAACCTTGAGAGGGTCAACATGCATTTGGAGAGGTTGCTGGACAAAGCCGACCAGGACCTTGCTCTACTGAGACACATGGCTTTCTGTTACAGGGTGCGAAACATGAGTGCATAGACCCGGATAAGGAACTTGAAGGCAAAATTAAGTAAAGCAACAAGAAAGGCAAAAAGGGAAAAAGAGCAAGATCGGCTTCGAATCATGGCTGAGGCTTCCTTGGCCCATCATAACACCCCATAGAGAACCTCCAGCCCAAATTTCAAGAAATTGTGGGAATTTTTGGTCACATGGTAATTTTTTGGGCAAAAAACAGGGATTTTCTCCCTGTGCGTCGCGCCACTGGCGCGATGCTAAAATTCTAGAGCTCCAAATGAGGAATGTCTTGTAGTTTTGGATTCAGCATGGAAAATTACGACTACTAGTGTCTGGGAAAGAAATTTGGGCAAGATCTGAGTCTCCTAAAGGTCAAAAAAACACCCAAAAATGGCCTCTCTACCACTTTTTTGACAGACAAAAAGTAGTCTTGGGAGAATGGAGATTTGGAGGGGCCAATGAGCACCAAATTTGAAAATTCTAGTTGGGTTAGAAAGTAGACAGGACAGGCTTTCCAGAAAGCCCACTTGGGCACATTTTGGACACCTGCAAGTGCCCTAAAATAGGCCCTAAAGTAGCACGACGCACAGAGAAAATGGCGCGGCGTACAGAGGAAAAATTGCCAATTTGCTTCCATTTCGCGAAATTTCGGTCCGCGACTTCTCCAAGTAGGCCCCCTCATCTACACTTTGGTTTTTTGGCACCAAAGGTGGCATTTAAAGTGTTTTTTCTCCAGACTGGCTTCTATCCAAGTGGCGAAGAAGGTAAACGGTCACCCAAGCTAAATGTCATGTTTGTAGCGCTGCACCTGTAGCTGATGGTTGGCTCTCCATCTCCATTTTGCAATGATTTGAGTAACTCCCCAACCCTTGGGAGTTCTATCTCTTCCTCACACATTCTATATATTGTATGCAAGTTATTTGCAAAGGGTTGGTTGGATTTTAACTTCTGGGAGACTGTGGGAAAGAAACTTTGTTTCTTCACTGTGTATTTTTGACAGAGAATTAATGAAAGGCAGCGGCGCTGTTTCATGAGATTCTTGTGGTTGTGAGTGTAGAAAATGTGTCTCTTATGTTTTCATATGTATTTCGTTATGTTTCATAATTCAATTCATGTTCATTTCCAGTGAAATTTTCTGAGTGAGATTAGGTAGAATTCAATTTTATTGCTCTGCCTGTGGGTAAATTTCATGTTCAGTGTTATTCTTCGGTTGAAAAGGATTCATGTCACTATGCCCTTTTCACTTTCTTGAACAATCTATTCATGCCGTGGTACCTCAAACTAAATTATTACATTTTCCGCCTACCTTGCCTCACGGAATAATCTGTGCCTTTGTATTAAATTCTCTGTTCTTCGCTGACCTTTGGTCCCATACCATCCCAGAAGCTCAGTCATTCATGAAAATTGTTTCCCAAATCCCTATTCACTTACTAGCCTAAGGTAAATATTTCATTGTAAGTCATCTTAGACAGTTTTCGATTATCTATCCACTGAGCGTGACTCGGAGAGAGCCCTCTCCTGCTCTGGTAGGGCTAGCTACCAGACTGAGCGTGGTTTGTGGTTACCCTAATTTTTGCCTTCCTTCAGCCTAAGGAAAATTTAGGTGCTAACATGGGGAAGTTGAATGATGCCTGTGTGCATGATCCCTTCCCAAGTCCGTTCACCGATTAGGTGCTGGATAATGTTGGCGACCAATAAGCATATTCGTTTATTAATGGGTTCTCAGGGTACCATTAGATCAAAATTGTGCATGAGGATAGAAGTAAGATGACCTTCGTGATCAAGTGGGGATGCTTTCATTACAATGTAATGCCTTTTGGCATGAAGAATGCGCCAGCGAGCTTTTTGCGCATAGTCATCGTGGAATTCAAGGACTTCATTCATAAATTTCTGGAGGTATACTTTGATGATTGGATAGTATTTGGATTGGTAAAGTGCCATGTGGCAAGTTTGCGCTTGATGCTAGATACATATCAGAGGTACCAGATCGTGCTCAATCTAAAGAAATATTTGTTTTGTGTCCCTTTTGGGATCTTGCTGGGTCATGTGGTATGAAAACAAGGCTTGGTGCTAGAACCTGCAAAGATCACAATAATAATCAATTTGGAGGCACCAAGGAGTGTGAAACAACAATGCACAATGCTGGGGCATATAGGATACTATAGGAAATTCATCAAGAGCTATGCCTAGATCACCGCGCCAATGGAAAAAATGTTAAAGAAGGATGTTACGTTCTGTTGGAATGAAGAATGTCAGAAGAGATTGGATGTGCTAAAGGAGAAAATGGTCACTGTGCCGATCCTAGTCTTCCTGGATTGGAAGAAGGAATTTCATGTGCATGTGGATGCATCATGTATTGCGCTGGGAGCAATACTGACACAGGTCGGTGAAGGGGACTTGGATCATCCTATAGCATTCGCAAGTAGGAAGTTGTCCAAATATGAGAAACATTATTCCATAATAGAGCACGAAGGATTAGCTATGGTGTACGTGCTGCAGAAATTTAGGCATTATCTGTTGGGTGGACATTGTAAGATGTATACAGACCATTCTGCATTGAAATACCTATTCAACAAACTTGTGTTGGTGGGGAAGATATATAGGTGGTTTTTTCTCTTCCAGGTATATGATTTTGAATTCATTGTGAAACCAAGACGACTGAATGCAAGACTAGATCATCTATCACGCATTGAAACTGGAGAAGAGCCTACTAATTTGGAGGAAGGACTGCTTGACGTGTAGCTCTTTGTAGTGCGTGTCACATATAGTCACTTTGAAGATATTATACACCTCCCGATGACACGAATGGCTCCGAAAGGATATACAAGTCAACAGAAGAAGGAACTGGTGGTACGAATGGTAGACTTTTCTGTCATTGCAGGGCACTTGTACAAAATGGGATCAGATGAAATATTGCGATGTTATGTGCCAGAGTTTGAACGAAATAGCATCCTCGCTGAGGCTCATGGAGGATCCGTGGGAGGACACTATGCACGGAAAGCAACAATGCAGAAGATTCTATGGGCTGGGTTGTGGTGGCCGACACTACATAAGGATTCAAAGGCATATTGTAGGGCATGCGATCCATGCCAAAGGACTGGCAGACCCTTATTGATGAATGAGCTGCCACTAAATCTGTAGATATCATTACAGCCCTTCGAGAAGTGGGCGATTGACTTTGTGGGACCAATTCAGCCTCCAGGAAAGAAGACGGGTGCACGGTACATCATCACCGTGATTGAGTACTTAACCAGATGGGTGAAGGCACATCCTGTGAAGGACTGTACAAGTGCATTAGCAACAAAATTTATTTTTGAGTATGCACTGACAAGGTTTGGGTGTCCGAAGATTTTGATGAGCAATCGCAGTACGCATTTTCTTAATGAAACGATCAGTGCACTAACGAACGAATTTCAGGTTAACCATCAGAAAAGTATGCCTTATCATCTGTAGGCTAATGGGACGGTGGAAGAATTTAATAAAATATTGGAGAGTGCGCTAACAAAGGTTTGCAATGCTCAAAGAAATGACTAGGATATGCGCGTACCCGCGCTACTATGGGCTTATAGAATGACTTGCAAGAAGTTGACTGTACAAATGTCATTCAGGTTGGTTTATGGTGTAGAAGCTATGATGTTGATGGAGTACATTGTACCTAGTCTGTGCATAACACCATTCAAAGGAACGGCGGATCGCGGAGCCCTGCAGGAGAGGCTCGCGCAACTAACAGAGCTTGAAGAGGATAGATTTCTAGTTGGATTCCATCAACAAGTTCAAAAGTAGCACGCAAAGGCATGCCATGATCGACACATCAAACTACACACCTTCAAGATAAATGATATAGTATTATTATATGATAGCATGTTTGATAAATTTCCAAGAAAATTTAGGATGCATTGGCTGGGGCCATATGTCATCAAGGATATTACCAACAGTGGAGCAGTTCAGTTGGTAAAATTAAATGGATAACCCTTCCCAGGAAATGTGAATTGCAACCAATTGAATCCATACACTGGCGATTCGGCTAGATGACTACATGATGGAAGCACAATTTTAGCACTCCAGGCAGCTAAAAGGAGGCGAAAAACTATAAACTACACTGCACGGGTTGTGGAGTTGTGCGATTGGGCAACTGTGTGGAATGAAGGAATGTCACAATGTCAACAGAAACGCGCGGAGAGCTGCGCTATCGAAGAAGGGACCGCACAGGGTAGTCGGAAAGTGACAATTATGGTCATTGTTCATGATTTGATGATGAAAAAATGGCAAAATGGAGCCAGGGGCAACATTTAAGTCGAAATTTAAGGGAAATATCTTTGAAAATCTGCCACTAATCTAACATTTATGAACGATTTTTAGGGGTAATGGTCATATTTGAATTTGAAAAGGCCTATAAATTACAGGTGGTTGGCCACCGAAAAACACTTGGAATTTTGAGAATTGAGGTGTTGAGCTCTCAGGCATGTATGAACCATGAGAAATTTGAAAAGAATTTGAGAGGTTACCAAACAAAACACAGGAGTTTTTGTCTAGCATCATGTCGGCGCCCGCAGAAACCGTGAGTGCTGGAGAAGAAATGGTAGCTGAGGGAGCTACCCCGGAGGTGGCAATGGCAGCTGAGGAAGCTGCCCCAGAGATAGCAAGTGTTGAATTACCTGCAAAGGTACCCAAATTGTCGAGGTCGCCCAGGCCAAGGCCTATGCCAACCAACGAGGGTCCGAAAATAAAGAAAGATAAGCAGAAGGCGACATCGCTAGTGCGCGTGTAACCCAGAAAACTCCGGTAGAAAGAAAATCCCACATCACAGGAGAAGGCAAAGGTAGTTGACCTGGAACCTGAAGAAGACATTGAAGATATCAATATGGGTGGGGAAGACATTGGCATGGGGCCAGAGGATGTTGACGTTGAAGGGTCTGACCCTATCTCTAAAATGCTTGAATACATTCCTCTGCGCTGAGGCAAGGCAAAGGTCCCAAAGGACATTGATGAGAGCAAAGTCACACTGCATACATTGTTGCTTCCGAACAAGATCGCATTTGAATCACTGCGCCTAGCACGCACCTGCGATTTAAAGCTGGAGGATTGGGATTTGGATGATATGGAGCACTTTCCTTACTTAGCGACCGATCAATTCATGCACCGTGTCTTCTATAAGGAATCTGGTGTGACTGCGTTGGAGCCAAGGAAATGGATAAGAGGGGTGGACAAGGTCAGACTACTAAAAATGCTACGGTTTCCGCATTACAACTGCGCGCCTATAACCATGATAGTGATGACAAGCAGTTTCTATGCTTGGTGCATGATGGGTGCCTGTGGTCGAAAGAACCAATACTGATCATTGACATGCTGATCCATAGGATCACTTTTTGCCGTATTCAGGACTAAATCCAACCATGGAATTTGCCATAAAGATAGGGGAGCGTGACCTCACCAAGCAAATGAAGGACAAATTTAAGCTCATCAAGAAGCGGTGTGGCTACTCCATTTCTAGTATAACTGACCTTGCGATCAAAGTAGCCACCCAGATCCTGGCTAGGAAAATTATGAGGAAGTGTCGCACAGATGAAGTGTCATCACCAGTCGTATCATTAGCAGCCCAGTGCGCAGAGGGCATACAATTCAATTGGGCATGCTACCTCTGCATTAAATTCCTCGCAAACTTCATAGAGGCACAGGATTAGAGAAAAACCTTTCACTATGCATGGTTGCTATTATCCATAGTACTAGTCACACAGGAGTTACCAGAGGATATTCAGTTTCCTCCAGTCGCACAGGATTTACCAGAAGCATCAAAGTTCACTTCACTCTGGGCCACTAAGGACCCCCAAAGGGTCAAGGATAGCAAGATATTTTGGATCTTGATGGAGATGAGCATCAACATGGCCATCAACCGCAAACCGCGGTTATCACCGGCTGTCTTTGAATAGTTGGTAGAGTATGTGGAGTTCAAGGCAGACTTCCATTGTGTCTCCATGCGAGCACGAAAGGACCCTGATAAAAAGTGGTATGAACTTCCATACCTAGCCGCAGATGATGTAATCATGGTGGTCCTCGACCACTAGCCAACAGAGTGTCACACGACCTCAGACTTGACAGTTGGGTCTAGTAAGTCTACAGCAAAGTGTAAGAAGGGAGAGGCTAGACTAAAGATGGAACTGTAGGCCAAAAAGAGGAAGAAAGAGGATGAGGACAAAGCCAAAGTGGAGTATGCTACCAAAAAAAAGACAGAAGGGCAAGAAGAAGAGGAGGAGTGCGACTCCGATAGGAGTCAGAAATCTCCTTCCCCGGAGACAGAAGAGGAAGAGCAACGATCTAAATAGGGAGGAGCAGACCCGGAGACTACTTCATTCCAAGTTAAGTGAAATAGGGAGCAAGAGAAAGTAGGGCCACAAAAGAAGTCCAAGGCCAGCAAAATGTCCCTCGACCCAATCACCTTGACAAAAGGTGATTTGAATGACATTGGCAATGCGGTGAGGGATGCGACCACGAAACTGCTGCAACAGTTCGAGCAACAGAAACAACATGCCTTGGGTGCCATTCAAATGGGTTTGTGCATGTTGTAGATCCAAGCGTCACAGGTATAGACTAGTGTGGGGAAAAGCAATGCAGCGTCAACTAGTTTGGCCCTTGGAACTTTAGAGGCAGCAAAAATGGTGTGCGCGCTGGATCCTCAGGCCATAGCACTACCGGATGGAGTGCTGACTACAAAAGAAGAAGCTAACAGGACCACTATTTGTGCCCTCAAGAGGGTTGGGTTAAATTTGGTTGCGCTTCGAAGTGAAGCCCTTCACACCTTGCACGATGGTGTGATCGTGGAACTATGGGCTCAGTAAGAGCACGCCCTGAATGTTATCAGTGAGTAGAAGGTGAACAATGCTCAGTTGATTGTACAGAAGAATTATTCCATTGATATTCTTAAGGCCACCATGGAAAAGAATGAGCACATGACCAAAGTGGTGGCTGAGGCATGCAGTAATGTTCCAGAGTTGGATATTCCTGAAGATGTGCTAGTGGATGTGATAATTTTGAAGCTTGCTGCCAAAGTGCGTGAAGTAAGAATAGAGATATCTAAGGTTTAGTTTGAACTGAACCTTAAAATTACTGAGCTCGAGTTCAGGGCCTAGCCTTCGACTCCACCAGAGGTCAAAGAGAAGTGCACAACCGCTATCAAAGATGCAGTAGCAGCTATAGATGTAGTTGTGAAGGAGTGCATTGCACTCTTCAATTAGTCACTCGAAGTAGTCACCAGCCTACCAGAGGATCCCAATGTGCAGAGGTTGGAAACAAAGGTGCAGGAGATGTAGCAGAGATATGATGAGGTTAAAGCGACAACCCGCATCATTGTCATTACACATAGGTTAGTGAAGTTGGAGGAAGAAAAGGCGCTTAAAGAACAAGTGGATGTAGCCTAGCACAAGGAGGCAGTATTGAAGGCCAGCTTGGGGCCTTGGCTAAAGGAAGCCTATGTACTCAGTGCCTCCATTGAGGGGAAATTGGCTAGTCTGTAGGTGACACAGCTAACAATACAGACAGACAGTGCGGGGCCAACGATGGAGCAGCTGGTCGAGTAGGTAAAGCAGGCAGCAACACAGTGCACCGCTGAAGTTACAGTGGTACAGGTGGAGCTGGGAGGTCTTCGCGACAAGATCTCCACACCAGCAGAGTGACTTGAGGGCGAGTCACCATATTTGTGTTGGGGGCGTGTTGGAAGTGGGTCCCCTGGGGTCAATTTTGGGGTTAAAAGCCTAAGTTTTGGGGCTAAAGGCCCAATTTTTGCATAAATAATGTAAATTCTCTGCATTTTGTGGTCACGGAGTGCGAAGATGTAAATAGTCAAAAAGGGTTTCCGCCCTTAGTTTAGATAGTTTGTGTCGGCTTGATGAGATCTGCCTTTGGTCCACGGGCCATGGGATAGTATAAAAAGGGAGTATTAGAAGAGTTCTAGGTAAGTTTTTGGTAGAGTTCTAAGTAATTTTTGGGGTCTGTGAGAGCTAAGATCGAAGAGTCTTAGAGTAGGAAGAGGCTCTACAGCTGAGTGCACAGAGGCCTAGGGTAGAAATCCGCAGCTGAGTGCACGGACCCCTGGAGCTGTGTGCACAGGGAAGTCAAGTCTTCACTAGAAATCTGGATTATCAATAAAGAGAAGTATTCTGGAATTACCTGTGTATTTTACTTTGTTAATTGCATGCGATTATGTTACATTGAACTCTGGGTTTATGTTTTAACGCTATTTTGATGCACAAATCTATATGCTTCTCTTTATTATATGAACGCAAGCTAAGATATATGTTTATGCAAAGATAATCATAGTACAAGTTAAATTTAACTAATAATTAAGTTAATCTGGGTAGACACAGAAGTAAGGGTAATTACAGAGGCATCTAAGCATCTGAATTGACTATCTAGGGTCTGTGAAGGATGATCAGAGGCTTTCACGAAGATGTTAAAGCCTAATAAGAGAAGTACATTGATAAGCCCTAAAGGGCTTATTGATCTGCGTGAAGGAAGAGAGGATATCTAAAAGCAAAATTGCTACCATCTCAGGGTGAAGAAACTTGGTTCCTACATCCCCCCATACTGCTCTAGGTGAGACTTCAGTCCACACTCTGTGGATTGATGCTGAAAGGTTCAGCAGTGTAGGGATTTGCTTGGCTACTTAATGTTGAACCTGGGTTAGGGCCCATCAAGCCAAGATTCATTTTCTTTGCACTCTGTCTCCCTAGCACTTTGTCCACCCTCTTCTGGAACTTTGTTCCCCGTAACTTCGTCTTCCTTCCAGCACTTCGTTCTTCCTTCCACTGTTAGTAGTGCTTCTAAAAGAGATACTTATCTTTAATGATATCCTTCACGTGAGAATAATCCTTCATTATCTTGATCAAGTGAGTCTCTTCTTGATGTATAGTTGTAGGCTTAGTGTGACAACACTGCAACCATAATTCTTGCACGTGTGAGATTTCTTGTTGATGTTATGTGGCTCCTTTTTCCTTCGCTTGAGGTCCTTCTTTCTTCACTCTCATAAGAGGCCTAGTAGGCCTAGTTTGTAGCCCAAATGATGAGAGATGAGAAACTTTAATGTTGCTGCTATAGTGACTACAGACAACCCTCCTATTCCTCACACGTGTGACTGCAATTCACCCTAAAACAGTCCTTTATACTTCAGTTATATTTCCTCATTCTTTGTTGCACTAGAGGCTCCTTTAAACTCGACTTTTCTACCTTTTATTTGACTTCACTTTCTCGTTGATTTTAGAAACGATTTCTTTTTCTTTTGAGGGGTGGACAACTTCTATATATAGAGGATTGTCCCTCCTTTAGGCTGACTTGTAGGCCAACTTGCTGCCTTGAGCCCAACTTGACTTCCTTTGCTTCGATGTGTGCTTTTAATGGTTCCATTTCTTCTTTTGATGGTGTCTTTGCTAGGAGACTTGACTTTTCTCATAGGTGACTTCTATGACTCTTATACACAATGTAACATACCCTAAAGGTCTTTAACATAATTCTTTTGACCTTTTGACATACCTATAACACTTTAACATGTGATAGACCTACGTCAATGAGCAAGAAACTCCTTGATATATATGATAAAAAATAATATTTCTTTTCTTGGATAAATACAAATATCAAAAGTACAATTATGAAGACCGAACCTAGCTACATTTCTTTCACCACTCCTCTTAACTAGGGAGGTATTCATACAACATTACAAGGTGATTGGATATTATCAATCTTGAAGAATTTACATAAGAGAAACCAAATTTGCAATCCATCTATTATAACATCGTAATAACCAACATTATTTCTATATCAATGCCTTGACTGACATCTCTATCTCTCAATAGATCAGAGCACAATGTTGGTGAGACCAATGACTTATGGACACCTTCGTCATTGTCTCTCAAGGTACATACCCACCCAAGTGTTCACTGAGTATGATCTTCTAGGACTATTATTGTCTTGGGTTCTCAGCCCTCAAAGAATATCAGTCCTCTTTCCTACTCTCATCTTGGATTCCCTACACATCCTCAAAGAATATCGGATGGCAAATGATTACCCAATCCTCCCATTCTTTCTTCCCAAGTGAATACAAGAATGTTGTGTCTATCGCTTCCTCTCAATTGAGGAAGACATGCCTAAGTATCCTCTGACAAGGTACTTGTCCAAGTTCCTTCATAATTGGGAGCTTGTTATAACTCCCTATTATCTATAGACCTATCCATTCATCAGCAACTTCTTCTTCGTGGGTCCTTCGGCTGCTTCACCTTCTTCTTTCCTTCGATGTCATGAAGTCTTGATTCAAACTTCCTTTTGGTAGGGCACCATCCATCGTTCACTTTTCTTCCTAGTTTTCCATGTCATTGCTTCCTTTGTGGAAAGTGGTCTTCTTGTCATATATCAGGATCTCTTATTATATTGATACTCCTTTGTCATATTTTCCATGCTTCAAAATACTCTTCTCATGGATGCTTCATTGAGATTTCTTGTTCCCATGTTTTGACCTAGTAGCCCTTCATGACTTCATCCTAATATTTCTTCAAAATTACTTTGCTTTCGCTGGATGGATTCTTGATCACGACATATTTGTAGAGTAGAATTATTTATCTGCACCTTTCATATCTCCAATGCCTTCATAGCTGTCAAGGTTCCTTTGATCTTTTTCTTCCTTTGTCAAAGTTGTCATGCCTTCTTTCGGGAGATGTCTTCAAATTATCTTTTGAGATAGTGATTCTTGGTGATCATGGTGTTCTTCACATCCTTGATCTCTTTCTTCATTTTCTTCTTCTTGGATAGATTGGCCAACCACTTTCTGCTCATTGTGAGAGCACTTATTCATTGCTTGCATCTAAGACTAGTTAGTATTTCTTCTTTACTTTCTTCTTAGTCAACAACCTTATACTCCTTATGTAAGTATTTTCTTTTGTTGACCTTCATTGCATTGTAGTACATGCCTTCAAGCATGTCATTGGTGAAAGAGATTATTTCCTACTTGATCATGTTATAGAACTATTCCAATGGCTCAATAATATACAAATGATAACATGACTAAACTTTGATGCATACATTCCTCATCTTGATTCTCCTTTGATCATCTAGGCTTTATTTGGTTGTCCTTGGTGTGGCCCTTCTTGCTTCATCTTAGCTTGCCTGCATATCATCCTTTTCTTGAATCTCATGAATGAGATTCCCAATGAGACATCTTCTTTCTTTTGTGAATCTTATTTTGAATATTCTATCATAGGATCTTATAGACCCTTTCCTTGAAAATGTTTCTTTTCTTTTTATGATGGAGGTATTCTAAGATTCTTAAGCATGATCAATTTTATTTCATCGTGGATGAGGTCCTATACTAGGTATGCTCCTTCTACATGAATATCTTGAGCTATATCTACAATGCTCCGATATTCTAGAACATACTTCTAACCATGCATTTTGTTCTCATTATAAATGCTACTTCTACATGAATATCTAGAGCTCTATGTACTTCATGATTCTAGATTCTAGAAGATGTTTCCAGCCATGCAATTTTTATTTTATTCCTACATGCTCCTATCCTACTCAAAACCTTGAAAGAAGTCTTTAAGTAAAGAGTTTGACTTATTCATAGTAGAGACCCGAAGGATCTTACTTATTTTGATTCTTTTCTTCTTCTTTAACCTCTTGATTCATGTGAGCTTCTTCCCTCTTTCTTTTGTTGTTGTTGTCCTTCTGAAGCTTAGGAATATTCCTTTTGTAGTGTCCATATTATTGGCGTCCATAGCATTGGATTGTGGACATATCTTTGTTGTTTGTTCTTCGTGGACCAAATTTTCTCTTTCTCTTTATCATGGTAGAAAATGCTTTCTCCTTTGATCCCACATATTCCTTTTCTCTAAGCCTGGTTTCCTCTGTCTTGCATAGAGACCAAATTTCACTGAGTGTGGTTGATTCCTTCTTGGCATATATGCTTGATGTGAAGTTTCCCCAATCCTTAGGTAGAGCATTGATTACTACATTTGTCATTTCTCTGTCAGACATGACTTCCCCAAGCTCTTGAACTTGATCCCTCATCTCAGAGAACTTCATGAAGTAGGGAGTTATTGCTTCCTTTGATATCTTCATCTTGTTCAATTCATTTCTTAGAGATATCACTTCTCCGGTTGTGGATACCGAGAATAGCTCTACTAGTTTATCATAAATTTCTTTTGATGTCTCAAATTTGGAGACATAAGGAATGAGAGAATCCTTGATATATTCTATTAGAATCCTTTGAGATCTTGTCTCATCCTTATTGTAGTTGGCTAAGGATTGGGTTTGTTCCTTAATGGAGATGGTGATATTCCCTTTGACATGTTCTAAAAGTTCATTCTCCTTGAGAAGTAGATCAGTCCTCTTCTTCCATGAAGGAAAGTTATTGGTACCTACCAATTTGTTGCTCTCCTTGAAAAAAATACATTGATATATTCAGAAGAGGACATATACTTGATATATTTTGAAATGTAGTTGAATTATTTTCTCCTTGATGTCTTGATGGCTTGATTTCCTTGAACTTTGATGTTCCTCAAGATGTTTTCTCCAAGTGGGCTTGCTTGATGATGAGACTTGCTTGATGATTTTTGGATTGATGTAGGTCCCTCTTAGGTCTCCTTTTCTTTGTAGGTTCCTTTATATAAGGCTCTTCTTCTAGATTTGTAGTCTCCCGTGATGAATGATAGATGAAAGACATTCTTGTCCTTGATGTGATAGAGACTTCTTACCTTGATGATTCAACTTTTGTATATTTCCTTCCTTGATGATTTTTCTTGAGATTCCCTTTCATTGATGTGTCACCTTAGCTCTGATACCATGTTGAGGAATCTAGGGAAATTAGGTGTAGGTTGATTCTTTGGGACTAGATAAAAATCTATGAATTATTTTTACTTTTCTTGTCTTTGTTAACTTAATCTTATTCTTCTCTTATTAATGCATGTGTGTGTACTTCATCAAACTACTATCAAAACATAAAACGCGAACACAATATATTGGCTCTTCTCTTGAGAGGAAAACCCTTTGATAAATTTTCTCTTATTGAACCTTCTTTCTTGATCAATGCCAAACACTAGACCCTTGACTATAAGATCCTCCAAAAGCAAGTCAATTCCTTCCTTTTCTCTGCACTCTATCTCCACGGCACTTTGTCCACATTCTTCTGGCACTTCGTCCTCCTTTCGGCACTTTGTTCTTCCTTCCACTGCTAGTAGTCCTTCTAGAAGAGATACTTATATTTAGTGATATACTTCACCTAAGAATACTCATTCCTTATCTTTATCAATCAAGTCTCTTCTTGATGTATAGAGGTAGGCTTATTGTGACAGCACTACAGCCCTAATTCTCACATGTGTGAGAGTTCTTGTCGATGTTATGTGGCTCCTTTTTCCTTCGCTTGAGGTCGTTCCTTCTTCACTTGGATAGGAGGCCTAGTAGGCCTAGTTTGTATCCCAAATGATGAGAGATGAGAAAATTTAATGTTACTACTATAGTGACCACAAAAAACCCTCCTATTCCTCGCACATGAGACTGTAATTCATCCTAAAACAGTCCTTTATACTTCGGTTATATTTCCTCCTTCTTCACTGCATTAGAGGATCCTTTAAACTTGACTTTTCTACATTTTATTTGACTTCACTTTCTCGTTGATTTCAGGGTTGATTGAATTTTATTTCGAGTGGAAAACCTCTATATATAGAGCATTGTAACTCCTTTAGGCCGACTTATTGCCTTGAGGCCAACTTGACTTCCTTTGCTTCGATGGGTGCTTTTAATAGTGCCATTTTTTCTTTTGATGGTGTCTTTGTTAGGAGGAGACTTGAATTTGATTGGAAGGTGACTTCTTTAACTCTTATACACAATGTAACATACCCGTAAGGTATTTAACATAATTATTTTAACCTTTTGAATTACCTATAGCACTTTAACATGTGCTAGACCTACTTCAATGAGCAAGAAAGGCATTGACACATATCATAAAAAATAATATTTATTTTCTTGGATAAATAAAAATATAAAAAGTACATTTATGAAGACCGAACGTAGTTACATTTCCTTCAACACTTTCAAGGAAGATCTAGAAGATCGTCAAGTCTATGTCGACATTCATAAGTCAAGCTTGTACATGGTTGCATGCAGGTACCCCGCCTTCCCATGCGTGGATATCATTCATTGGGTTGTCTCACATTCTAATCTTGAGATGATGACATTGCCAGTGGAACACAGCTGGCCACCTTTAGGAAGGAAAACTACCATCAGATGTATCACTTGCCGCAACCAGTGAACTACATGGATGCACTGTTATTCACTCCCAACAACAATGTGAACTCAAGAGATATCTTGAAGCGTTGGGTAAAAGAGCCATCAAAGTTCAGGAAAACACCCAACCAGGTCTACAAGATGAAGTCACTCAGGAAGGCTTACCAACTCTTGGTCATATTCGCATGTCACTTGTATGGTCAAGAGAGCACAAAGACCTTCCCACAGAGTTGGGTTGTTAGGTTGGATCAGTTGGAAAATGAAGGAAGGCCTTTCAACTAGTTAAACATGTTGTCTCTTCAGCTAAAAGTGCATGTGTCAAATGCCCAGAATCTGCCTAAGGATGGACAAGCAATATTCTACATGTTGCAATACCTACTTGATGCAATCTATGCCCAACAGCAGTTCCATGGCATGGGTTGGACATGGATACCATCACAAGAATATGTGAATTTTTATTGACGTTTCTCTCTGAGTGGAACTACCGAGGAGTCATGACGAGGTTGTCTGACCACTTCATCAGCCCGCTGTATAAGATGATATTTGAACAGGACTCCCTTGCATGTCCCAGGAAGCAACGCAGGCATTGCTCAACATTGCATATTGGTATGCCTCACCCGATGGCACCTTCTTCAGGATTTTTGGCATGGAGAAGACTTTGCATGAGTTACCGAGGTTTTCCATGGACAAGTTGGTCCTGCAAGAGGTTGCATGTCACATCTCCACAAGGTTATCAACAGCACTACATAGGAGGAAGAACATACCATAGCCTACTCTTCCTTTGCAGATTGGGTTGTACGAGATCCGTACCTTGAAGGATGCACATGTCGAGTCAAAGACTTGAAGAAGTTTGTGTTCGACACCAAGAGTTTCAATCTGTATGATCTGCACTGCATATGCAAGAACCATTGTGTGAAGGTGTACTTCCCATGGGTCCACAGGGCATGTCATTGGACGGAGGAAAATCATTGGAGGTATTGCTATAACTCCTCTACACTCAATGAACCAGTCAACATGGTTGTAGAATGGAAAGCAGCATTGTAGGCAGAGGCACCAGAGGAAGCAACAACAATAGCAGGAGTGAGCAACAAACCGATGTAAGACAAAGGTAAGAGGTAGATTGTCGAGAGTGCAAAGGCTCAGCAAAGCTACAAGTTCAAATAAGATCCACTTATTGATAGAGTAGCTTTGGAGATAGATGCAAAGAGGTGACAAAGCGACATGGGAGTAGCACAGAGAAAGAGGGAGAAGTAAATATTGGAAGAGACAAAAAGGAGATTATAGGAGACAGAGAAGAAGTTGAAAGCAGAACAAGAACTCAGGAGGAGAGAGAGTGAAGAAAGGCAGAAATAGGAATAGGAAGAAGGATAAGGTGCATTGATAGAGAAAACTACACAGATACAGGTTGAGAAACAAAGAAGCCAATAAATGAAGAACAGGGTGAGCAAGTATAGATTCGGGAACTTTCTCAGCAAGTTGAGCAAGTAGTTGAGGTGAAAAACATGGAGATAGAAAAGGATCTATAGGAACAAGACATTGATCTCATGTCGCAGGCATCTGAGGTCCAATCACAGTCTCTACCACCTCCAGAGCCACAACTAGTCTCGAGCGAGCAAGGAGAAGTTGTTCTCCTTGAAGATGATCCAGAGATAGATGTTTACAATCTGGAATTTAATGAGAAACAACAGAGGATTGCACAAGCATGAAGAGAATAGTTCCTGGATGATCATACATCACCTGCGCACATAGAGGAAAGGGTAATTGTACAAGATGTTAGAAGATATCCAATTTCCATGGCCGAGGCTTCTAAGGGTTATGCAAAAGCCAAAAGTTCGAGAGTCAAGTTCTTGATAGCAAAGAATGATCAAATCGCAAAGGACTTGCAAGAGGCCAGGCAGAGAGCAGAGCACTCCACAGGATTCGCCACGACAGAGATGAAGAAAGAAATAGTGGTGGAGATATCAACTTTGGAGGCCACCATGTAGACAGTGTATAGAATATTTGTCACCACGCACAAAGTAGTTTTCCATTTATATGCCTTTTAGTAGCAGTGCACACAGACAGGCCAAACACTCAAAGACGTTCACACTATTATTCTAGACATGCAAGAATGGACAATGAGGTACAAGGGAGGCCCACTTTACTTGCACAAGAATATGAAGCCACAAGTTGAGCTAGAAAAAGAATGGATTTGGATGCAAATCCATAATTATGAGCATCTCCCTCCACTCATCACTAGAATTGAGGCTTCCTATGCATGGTTGTTCAAGAGTCTGGATGTCATAGTGCAAACGCACAACATCCCTTCCATCAGAACCCTCACCCAGGTTAAGAGGAAGAACCAAGTCATGTTGGATGTCAACAAGTACATAGAGCAGTTAATGCGCATAGCCATTAGCAATGACTTGCAGCTCGATACAGAGAACATGAAAAGGTACATCAATGGTCCACCACACCCAAGACAGTGCTACGCATGCTTCAGATTTAGCTAGATATAGGTTTCAGAACCATATACCCAGAAGCCATGGAGGAAAGAATCTGCTTCAACAAAGATGCCACCAAATAGTACGGGGACACAATAGAGTAGTACCAAACTTGGTATTAGTTCATTATTGAATATCACCATGAGGAGGTTATCGAGTTGGTATTTGCCCAAGACCTCGAGTGATGTTGTTTGTCTTGTTAGGCTGACTCAAGCCTATTTACATCCCACATGGGTATATGTGGAAATTGTGTTATTGTAAATGTATTGTAAGTGAAATTACAAGTGTCATTAGTGGAATATGAATCGTCACTTTGTAATGTGAAGAGTCGTGAGGGTAGTCCAAGAGTCGAAGGGGAATGTCAAGGGTCACCCCACCCTTTACTATATATAGAACCTCATAACTCATAATAAGGGCTTTTGGGAGCTAAGCATTTCACTAGGAATTTCTTAGAGAAGGCTTGGATAGTATTGTGACGAACCTTGGCTTCTCCATAGTGTATAGCAAGTACATCTCTTTGGAGGAGTAGGTGGTGTTGATTGTAATTTTCCACTATTGGGGCTAGTGGTTGTCAATGGTGTATGTATGGATGGAACTTTCACTTTATATAATATAACAGAGCCCATTTTCATGCATATGTTGTTATGGTAGTTGGACTATTTTGGTTGCTTTAGAAAATTATGTTATTTAAATTACACATTCGTGTATGAACTATTTTGTATATGATTGTATGAATCTTGTTGAAATCATGTTGTTCATTTAACCAATCACTTTGGATTGTGGAATGTTCTGCTTTCTAGCTCGTGATAGCATTCATGTTGCGTACTATTACAGGCTTCTAAGGGACACACTTCCTTTTCTCCCCTCCATGTATTGTAACCCCCATGCATCTTACTTGACTCGCTGTAAGGTCACACAGTTTCTTCTGAAAAAGATATCACAATTACCTCTACATGCTACCGTAGTCAAGGCATAGATTTAATACCCACTTCTAGGACTCCTACTCCAAATAGCTTGAGGTCTAGTTGGGAATTCTTACTATGGATATCCCTTGACATGTTGGTGGGTCCAGAACCTTCAATAGGGTTTGAGATGGATCTTCAAGGTCAAGCATCCAACAGATAGAAGCATAGAAAAGTACAAGGCCAGATTTTTGGCAAAGGGGAGCTCACAAGTTGAGGGGATTGACTATGAGGATATTGTTTCTCCCGTAGCAAGGTATTCATCCATCAGATCAATTGTTTCTCTAGCTACAAATATGGGGTGGAAAATCCACCAGATGGATGTGAAAACAACATTCCTCGATGGAGTTATTGAGGAGGATTTGTATATCGAGAAACCAAAAGGCATTGAGACATTTTATGGAGAGTCTCATGTGTGAAGACTCAAGCAAGCATTATAGGGTCTCAAGCAACCACCCCATGCTTTGTACACTAGTATCAGCAACTATATCACCATTTTAGGCTTCACCAAAAGTGAAGTGGATGCAAACCTATATCATATCTTGGTAGAAGGTAAATTGTTGATTATTGTTTTAAATGTTGATGACTTTATTTTAACCGATGATGAGCAGTTGATCAGATCTTGCAAGAGAGTTTGAAATGAAGGACATGGGTCTCATGTACTACTTCTAATCCTTAAACTATCATGGATATTCCACTAGATAGTTCATCACAACAGATCTATTAATATTATATTAAAAATCTGAGATTCTACACTATTACAGTTTTATTTAATTTCTAGATTTGTAAAATTAACTGTAATTAGTGCATGTATGTAAAAGTAAATCAAATAGAAAAGTAGAGAATGGAAAAATAAGCTCACACACACATAATACATAATATATTCTCTCTGGAAACCCCTTTCTAGAGAAAACCCAACTGGAAGGTGAGGTCACTTCGCTCTCTTTCTCTGTCTGGAAATATGGTTGCAGATACAAAGAAGTAATGTATGTGTCCTGTGGGTTGTTACAATGCACAAATACTCTTTGTTTTCTCTACCTCTTATCTCTCCTGGCTCTCTCTGCTCAACTATGGAACAAAATTCTCTCAAAAGAATGGAATGCCTATTCCTCCTAGTGGCTCAGTTATAACACAACCTGATATCCTACTAGTGGTTAAGTTTGACTACATCAAGTCTTAACTAGAGTTAAAAATTGACTATTTTAGAGTCTTTTACATCACAAACATGTGCCTATCCCATTTTTCTTGAATAATGGGGGCTAATGCAGCATCCTCCCAAACTATAGGTGTGAAAATAGGAAGGTCAACTTTTGAGTGGCATAACTTTTGCATACAGACTCCGTTTGACCTGATTCTTATGTTGTTTGAAAGATTTCTATATGTAGAATAGCATGGAAAGGTGCTACAATTCAAAAGCAAATTTTTACCCAAAAAAATCATTTGATGTCTCAAAATGCTCCTGAAAGGTTTCAGACCACTTTTTTCCAAACTGGGTCCCGCTAGTAAAAACAATTTGTGAGGTGATTACTCCACATTTTCCACTCTGAATGCATCGAGATGGATGAAAAACAATATAATGATCCAATTTGGATCACACCTCCCCATTTTCGGAGGCTTTTGCTCCCCAAAAGCTTTTACTAAATGAGGTGAGGAAATTTTTCCTCCACTTTCTCTCTGGTGTGCCATTTAGCTTTGCCTAGAAGTTGTCCCTTCAACCCAATTTGCCAAATGTCTTGTTGCCCTTGTCTTATAGTTCTAGACCTCTTCTGCAAAACTATATCTAATGTCAACTCTGCCTGAGTGTCTGGTGCCAAATCCTCCACAGAAGGTAGGACATGTTCCTCTTCCTGTTCTAGCATGGAAGGCTCATACAGTTTCAAATTCTCCACATTTACAACGGAGTAAATGTGCATATATGGTGGTCAATTGAATTGATATGCATTATCACCCACCTTTTCCAGTATCTCAAAGGGACCATACCTTAGAGCCTTGATTTTCTTACCAGGCCCATGTAGCCTCTTCTTGCTTAATTGTAGCCATACTCTATCTCCCAACTTGAATGATTTATTTGTTATGTGTTGATCATGCCTGACCTTATACTTCACCTGCAACTTCCATAGTGTTTCTTGTACTTGTAGATGGATTTTCCTGATCTTATCTATAATTTTTTCGGCCCTCAAAGCATCTCCTGTAATGTCTTCCTTCACTCCTCCTTGTCGCCCATATGGAATATCCAAAGGTGAAGATGGAAAATATCCAAAACAAGTTTCAAATGGGGACTTTCTTATAGAAGTGTGGACTTCTATATTATAAGAATGTTGCATATATACTAAATTTTCATCCCAAATCTTTGGATGCTTCTGGTTGTAACCCCTCAGAAGTTGCACCAAAGTCCTATTGATTACTTATGTCTTCCCATTTGTCTGTGGATGTAGTGTTATAGATCTCTTCAACTTCGTGTCCATCTTCTCCCACAATGTAGTCCATAATGCATTGAAAAATCTTTTATCCATGTCTGAAATGATGCTCCTTGGTATACCAAAGTTTACCTAGACTTGTCCAAAGAACAAGTTTGACGCTTCTTGTCCACTAATGGTCTTTTTACAGAGCATCATAACACACATCTTGCTGAACCTATCAACTACCACGAACAGGTAGTCATGTCCCTTCCTGGTTGTTGGTAAATCTCCCACAAAGTCCATGGAAATGTTTTCCCAAGGACAAGTAGGTACAGGTAAGGGATGATACAGATCTTGTTTCCTATTTCTAGGCTTGCTAGTACAATAAAGCATGCATCCTCTTATGAACCTAGCTACTTTTTCTTGCATCGTGGGCCAATACACATACCTCTGCAAGTTAGCCATAGTCTTCCCTACACCAAATTTCCCTGCAACCTTGGAGGTGTGAGCCTCTCTAATTAGCTACACATTCTCACCTTTAATAATGCATAGCTTATCCAACTTGTAGAGTAACCCATCCTGGAGATGGTAGTCAGCGGTTTTGTCACCATCAAGCAGATGACTTTGACTCTACAACTACTGTTACACCTCCTTGAAGTCCTCACCTTCTTGATATGCCTCTCTGTACGCATCATGGGTGAATTTCTCCATGTGCATAAGAGTCCCCAAAGATGTAATATTTGATTTGTGTAGCCTTGAAAGAATATCAAACAACTTGTTTGTGATTCCCTTCTTATAGTTGATCACCAAATGAAACTATTGTAAAAACCCCCTCCACTTGTAGTGCCTAGTCTGTTGTAGCTTATTCTGGGCTTGTAGGTACTGTAACGTTTGTTGATCTGTGTGGATTATTGTCTCCTTTCCCATCAGATAGTTCTTCCACTTCTTCACATCTTGCACCGTGGCATAGAGTTCCTTGTCATAAGTAGGGTAGTTAAGAACTTCCCCATGAAATTCTTCAGAATGGTAGAAAATGGGCCTTCCTCCTTTCATCAAGACAACTCTCATAAAATACCCACTCGAATTTGTCTCTACTTCAAAGGTTCATTGCAAGTTTGGTAATGCCAAAACTAGTGCTTCACTTATCTTCTTCTTTAACTCATTGAAAGCCTTTTGATGCCATTTTCCCCATTGGAAACTCTTGCCACTTATTGTTATGGCGTGGAGATTTCTTCAGGTATTGTGTTGCTCCAATGAAACTCCTAACCTCAGTAACATTAGTAGGCATCGACCATTTCATGATGGTCTCCAACTTGGAAGGATCTATATTCAATTCTCCTCCACCAATCACATATCCCAAATACACCAAGGACTGCTATGTAAACTCACACTTATTGATATTTGCTAGTAGTTGGTGCTTCTTCAATGTTTCAAGCACCTTCATCAAATGTGAAATATGCTCCTCCTAGGTAGCACCATATACCAATATATCATCCAAGTAGACAATAACAAATGAATGTATGAAAGGGCACGATACATTAATCTCATAAATGTAGTTGGTGCATTGCATAGGCCAAATGGCATAACTAACCACTCATACAAACCTTTCCTAGTTTTGAAGGCAATCTTCCATGTATCTTCTTCTTTGACTTGAGCCTGGTGATATCCAGACTTCAAGTCCAGCTTGGTGAAATACTTTTCTTGCTACAACTAATCTAGCAGATATTGAGTGTGGTTTTATTCAATGCCCTATAATCTATACACATCCGCCAAGTCCCATCCTTCTTTGGCACAATAATTATGGGTGACCCACAGGGTGATGTACTTTGTTGAATGACACCTTGTTCTAGCAGCTATTGCAACTATTTCTTCACCTCACTTTCTTCTATAACAAACTACCTATACAATCCAATATTTGGCAATGGGGAGTCTAGCAATAGATGGATCTCGTGCTCCACTTCTCTCTTAGGGGGTATCCCTTTAGGCTCTTGGAACATGTCCTTGTATGTCTTTAATAAATCCTCCAATTGTTGTTTATTTTTTTTAGTACACCCTTATAGGGATGCCTTTCCTCTTATTGACTCCTCTACAGACTGATTTCTCTTAAAAACAATAAAACATACTACTTGTTGGAACTAATCAATTTCTTGGCTTGGTTGGCACTTACCAATGAAATTTTTTACTTGCCTTTGTGTGCGGCGATGATGAATGATTTTCCATCCTTGATGAGCCGGTACTGGTTAGCTCTCCTCATGAATATTTTATCATCCACATACATGAATGGACTCCCAAATACGACTCCACATACATCAAGGGGAACCACATCCACATGTACTTCATCAATATAATCAGCATTCATAGCAAATCTATTTTTACAATGTTTTGTTACCTTCAGCTCTACAACCTTATGTACCCATCTGAGTGGATATGGGTTTGGATGATCACAAAATTCCAACCCCAACTTATTGACCAGATATGCTGCAATGAGATTTACCTTCGATCCTAAGTCAAAAATAGCATCAATCTTCGTCTTCTTGACCTATATCTTTTCATGGAAACATTTGGTCATTTCTTTCTCTTCTTGTTGTTGAAGGCTACTCAAATTCACCTCCTTCTGCAATGACATACAAACAATCTTCTCATCCATGTATGAGTGGATTTCAACTTGGTTGCTCAAATCAGTGGCCATGAGATTCTTCTTCTTATTATCCTTCATCTTGTTCTTCGAGTTTAGCTCTAGATGTAATTTCCAACACTTCTCCTCTATATGGACATCGATTTTGCAATGGTTGTAGTGGTTGTTAGGATCTTTTCACTGGTGTGTTGTGGTTGCCATATTTTATCTTTTCCCCCTTTTTATCTTCTTCTTCCCCTCCTTAGAAGAGTATTTTTTTTCTCCTTTTTCTTCAGTCCACTTGATTACGCTCTTTTCAGGCCTATGCTCTCCAAGTATTGTGCCTGTACACAAGCCTCATCCACCATTTTGGGCTTAAACAATATCAATTTCTCACGTAGATGGCGGTACAAACCCCCCAAATACTTGAGGATTATATCTAGGTCCTTTGGAGAGATACCAACATTATAGCCATCTTTCTGAATTATTGCGTGTACTCATGCAAGCTTTGGCCTCGCTTTTTCCTGAAGTAATGCCACTGGATCCATTGGTCTTCCACATTACTTATGGGATAAAACTGTGACTTAATGAGGGTTTTGAAATCCTCCCACTTAGTCACTAGAGGTTCTCCCTCCAACCTTAGGGTTTTCGTGTGGCTCTCCCACCAATCTAGTGCATGGCCCTCCAATTTCAGCCGCGCGAATGAGATATTCTACCCTTCCTCAATCGAATGGGCATTGAAATAAACTTCCAGTTGTTACAACCAATGATTCAGCTTCAGAGCATCGTTCTCTCCATGGTATGGCTTGATATCGACTTTTTCTTCCACTTTAAACAAGGGATTGGTTCATGAAACTCGAATTGGGTTGATATTTTCCAGGTTTTTTCTTCAGCTGGTTATCTGTGTCTTCTAGATCTCCTGATCCCCCTCCTGATTTTTCCTTTGCACTCGAACCCCCTTCTTCTCCAAATATCCCCAGCTTATTTCTTAGGGCTACCATGAGGAGGTTTACATTGTGGTTTATATACATGACTTTTTCTTCGAGCCACGAAAACCTCACCTCTGCAGGATCACGAGGTTCATTTACAAATTCATTGCCCATGATTAGGGTTTTACGATTTTCGGCCTCACCGATGTAGATCCATAAAATTTCCACAAAATACCCAAAGAAACCTGCTCTTATACCAAATGATCTGTAAAATTTCGTGGATAATCCACTAGACAGTTCGTTACAAAAAATATGATAATATTATATTAAAAATCTAAGATTCTACACTATTACAATTTTATTTAATTTCTAGATCTATAAAATTAATTGTAAATAGCGCATGCATGTAAAATTAAATCAAGAATAAAAGTAGAGAATGAAAAGATAATGTCACGCACACATAATACACAAGATATGCTCTTTGGAAACCCCTTTCAGGAGAAAGCCTAGCTGGAAGGTGAGGCACTTCACTTTCTCTCTGTCTGGAAATATGGCTGTAGATAGAAAGAAGTAATGTTTGTGGCCCATGGGCTGCTACAGTACACAAATCCTCTATGTGTGCTCTACCTCCTATCTATCATGTCTATCTTTTCTCAACTATGGAACAAAATTCTCTCAAGATAATGGAATGCCTCTTCCTCCTAGTGGCTTGGTTATAACACAGTCTGATATCCTACTAGTGGTTTAGTTTGACTACATGAACTCTTAACTAGAGTTACAAAATAGACTCTTCTAGAGTCTCTTACATCACAAACGTGTGGCTAGCCCCTTTTCCATGAATAATGGGGATTGATGCGGCATCCACCCGAACCATAGGTGTGAAAACATGAAGGTCAACTTCTGAGTGGCATAACCTTTTCATACGGACTCCAATTGATGTGATTCTTGCACCGTTGGAAATCTTTCTATGTGTAGAATAACATGAAAATGTGAGAAACAAATTTTTTCCCCCAAAAAACGTCGTTTGATGCCTCAAAATGCTCCTGGAAGGTTTCAGGCCCCATTTTGCCAAACTGGGTCCTACTAGTAAAAACAATCTCGTTAGGTGATTCCTCCACTTTTTCCACTCTAAATGCATCGAGATGGATGACAAAAATATAATGGTCCAATTCAAATCAACTTTCTTGGATTGGAAGTATGGAAAGGTGATGGGGAATTTCTCATCTCTCATCACATATATGCCAATGGCATACTTCATAGGTTCTACATGGATAATTGCAAACTCAAGGAGACACCTCTAGTGACCAATTGAAGGAAAGAGGATGCCACTTCAGGTGAGGAAGTGGATGCTATTTTTTACCAATGGTTGGTGGGTTCACTAATATACCTTATGTACACGTGACCAAATATGTTCTTTGCATTCAACTAGTTGATTCAAGCGATACTTATGCCAACAAAATTATTTTGGAGTGCAACTAACCATGTTTTACAGTACCTTAGAGGCACTACCCAGTTTTTCCTATAGTACAAACAAACAGAGGGAGTGAAATTGTGTGGCTTCATAGATGCATATTGGATGGGGCTCCATCAAACCAAAAGAGTACATCATGTGAAATTTTTAGTTTTGGTTCCATAACGATTTCTTGGTACAGCCGAAAGAAAAGTTCTGTGTGCAGCTGCTAGTCAAGAATCATGTGAAGCGATCTGGATGAGAAAGATATTTGTTTGATTGCTTGGTCACATGATGGATCCAACTATGATCTACTATGATAATTAGATTTGTATCAAGCTCTCTGAAAATCCTATTTTTCACAATCGATCCAAGCATATAGATATTTGGTTTCACCATTTACGGGATTGTGTGCAGAGGCGGATAATGTTGTTGCAGTACATTCCGACAAAGGAACAAGATGCTGATATTTTGATAAAGGCCTTGTCAAGAGGGAATTTCGAGCTCCACAGGTGCAGGATAGGGGTGGTTGATAATCCCTTTCTTGCTGAGAGGGAGTGTTAAAAATTCCACAAGAAATTCTCAATTTGATTTTGCCTTGATTAAATTAAGAAAAAATGAATTTCCACATCAACAGACAACTTGGATGATGTTAACTCATGTGGCATGGCTTGTGTCACCTAGTTTACTCAATAAATTTAAGTCATAGGATTTATAGTTCAATTTTGCATGTGTGATTTCTAATTTGTAGTAATCTAGGTCAGTTATCTTAGGTTGTTTTTAGTTAAAATAGTTCCAACTTTTGGAGGAACTAGTGGAAGGCCAGTTAAGCA
Organism: Pinus tabuliformis; assembly: GCA_031772625.1. Classification (NCBI taxonomy): domain Eukaryota; kingdom Viridiplantae; phylum Streptophyta; class Pinopsida; order Pinales; family Pinaceae; genus Pinus; species Pinus tabuliformis. The sequence continues at coordinate 896,441,556 of CM062805.1, forward strand.
ATGGGACTTCAGTAAAACTCAGTGATCATCCAGTTAACTGATCAATCAGCCTAAAATAGCTAGTGCATGTAGAGAATTCAAATAAACTAGTTGAGGGGTAGATTCCAAGGCAATGTAACATCAGTTATATACTAGTCTTGAGTGTACAAATGTTACATGTAGTCAGATGATCAGCCTAAAGGAATTGCACAATTCAATTGAGGGAATTTCCTAAATAATAGGAAATAATTTCTCAAGGAAATAGGAGATCAAGCTGAGGGAAAATTTGACTAAGTATGGGTCAAAGGCCTTCAATAAGAAAAGAGATAGGTTGCGCACTTGCAGAGTGAGATTAGTTGAGAAAATCAATTGTAATACATCTTTATTTCATTTTATTAATGCAAAAGACATTGGGTTTTTTGAAAATTTATTTCCCCAGATAAAAAAAATTGTTGCATGTGTGTTATTCCTTCTTTCATGTCTGATATTTTTTTTCTAAATTGTGCATTAATGTCCTTAGAGCAGTAGTGTAGGTTTGTGTCTTGTGATTTTGATTAAAACTTCATGAGCAGTTGCAAATCTACATCCTAATTTCTACAGACATGGAGCACAGGATAAATGTTGGTAGTGGAACTAAGTTGTGTGCTCTGAAATTGGGTGTTTTTACCTTGTATTGATGTGTTGAGGCCATTAGACTATGTGTTCCCAAACCTAACTAGCTAATGGTAGGCTTAGAGGAGGGTTGAACCATGAGTTCTTATTGAGTAATATGATAAGCCACTAGGTTCTTGTTCAATAAGTTGATAAACCACTTAGTGTTTGTTGAATGGGTTGAAAAACCACTCATATTCTTGTCGTAAGGTTGATAAACCAATCGATAGGATGAGTTGAGCCACTATGGTTCTTGCCATGAGGATGATAAACCACCTAGACCATAGGCTCTTGTAGTGCTTTCCTTGAAAATGCAGCTGATAAACCACCTAGATGATGGATTTACATTCTTGGAACTAAGTAGTACCCCATTTGGGCCTTGGGTGAATTCCCTGAGCAAGCATCCCCTTATACTTTGGATCTGACTTGGGGGTGGTTGACTATAAGAAAGTTGCAGTGTAGTTTTCCTATGACTGGGTGGAGAGTTAAAGTCCCTCCTTCAGTTTCCAACCATCTTTAGACACATAGATAAGTGTAAATTGCTTATTTATATTATCTATTGGATTGTGATGAATCATGTGTGTTTGAATGGGGTAATATCTTGTGTGTTTGCGATTTTAAATGAACATCAGAGTTGTGAAGCTTAATATTATGTTCATAATTAGAACAACATCATGTGTGTTCATAAATTCTAAAATATACCTAGAATAAGATATTTTTTATTGTGTGCATTAAGCATGGGAAATTGTATGTTTACATTTGGTTAGGTTCTCTCCAAAATCAAGGGTATACCTAGCATAACTAGTCCATACACTGGTTATATATTCAAACCAAGAATATAGGTATAAGGCCCTTGCAAATATAAGATGCATGAGACCTCAGGAGATCAGACATAGAGTGATTCTCACTTTTGGTTAAGAACCCAAATTAGGTCATCTAAGCTTATATATGCCTATATCATCGAGACAGACAATCAGCAAGAGTACTTAACTTCCTTTCTATGTATACAGGGCCAACGCCAAGATGGTGCTAGTGGAACCATGTCCTAGTGGAACCCTGTTGTGCCATCGGCCATCAGTCAAAATAATTATTTTGAAGAATTGGCGGGGGGGAATATCCCAATCAATGATGGTTAACAACTAATTGATGGTCCATCGAGTGAGGCTGGAGCAGAACTTGGAGCACTAAAATTGTGCTACTATCACACTTTTTGATGTGTTCGCCCTCACCTTATTTTATTCCAAACACTGCGGGTAGTGATAACTATAATGGTATGATGTGGATCTAAAAACAATTCCATTATGGAACCTTACCACTGCTCACCACCCGACACTTGTCAAAAGCCTCAATGCTTTAACCGTGGGGTGACAGCTGCAACTACAACTAATGAGAATGTTCCCATATGTTGGGGTTCTTAACTAACATGACCATCTATTGCTCGTTAGTAAAACCCTCTAGCCCCTCATTATTAATAAGTCTTATTTCAATAACATGATCATATGCATGGCTCAATAAATAATGCACATTCATTTCAAGGGGCCCCAAGTCTACCTTGGGTTAATAATGGGGGGGATCCAATGTTGGAACTCTTGTCGTGGGGTCATTGTTAAAGGGGAAAAACCTTTTAAACGATTCAATCATAGTGTGGCCCAATATGGGACAGATCTACAATCCTATTTCACCCTAGGTCCCTTGTGGTCCACTCTGACTTAATGAGGGTGAGGGTCCAAAACAAGAAGCCACCACGACTAAATCCACTTTGGTTTGGTAGAAACCTAACCTAGTAGAACTTTCCCACTACTCATCCCCCACTGCCCATTTATTCATTTCGTTAATGTTCAAATGTCATGGGAAGCAATGCAACTGAGTGACTTGACGTGGGGCTCACCTAGTGAGTCCCACATTACAAAAGTTGGCACTCAAAATTTGATCATATGTGTGGTAATAGCATGAGTAAAATTGACTTTCAAAAGTTTTTCTTTGGATTGTAAGGCCTTGATACTTGTATTAATAACCATGCAAAATAGCTCTAAAAATTTATGCAACCCACAAAAGATATTATGAAAAATTTGTTAAAGCATACCCACAATCATAAATTAGAAATAACTTTCTCAAAAGTGAGAATTTAAAGTTGTTCAAACCACTCGCCCCTCAAGAATGTCCCAAAATTTGGATCATTAAAATATTCCTAACAATGTGCCAAGATCGATCTAGGCTCTACCAAGATAAACTAAGCCAACCATCTTTGGAAATTACCTCCAAGAGCACAAAATAGTCCAAAAGTTTACTATATAAACTAGGACCAAGTGCTAGGGAGTTCAACCCCTAAGCTATAAAAACATATTGGAATTGAATGGTAGGTACTATAATCAATTAAATAACTTTTCACTATCAAAAGAGAGAAAAATACACCAATATATATGGTGAGTATTGAAAAACCCAAAAATATTGCACTATATCATCAAAGCATAATATGCCATGCCATGCTCACTTGAGCATACACAAAATTATTTATCAATGGATAAATATCAAGAACTCAATAATTAGGAATGATAAACTTGCCAAAAGAAGGAGTAATTTCAATATGATGATATAAATTACTTCCCCTAATGATTTTCGTACACACTTGGTTTGATAACTAATGTTGAGAAATGGCAACAAGAAATTCCAGTTTAATTTGTCCTTGAATTAAACTGAGAATTAAAATTGAATTATATTCGCATAGAAACTTTTAAAGTTAATTAAGTTTAATTAACTTAATTAGCTTAGTAATTTCAAGTTGGAAGTCTTTCTGAAGTCATGTATATGTTATCCCTAAGTTTTAGTGGTCCAATATGAGTTTAAATTGAGTTGGAAATTAGATCACTCAGTTTACTAAGTTAAGTCCGGTTAAAATAGTTCTAAATTGTTTTTGGAACTAATAGAGGACTAATAGTGAGTTGGTGCATTAATGCATCCACTAGTGCTACTCCAGTTAATTGAAGATTCCCTCGTGAGAAACTCATGCATGTCGATTCTGAGAAAGAACCAATTGAGACTAGAGTGAAGGGATAGTGTACTATCAGTGGTATTATTTACTGGAGTGTAAATATCATGCATGCATCAAAGATTGATCCTATGTTTGGATTGCACATTTTTGGAAGAATAAATTCCCTTTAAATGTAGGTTTTTCATGCTAGGAATTATGCAAGAGATTAGGGGCTTGGAGAGCTGCAAAATTTTCTAAGTGTTGGCCAAGCACTAGCTTGTGAGCTGAGAGAGTTGAGCATACTTGTGCAAAACTGTTCTAGTGAGAACAAGCTTTGTATATTCACTCATATTTTTTATATATGAAATAAAGATAGTGGGGTTTTGAGCAGTGGATTTCCCCAGATACATCTTGTGTTATGTGTCATTGATTTATCTTCTTCTTGCTTATATTGTTTTCATCAATCTATTGGCTTCCGCTGGTTGAAAGTTGAAGTCAATTCTTGTATTTCTCTTTAGTACGTTGCATGAGCTAGTGAATCGACAATATTTTATACATAATCAGAGCTAAAGACAATATACTAGAAGAGATTTTGAAGTTTTGAGTTTTGGGTTAGAGGTGAAATTCGAATTTGCAATACATAAGTCAAGATCGACAGATGACGTTCTACAATTTTCGGCTAGAGATTCCTTGGAAGGCAGCTTGAATTTTAGAGCCTATATGGATAGAATGGAGGTTATGATAGAGGATAATGGCTTGAAGGAATTCATTGATCAAGAAAATCCTAAGCCAGCAGCATCGGATGCACATAATTTGGCCGAATGGAAGAAGTCTGTGGTGAAGAAGAGGCAGATAATCCTTGAGGTAGTTCGAGACCACATTGTCTCGAGTCTCCATGGAAAGGAAACTTCATACACTCTATGGAAAGCATTGATAGACTTGTATCAAAATAGAAATGACCAAAGGAAATTGGCACTGAAGGACAAACTTTGAAAAATAAAAATGGAAAAAGGGGAGACGATTCCAAAATACTTGACCAAGTTCACTCAATGTCATGATGAACTTGGAAGTGTTGGAATCATGGTTTCTGAGGATGATATGGTGAGTCTTGCTCTTCTAGGACTCCCAAAGAGTTGGCATAGTTATTAGGACTCTGTCAATGGTCGAGAGAAGCTGATGGATTGGGAACGAATGTGGTGAGATTTGATGTACGAGGAGATCAAGAGGAACACTAGGGATGGCTCTTTATTGAAGATTGATGATGAAGAGAACTATGCCTTAGTGATTAAGACGAAGAAGATGAAAGGGAAAGATTCCCATTCCAAATTTCATTCTTATCGTGGAGGTAAGAAGAATTAAGGCATGAAGAAAGTTCAGTGCTTTCATTGTCATGAGCTGGGCCATTTTGCTACAAATTGTCTACTCAAGAAGTCCAAGAAGAAGTCCTCAGGAGGAGCAGCGGGTGAGGCTTTGGCCTCTCAATTCGAATTGGACTTTTCCCTCATTGCATGCATGGTGTCATCAATGATGGGAAGCATATGGTACTTAGATAGTGGAGCTTCACTCCACATGACTGGTGACAAAGAGTTATTCAGTGACCTGGAGGAGAAATATCTCCAGATGCATATCAAGATGGGTGACGATGGGAAGTATAGTGTTATTGGATTGGGTACAATTACTTTTTAGAGGGAGCATGGGCCTTCACTCACCTCGAAGAATGTTATGTATCTGCTCAGGCTAAGGAAGAACTTGGTATCAGTATCCATGCTTGAGGATAGACGCTATGATGTGATCTTCTTGAAAGGAAAGGAGTTCCTTCAACACATAGCCATGGGTCAAGTAAAGAAGATATGGATTCGGGTGAAGAATCTATATAAGCTGGAGGTAGAGGAGTGTGATGCTTTGAGCATAAAAGTAGGAAAGGTTGCAAAGATGAGATATTGGCGAGTTGTGGAATAAGCAATTGGGCCACTTGCATCATGGGGCTTTGAAGATATTACAGTAGATCTATACCGGTCCTCCCAAAGGTACACTTGAGCAAGTTGATACATGCAAGGGATGTAATTTGGGAAAATACACCAAGTCTTCCTTATTATGTTATATTTTTTGATGACTATTCTCGTAAATGCTGGATATTTTTCATGCAGAAAAAGGATCAAACTTTCACAAAGTTTTGTGAGTTTAAAGCATTCGTGGAGAAAGAGTCGGGTAAGAAGGTTAAATATCTATGGATTGATAACGGTGGTGAGTATGTCTCAAATGATTTTAAGAACATTTGTGTGGCAGAAGGGATTAAATGGCAGTTTACAGCACCCCATAACCATCAACAGAATGGGGTGGCTGAGAAGAAGAATAGAAGCATAGTAGGGGCAGCAAGGGTGATGTTGCATGATCAGGGCCTTCCACTTCATTTGTGGGTTGGGGCATGCAACACTTTATGTTCATAAACGTAGCCCACATCAAATACTTGAGTTGAAGACACCAGAGGAGGCTTATTTCGGTAAGAGGCAAAATGTTAGTCACTTCAAGATTTCTGGGTTACTGATATATTTCCATGTGACCAAAGTTGCATGGAAGAATCTTGAGCCGATAGCAGAGTTGGGGATATTTGTGGGGTAAACTGATACACCTCACAACTATCGGGTGTTCTTTCCGACCAACAGGATGATAGTGGTTTGCAGAGATGTCAGATTCGATGAGGAGAAGGCCATGTGAGTTTCCCTTGAGAGGGAGCTTGAGCTACATGCAGATGATGATATTTTAGCCCCTAAGGGGTAGGAGCCTCAGATTGATGTGGAGCAGACACATGCAGAAGATCTGATAATGGAGACATCCACTTAGGCAGAGTCTTCCAGAGAGGGAAGAAAGTGCACCAGAGAGGTTGACAGATTGTTGGATGATGCACAGGAGAATGTGGGATCACCCTCTTCTCAACACAGGTAGAGGAGGTCACCTAAGAGGTACACTGGATACATGGATCTTATGGGTGAATGTATTTTGACAGAGCCATCTTCCTTTAAAGAACCAGTGTAGCAGTCGATTTGGGTTGATGTCATGGTGGAGGAATATGACTCCATAGTTCGTAACAGTGTTTTGGATGTGGTCCCCAGACCGAAGGACAAGTCGATGGTGAGCTCCCGTTGGCTTTACAAGGTAAATAAAGTTGCAGATGGTATTTTGGAGAAGCATAAGGCTAGATTTTCGGCCCGTGGCTTTTCATATGTAGAGGGGATTGACTATGATGAAACCTTTGCTCCTGTTGTAAGGTACTCGTAAATCAGATCTATATTGGAACGATCAGCACAGATGAATTGGAAGATACATCAAATGGGTGTGAAGACAACCTTCCTTAATGGCATGATTGAGGAAGAGGTGTATATAGAGCATCCTAAAGGTTTTGAGACCTTTGACCATGAGTCGCATGTGTGTTGACTCAAGAGAGCATTGTATGGGCTGAAGCAAGCACCCTATTCTTAGTAAACCAAGATAGATAGCTACTTCACCGATTTCGGCTTCACGAAGAGTGAAGTGGATGTGAACTTGTGCCACATAGTGGTGGAAGGTAAGTTTTTGATCATTGTACTTTATGTTGATGATCTCATACTGATAGGTGATGATTAGCTTATCAAGTCTTACAAGGAGGACCTTGCTAGAGAGTTTGAGATGAAGGACATGGGGCTCATGCATTACTTTCTTGGAATAGAGGTATGGTAGGGAGATGGGGAGATACTCAGGAGATTCTGCATGGAGAGAAGCAAACCCATGGAGACTCCTCTAGTAGGTAACTGGAAGAAGGAGGATGCTACTTTGGGAGAAGTAGTGGAAGCTACTGTTTACAAGCAACTTGTGGGTTCACTCATGTACTTGATGAACACAAGACTGGATATGTGCTATGAAATTAACCATCTTAGTCAAGTGATGGTTAGGCGTACCAAGCTGTATTGGAAGGTGTAAAAGCATGTGTTGAGATATCTTAGGGGCACTTCTTAGTATGGATTATGGTAGAGACGAACAAAGGGACTGAAGCTTCAAGGCTTTATCGATGCAGATTGGGCAGGGAGTCCATCCAATAAGAAGATCACATCAGGAGGGATATTTAGTATTGGTTCATTGGCATTTTCTTGGTACAGCAAGAAACAGTGATCAATTTCACTCAATTCGGTGGAGGTAGAATACATGGCTATGAGTCAGGAAGCAGGTGAGGCCATCTAGATGAGGAAGATCCTAGTTGGTTTGTTTGGTTAGCATATGGATCTAACTGTGATTTACTATGATAATCAGAGTTGTATCAAACTCTCTAAAAATCAAGTTTTGAATGACTGGTCCAAGCATATTGATATCTGATATCGTCATCTCATAGATTGTGTATTGAGGCGGATTATGTTGTTAGAGTACATTACCACAGAGGAGAAAGATGTTGAAATTTTGACAAAGGCATTGTCAAGATGTAAATTCAAGTTTCACATAGACAGGATCGGGGTATATGATAATCTCTTTCTTGTTGAGAGGGAGTGTTGAGAAATGGCAACAAGAAATTCTAGTTTAATTTTTCCTTGAATTAAACTGAGAATTAAAATCAAATCCTATTCTCATAGAAACTTGTAAATAGTTAATTAAGTTTAATTAACTTAATTAGCTTAGGAATTTTGAGTTGGAAGTATTTCTGAAGTCATGTATATGTTCTCCCTAAGTTTTAGGGGTTCAGTATGAGTTTAAATTGAGTTGGAAGTTAGATCACTCAGTTTACTGAGTTAAGTTCAGTTAAATTAGTTCTACTTTTTTTTTGGAAATAATAGAGGACTAATAGTTAGTTGGTCCACTAATGCATCCACTAGTGCTACTCTAGTTAACTGAATATTCCCTCGTGAGAAACTCATGCATATTGATTCTGAGAAAGGCCCAGTTGAGACTAGAGTGCAGGAACATTGTACTATCAGTGGTATTATTTACTCGAGTGTAAATATCATGCATGCATCAGAGATTGATCATATGTTTGGATTGCATAGTTTTGGAAGCATGAATTCCCTTTAAATACGAGTTATTCATCCTAGTAATTACGCAATATATTAGGGCTTGGGGAGTTTCAGAATTGTCCAAGTGTTGGCCAAGAGCTATCTTGTGAGCTGAGAGAGTTGAGCATAGTTGTGCATAATTGTTCTAGTTAGAACAAGCTTTGTATCTTCACTCATATTTATGATATATTCAATACAGTGGCTTTCCCCAGATACATCTTGTGTTATGTGCCATTGATTTATCTTCTTCTTTTTCATATTGTTTTCATCGATCTATTGGCTTCTGCTGGTTGACAGTAGAAGTAGATTCTTGTCTTTTGCTTTAGTGCATTACATGAGCTAGTGAATCTACAAGATTTTCTACAACTAATTCCTACAAATCATGGTAACCAACTCCTTTGATTTAAGGTGATCAACCATAAACAATTCCCTTGGTTCAAGGTGATCAACCATAACAAACTTCCTTGATTCTTGGAGGTAACAAGGCTCTTCCATAAGTCATTTTTACACATACTCTTAACACTAAGTGGGTGGTGAAATGAACTTGCATGACTAGATTGTTTTTCCTAATATAATTGTTAAGAAAGACTTACGGTAATTGAAAATATATATCAATATAATGAAGTATTTAAATAATATATATCATCTATGTTAAGTATGTACTTGTAATGTTATATTGAATAAAATATTCTTAAGTACCAAATGCTTACCCAATGGAGGTAGTCAAAACATTTTTTTGATACCACTGTCCTATGTACCAAACAGTGTTACTTGACAAGCGTTATAAATGTTAGTTTTTGGGTTACTTCAAAAGTTTTTATACCCTTTAGTGTTGTGAATCTTGAAGGAGCACATTAAGGACTAAATAGCATGTAGTAGCTTGGATTCCTATATGGAAGCTTGGAGTTGGCTTGGAGACACTTGGGTTGCAACAATTTTCATGTAGAGGAAGTGGACCCAAATGAGTACTTGGATTAGAAGTTGTTGTCGCTACAACAAACACCCTCGAAAATTTTTCCTATACTTGAATTTTGGAGCCTACTATGGATCTTGTGATCAGTTATTCTGTAATCACTTCTTGGTTGGTTGATACTCTGTTAATTATTTTATCTCCCTTATAGGATTGTAAGTGTCAAAGTCACTTTCTCACACATGCTTAGTTTGTGATGAATTCATGAGCGCATTCCTTCACACAAGCTTGAACGGGCCTAGCACAGTCCATCAAGATAGTTCATATGCAATTTTCAATTCATGTCAATAGTTATTGCACATTATCAATTATAGTATCTCACTTCTGGCTACATTTGTATTTCTATTTTGGTGAGTTTTTCAAACTGACGATTTTGTGCACCTTCACTTTCATGAGTGTCGTTTTCATGCCTTCAACTATCATTTTTTCTTGATTTCACTCAAATTAGTTTTGTTTTCATGTTATGTTTGCTTTGGCATGTGTTTCTTTCATTGTCATTCGCATATCGAAGTGTTGTTCACTCTTCTCTTTTCATATAGAAAATGTCGTCTTTTGGCATGCGAAGTGTCACTTATCGTGTAAAGTGGAGTTTTCGTTAATTTTATGGGGTAATATTTGCATTAATGAGTTATTATTAGAATGTAAACATTTGTCGCACTCATTTCCAAATTTTTGAGCATTTCTGCATAAGTGTCGTCACTATTGTCGTAAAGTGTATTGTTAGTGTCGCACTTGGAGTGGGATATCACAATGTTGTCACATTGAGGAAATTCTTTAATTCATGTGTTCTGAGTGTTCCATCTTGTGTATCAAATTGAACTAAGTGTGCGATCATGTTTATTTCTTGATTTTCTTCAACTTCATCTCATTGATCCACCACTTAGTAAAAAATGGGAAAACTCCCTGACCCGGCCACTCAGCCTCATCCAACCCTCCTGAAATACACATAGTGTAGTCTCAGTCCTCAAGCAACATCCTTGTCTCTTGACACTATGCAATGTGCCGTCTCTACCTCTTGGAACTACGCACGGTGCAATCTCAGTACTAAAGCCTAGTTCCTGAGCTCTCGAAATGTCCAATATTTATCTTTGGCCCAGCCTGAACAATGCATTGCGCAGTCTCAATCCTCAAGACTTAGCCTTAATCTCCTGAACTATGCAAATGTGCAATCACCTCACCTCATATCCTTCCACAACTATGTACTGTGAAAACTCAATTCTCAAGCCTCAAGCTTGAACCCTTGAAATCCTCAACTGCATAAAGCTTGTTCTCCTACCAAAACTATGCATTGGGAAACTCCAAGCCTCAAGCCTCAACCTTGAGCTCTTGAGTCCCTCAACTACGCAGTCACTTAGTCTTTAATCTCATAACTATGCATTGGTAAACCTCAAGCCTCAATCCCTAGCCTTGAGATCTTAAACCCTCAATTGCACAAATCCTTTGACCTTGGCCATCATGAACTGCGCATTGCAAAGTCTCAAGCCTCAATCTTGGATCTTAGCCTCTGGAATTGTGCAATCCATGATTAAGTCACTCAACCAATCACTAGTCCTAACCCTAACAAGTGATTTCATGAAACATGCTACATTATGGGTTTATCAGACTAATGTCATCTTGTCATGAGTGGATTGCAATCACATGTATTCTTTCACACTATGATAGGATGATGATGGAGGAAAAGGAAAAGGAGACCATGCTAGAAGTCACCTATGGAGATGAAGAAGACTATATGATAATTAGGAGATAAGATGAAGGAATACCAGATTAAAACAGAAGATAGACAATCCAGATCACATTGAAGACTCCTTATCTTCAAGTCATGAGGAGAAGGAGGAAGAATAACATGTGCTATCTATTAGTGTCAGTCTTTTCAGTCTTCCTCCAGTGATCAAACATGCTCTTACAAAGTGATTTTAAGGTGTCAAGGTCAAATTTTGTCATTTCAGTGAGTCTTCAAGAAAATATTAGCCACTAGGTATTAGGCCTAGGGTTTGCTTTTACTCCTTTCAAAGTTGTACAAATTTCGGTCCATGTCGCCATTCAGCTGAGTGCACCATCATTCAGAGGGTTTTCATCAACATGTCAAGTTCCACTGGGTCATTTTACACCTTGTTCATGATTTAGTTGTGCCTAAGTAAGGTTCATTTCCCTCTCTTAGGGTTTTGAAGGCAATTTCTCTTAGATGGTCAAATCATCAGAAAAACTTGTATCTTGATGTTCATACACCTTCCCCTATCCTTAATGTACCTTATTAAACACTTCCCATCACTAAGATCCCCCAAATTCCTCATTTTCGCACAAACCCTAGTTTCTTGCTACAACTTGGAAATCTTCTAGGCTAGGCCTGTGTTTAGCCCTTTTGGACCCCTTCCCCTCACTCAATATTTGAAATTCCACTTTCCCCTACTTCCCAAAATTTTCTCAAGAATTTAAAAGCCCCTTATCCCCTTCATTTCGCTTCATTTCGACAAATCCCCTGTTCCACACATTGGGATAGGTTTTACTTCAATGATGTTTCTGAGCAAGAAAAGATGATTTTGGGAAAAATGAGAGAGGTTTTTGTCCAAAATATTCCAAGGAAGAAAAACCTCCTTCACTTTTTACACAGGTGTCACAGTTTTAGAGAAATGTCAAAAATACAGTTTCCTAGGGAGAATTGATGCACCTCTGAAGTGACCTTGGGAAAATCAAATTTTCTCCTAGCTTGGTTGGCCAAATGACTTTCTTGATGAGTCAAATGATAATTCGACACAAATATATTTCCAACGAGCTATCCCGCGCCCAATTTGGACACCGAGAAGGCCTCCAAAAGTCTCCTGTAAAAAGGCACGACGCACCTAGGTAGTGGCTCGGCGCATTTAGTGGTCCACACCTTTAACAAAGAAAAGGTGCGGTCAGGTACACTGGATACATGACCATTAGGTGCGGGACCACAGGCAACACTGAGAGAAAGTGCGGAGCTAGAAATTTTTGAGCAAAAACAGGCTTTTTTGCCCAATGCGCCGTGCCACCTGGCGCTCGCTTTTGATGGAAGCCTCCAAATGACAAAAACTCAGCATCTTTGGATTTGTCTTGGAAAAATATTCTTACCTACCAATGGCCGAGAAATTTTGACAGGTTTTGAGCCCTCAAAAATGTCAAAAACACTCAAAAAATGACCTTACTGCCCCTCTTTTGCCACACAAGAAGCAGTTTTGGGAGAACTGAATTTTGGAGGGGCAAATGGAGGCCAAATTGAAAAATTCCACTTGGGTTGGAAAGCAGACAGACAGACCTTTCCAACAAGCACACTTGGAATGAATTTGGACACCGTGAAGACCTCCAAAATTTGCTTCAAACAGGCGCTATGCATAGAGAATTTGGCGCGGCGCATAGGGGAAATTTTGCTCAGTTTGACCAAGAATACACTGTTTTTCGCCTAGTTTCTTGACAGTTTGACTTTTCTCCTTCTTAGTGTCAAAATTATGATGTAATTTAATGTAAATTGATGGATATTGATGTAATTATGTCAAATTTTCACTCATGGAGGTAGATTCATCCATGAAAAGGTGGTTTGCAACTGAATGAATCAGTTCCCTAGTTTTTAGAGGCATGCTGTTCCACTACCTACTTTTTAGTTCTCAATTTAGAATTTGTTGGAATAGCTCCTAAACTCATGAGATCAACCCCTAGAGGCTAGGATGAGTTTTTATTTTCCTATATCTTATGTTTTTCAGTCATTAGCATGGTTGGACTCTAGAGAAAGCATTGAGCTTCATTGTACACTCATATTTTCATTTTGGCTAAGGAATTGAGACCAGGATTTGCAACACTCTTTGGGATTCATGTGGAAATTTGTCTTGGTACAGTGCTTCTCTTTGTAATTGTGAATTTGTTTATGTGATTGCATGCCATTATCTATCTTATTTCTTCTGAACTAAACAAACAAGAGTGTAAGTAGAATCCATTGAAAGTGCAGTGCTCTACTTGAAGTTTGCTTTAGTTATTTGATGTTTTCAACTGTTTGGGGAGGATCCATGATTGCTCTTGCCCTCTTCAACACCTCACCTGTCTATTCCTTCCATCTCACTCAAATTTAAGTGCCAAAATGATTGCCTACCTTGCCCCATTGAGATCTCTGCAGAACTGAGCCTCAATCCCCGCAACCCCAAAATGTGCCTTTCCCTCTGAGCCAACAAATCATCTTTTATTCAATAAAACTCTCTTGCACATATACCTAGCCTAATATCAGAATATATTTCAGTCATCTCAAGCCCTCATCAATCATAATTTGTTGATATTGACCCGGAGAGAGCCCTCTCTTGACCTAGTAGGACTAGCTACCAGGCTGAGCGTGGTTTGATGTTGGCCCTGGATCCTACCTTTTCAGCCTGAGGTAAATCTAGGCACTAACACTATCTCTCAAGAAGACTCAATGATAGTAGTAGCAAAGAGTGACTTGACATTTCCATGTCATCATGTAGTCCATGTCATCAGTGTCATGTCATGTCATGTCATGAGTCATCTGTAGAAATTTCACCTGTAGATCAAATTGGTAATGAAATGTACTAAAGCAAAACACATGAGCTACTTCTGCAAATCATTAAATGGAAGAAAAATCGATTTAATGAGAAACATTAACCATAAACACATATAACTAATCAAGAGAAATAATCACACATAACACAGATATATCACTAGGGAAAGCACCAGCATAAAAACCCCAACATTGTATTATCAATCAAGTGGAAATCCTCTTCTATTTACAAAAAATATCAGCTCAAGAGCTATCCTGTACTTCCTGCAATCAAAATATGATGATGATAGACTCACTATGCCTCAATATGTAGGCAACCATCCATCAATCCCCTATTTCCTTGCGCAATTTTGATTGGGGTCCAATCCATAACATATGAGCATTGGCCCCAAATCATACATGTTGTCAACCATAGGTCCAACTACACAATCCTTGAGGACACTAGTTCTTCATGCATGCAAGGAATATTCCATGGGAAGATCTAAGCATCTGATAGTACATTGTCCCTCATATGATCTCAACTGGGTCTCTGATAGAACTGACATGCAACAGTTATCCATGAGTGAATCCTTAGTTATCTAAAATAATGGTTGTCACATGCATGCAAGCATTAACAAACTATATTTTATTATTTTAACAACTTGTTAAAATAATATAACTGGACTTGACTAGTTAGAACTAAGTCAACTGATTCTCTCATTATAGAACTCATACTTATTCCCTCAATCAGTGGAGGAAATTAAGGATAAATTCCTCAATCAGTGGGACAACTCATGTGCATGCTCACAAAGACTTCAAATTCGAATTTCCTTAACTAATTAACTCAACTGAATTAATTAATTAATGTTTCCAACTGCTGTTAAGACCAAGATTAATTTTACTTCCTATAGATAGACCAGGGACTGCTATAAATAAGAAGGGACCTAGAAATGCTATTTTTAGAACTTTCTATTTTTAGCAGTTTCACCTCTCACTCAAGGTGGCCAATAACCTCACTGGCCAAACTGTTATTTTTAGACATGCTATTTTTAGACATTCTATTTTTAGCACATTCTAAATTTAGCATTTCTTGTTGCCCACTTTCCAACACTCCCTCTCAACAAGAAAGGGATTATCAGCAACCGCGATCCTGTCTCTGTGGAACTCAAAATTGCCTTTTGACAATGCCTTTGTCAAGATATCTGCATCCTGTTCCTTGGTCAAAATGTAGTGCAACATCATGATCCTCTTGACCACACAATCTCGTAGATGATGATAGCGGATATCTATATGCTTGGACCTATCATGAAACACTGGATTCTCAGAGAGTTTAATGCAACTCTGATTATCATAGTATATCATGGTAGGATCCATCATCTGACCAAACAATCCCACTAGAATCTTCCACATCCAGATGGCCTCACATGTAGCCTGACTAGCTCTGCCTCTGCTATGCTAAGTGCAACTGATCTCTGTTTCTGGCTATACCAAGAAACTGTAGCTAACCCAAGGTTGAAGATTCCTCCAGAAGTGCTCTTCCTGTCTGATGGAATACCCACTCAATCTGCATTTGTGAAGCCTTGGAACTTCACTCCCTCTATCCGCCTATACCATAATCCATACTGTGTAGTGCCTCTGAGATATCTCAGCACATGCTTTGCCACCTTCCAATATAACTTGGTTGGCTAAACCATAGCTTGACTTAGCTGGTTCACCGCAAATCACAAACCTGATTGTGTGTTCACCAAATACATGAGTGAACCCACAAGCTGCCTATAAACAGTAGCAGCTACTACCTCACCTAAAGTAGCATCCTTCTTCCTCCAGTTACCTGCTAGAGGAGTCGCCATGGGTTTGCACATATCCATGTGGACGCACCTCAATATCTCATTAGCATACTTGCCTTGAGAAACAAATACTTCCCCATCTCTCTGCCACACTTCCATGCCTAGAGAGTAGTGCATGAGTCCCATGTCCTTCATCTCGAACTCGCTTGCAAGATCCTTCTTGGAAGACTTGATCAACTGATCATCACCTGTCAAAATTAGATCATCGACATAAAGTACAATAATCAATAGCTTGCCATCTACAATGATGTGGTAGAGGTTCGCATCTACTTCACTCTTGGTGAAGCCCAACCCGGTGAAATAGTTGTCGATCCTCGTATACCAAGCACAGGGTGCTTGCTTCAGCCCATATAATGCTCGCTTGAGCCAACACACATATGACTCATGATTGAAGGTCTCAAATCCCTCTGGCTACTTTATGTATACCTCTTCCTAAATCTCCCCATTGAGGAATGTTGTCTTCACATCCATCTAATGGATCTGCCAACCCATCTGTGCGGCTAGAATCGATCTAATCGATGAGTACCTTGCAACAAGAGCAAAGATCTCATCATAGTCAATCCCATCAACCTGTGAGAAATCATGGGCAACAAACCTTGCCTTGTATTTCTCAATACTACCATCAGCTGGCTTCTTTACCTTGTAAAGCCATCGAGAAGTAACCACTGACTTGTCCCCCGGTCTAGGAACAACATCCCATACATTGTTCCACACGATAGAATCATACTTCTCTACCATCGCATGCACCCAAACTCACTGCTACACTGCCTCCTCAAAAGAAGAAGGCTCGGTCACTACACACTCCCCAACTAGGGCCATGTAGCCAATGTATCTATCAGAAGATCTCCTCTGTCTGCGCTGAGAAGATGGTTGCCCCACATTCTCTCTCGCATCCTGCATCAATTTGTCAACTTCCTGAGAGTCTTTCCGCCCCTCTCTGGAAGACTCTCCAGTAGTGTTCATCTCCACAACTGGAATCTCTGCATGCGGCTACTCCTCATCATCAGGAGGCTCCTCCTCCTTAGGAACTAACAGTTCCTAATCATCACCATGCAACTTGAGCTCCCTCTCAAGTGATGCTCGCATGGCTCGCTGCTCATCGACCTTCAGATCACTGAGCACTACGATCCTCTGATTGGCAGGCTAAAACACATGATAGTTGTGAGGTGTATCTGTGTACCCCACAAGTATTCCCAACTCAGCTATTGGGTCTAGCTTCTTCCGAGCATCTTTGGTCACATGATAGAAGACTGGTGATCCAAAGATGCGGAAGTGACTCACATCTAGTCTCTTCCCCGAAAAAGCCTCCATAGGTGTCTTCATCCCCAAAATACGATGAGGACTTCTGTTCTGAAGATATACTATTGTATTGCATGCCTCAGCCCACAGATGAAGTGGTAGGCCTTGGTCATGCAACATTGATTGAGCTGCGCCCACAATAGATCTGTTCTTCCTTTCATCCACCCCATTCTGTTGTGGGTTATGAGGTGTCGTGAGTTCCCATTTAATTCCTTCTGAAGCACAGAAGTCCTTAAACTGCTGGGAAATATACTCTCCACCGTTATCACTTCGCAAGGCCTTTACTTTCATCCCTGATTCTTTCTCTGCCAAAGCTTTGAACTCACAAAACTTCAAGAAGGTTTGATCCTTCTTTTGCATGAAGTAGATCCAACATCTACGAGAAAAATCATCAACAAAAATAACATAATACCTTTGCTTTCCGATGGAGGCTATAGAGAAGGGCTCGCATACATCTGAATGAACTCACTCCAGAACTGCTCTTGCTCTACCATCCCGATCATGAAAAGAATATTTTGCATACTTACCCAAAGTGCAACCTTTGCATGTGCTCACTTGCTCCAGCTTGCACTTGGGTAATCCGGTAGAAATTTGTTGCATGATCTTCAAGGCCCCATGATGCAAGTGGCCCAGTCTCCTATGCCATAACTCGCCAATATCTTGGCCATGCATCACCTCTGCTTTGGAACTCAAAGCAGCATAGTCTTCTACCTATAACTTATAGAGATTCTTAACTTGAATCCCTATCTGTTTGGTCTGTCTAGTGCCGATATGCCTTAGGAAAACCTTTCCCAACTAAAGACTACATCATAGCCTTTATCCTCAAGCATAGCCATAGACACAAGATTCTTTTTTAGCGTTGGTACATACATAACATTAGAAAGAGAAAGGGGAGAACCATTCTCCCTCTGAAACACAACCATACCTTCACCTAAGACACGGTACTTTCCATCATCGCCCATCTCGATCCATATCTGGAGATCCTTCTCCTCCAAAGTGCTGAAAATAGTCTTGTCACCTTACATGTGGAAAGAAGCTCCAATGTCCAAGTACCAAACACATCCCATGCTGGATGAAACCATGCATGCAATAAGTGAGAAATCCATCTCAAATTGTGAAGCTAGAGCATCACCATCAAATTCCTTGGAGGAACCTTTCTTGGACTTCTTCCTCTTTGGGCAACTAGTAGCATGGTGACCCAACTCATGACAACGAAAGCATCTCACATTTGACTTGTCAAACTTCTTCCCTCCTTGAGAAGACTTGGATTGGGATGCCTTCCCTTTCCCTTTATTAGCTTTAGATGCTAAACCCAAGTTCTCTTCATCATCATTCTTTGATGAAGAAGCTCCATCTCTGGTGTTCTATCTGATCTCCTTCTACATCAAATCTGATCACAGTCGTTCCCAATTTGGCAGTTTTTCCCTTCCATTCATTGAGTCTTGGTAGCTATGCTAGCTCTTAGGAAGGCCAAGGAGTGCTAGACCCACCATATCATCATCAGCGGTAGTGACCCCTATGCTTGCAAGCTCATCTCTGCAGTTGGTGAGCCTGTTCAGGAATGTAGTGATCGTATCGCCCTTCTCAGACTTGATCTTTCAAATCTTGTCCTTCAGTGCCAGCTTCCTCTAATCACTACTATTTTGATATAAATCTTTCAATTTTTTCCACATTGCAAATGGAGTCTCCTTCCCATGGAGGCTCGAGACTATGTGATCTCGAACTCCCTCTATGATTATTCTCCTAGCTCTAGCCACATTTTTCTTCCAATCTGCAGCATGATTAGCATCAGTAGGCTTGGGGACATCTTGATCAATGAAGTCCTTAATGCCATTATCTTCCAATACTGCCTCCATGCGATCCTTCCAAGCTATGTAGTTTGATTTGCCATCAAGGGCATACTCAAGCCTCAACCCGATGAAGGCCATCTGGATGAAATCTGAACTGTAATGAGAACTAGATATCTATATCCCAAATAATAAACTTCGACTTTATTTCTCTTGCTTATATATTTTTCCTTGCTTTATTAACTGTGCTCCAATACGATGTAGAAATTTCACCTGTAGATCAAACTGGTAATGCAATGTACTAAAGCAAAACATATGAGCTACTTCTACAAATCATTAAGCGGAAGCAAAATCAATTTCATGAGCAACATCAACCATAAACACATATAACTGATCAAGAGAAATAATCACACATAACATAGATATATCACTGGGGAAAGCACCAGCATAAAACCCCCAACATTGTATTATCAATTAAGTGGAAACCCTCTTCTGTTTACAAAAAATATCAGCTCAAGAGCTATCATGTACTTCCTGCAATCAAAAGTGATGATGATAGACTCATTATGCCTCAATATATAGGCAACCATCCATCAATCCTCTATTTCCTTGCGCAATTTTGATTGGGGTCCAATCCATAACATATGAGCATTGGCCCCAAATCATATCTGCTATCAACCATAGGTCCAACTATGCAATCCTTGAGGACGCTAGTTCCTCATGCATGCAAGGAATATTCCATGGGAAGATCCAAGCATCTGATAGTACACTATCCCTCATCTAATCTCGACTGGGTCTCTGACAGAACTAACATGCAACAATTATCCATGAGTGAATCCTCAGTTATCTAAAATAATAGTTGTCACATGCATACAAGCATTAACAAACTATATTTTATTATTTTAACAACTTGTTAAAATAATTTAACTAGACTTGACTAGTTAGAACTAAGTTAACTAGTTCTCTCATTATATAACTCATAATTATTCCCTCAATTAGTGGGAAAACTCATGTGCATGCTCACAAAGACTTCAAATTCGAATTTCCTTAACTAATTAATATTTCCAACTGCTGTTAAGACCAAGATTAAATTTACTTCCTATAGATAGACCAGGGACTGCTATAAATAGGAAGGGACCTAGAAATGCTATTTTTAGCAGTTTCACCTCACTCAAGGTGGCTAATGACCTCACTGGCCAAACTGCTATTTTTATACATGCTATTTTTAGACATTCTATTTTTAGCACATTTTAAATTCAGCATTTCTTGTTGCCCACTTTTCAACATCATCATATTCCACATAATTTGTGGATTATGTAAATTCTATATTGGAAAATTTAATGTAAATTGGAAGTCCAAGAGTCATCCATGTAATTTGAAAAGTCACGTGGGAGTTAAAAGGTCACAGAGAAGTCAAACAGTCATGAGGGTAGTCCAAGAGACACAAGGGAGGTGAATGATCACCCCATTTGTTATATATACACCCTCATTGTTCATGCAAAGGACTATTTCACCTTAGCTCCTCCTACCAGACATTGCAGAGGAAGATAGTTGTTTTGGAGGAGTGAGTGACTATTGTAATGCTCCACTATTGGGCTAGTGGTGTTCACTATCTTGATGTATCTTGGAACTTTTACTTAATTCAAAATATCATTAAGACAACATGATTTTGTTGTAAAATGTAACTAGGTTTTGTCTTCATAATGACATGTAATTGTGATTTTTGTAAATAATGTAATGAAGAAGATAATTTATTATTGGCTTGCTTCATGGGTTTCATGAGCAAGGGATTTTGTTTTTAAAGTCAATGTCATGTATGACCCTTCTTGGGCATATAAATAATGTATTTAGGTCTACAAGTTGACAGTAAGCCCTCCAATACACAAGAGTAGTCATCCTCTTCTTGACATTGGCCTCAGAATGTATACAAATGACAAGTCAAATCACATATGGGGACACATTCTTTCAAATGATCACATCCGCTCAAATTTATGGAAAAAAAACTATATATAGGAGCCTATACCCATCGCATTTCCACATTGACAGTTCGATATATCTCTGGGATTTCGGATGGATACAATAGAGATAAGGTGCGGATCATCCACATCCATCTTCTCAACATATTTTCTAAGGTTCTCTGTGGTCAAGACTGCAAGGAGTTTGATTACCACAGTGATCATAGTATGGACTAGTTTGGGGTGAAATTACAGTGATATCTTCCTCACTATCTCGACATATATTCACTTTAATGCAGATGGACATATCAGAGTGGTACTTTTTGGATAAGGTCACGATGTTGTTCAAATAATATGATACTTAGTAATGCTAGGTGCTAGATCTCAGCGATACAAGGTGTTGTGCTCACTAGTGATATGATGATCAGTGATACATGATGCAACTAGGTGTTACATGGTACAACTCCGTGGTAGTGATAGTATGAAGGTATGATGCACAATTCTATGAGGCGAAATTTCAGGGATATATCACAATGGTCATACGTTAATGACTTACTTAACGCAGTTGAATCCAAAAAATGATATCTAATATATCACAACGTTTGGATGTTGTAGTGATCATGTTTTGAAGAAATCAAAGAATCAAGGAAGAAGGATGATTGTGTCTTAGTCTAGGAATGGAAACATAGGTCAACGGTCTTGGTTTTGGTATTCATCAATTGGAATCTCTATAAGAAGAGTTTGTGCGGGTTCTCCTCTCAAAGAGTGAGACGTTTTGGCCCTGTTAGAAAGCCAACATCTCTTTTTCATATCTCTTTTTTTTTGGTAACTATTTGATGAAGCAATAAAACACACACTAATAATAAAAAGAGAAGATTGTGCTAATAAGAAAAAGTAAAAATTACGTCACAAATAGTTATCACCATGAGAAAAGAATCTTATTAACCTAATTGCCCTAGATTCTTCAACATGGAATCAGAGCTAAGGTCTTGAAGTCAAACGCAGGGCATAAAAGATACATTCAAGGATCAAGTTTTAAGAAGGGCATCAAAGAAATTTGAAGGATTAAGATCTACAACAAAGATTGCAGAATCAATCTACAATAGCAGTCTACAACTACCCACTATCTCGGTGCTATTGGAATATTGGTGTCACCATAGAAGATCACAAGATGATTAAGTAATATCAGTCAAAAGATGAGGTCTCGATGATAGATCACAGTGATCAGAACTGGGGTACATGGCAACATTTTTGGTGCCTCTCACAGTCTCGTTCTATGTCATACCACAATGATATCAATAATCTCAAAACGACATGATCTCAAGATACCAATGATAGTCACAACCTTAGATTGAATCCTTTCTATAAAGAGAACAATCTTGACAGATTCCCAGATCTTGATGATACATATTTGATGGCATATGGAAGTGGATCATCAATGGCATAGTGCTCAAAAATAGGTCTCATTATACCTCAATCATAGTTCATATGGACAGTACTCAATGTAGAATGAAAGTGTTCGTTGATACATCCATAGTAATACTAAGTTATGGGTCTCAATACTATAATATGATAACCATGGTGAGTTACCTTAATGTTCTATGGTTCTACACGACGCTGCAACTTCAATATAATGCTACAAGTTTCCATAGTCCACTTGTGTGATAGCAATACAGTGCCATCTCAAGTATATCAACAATTGGTGAATCATAAGGATCAAATGTATAAGTCAAAGTATCCTGAAGACAAGAAGGCAAGCTTCCTATCATTACAACAAGGATCTCATCTTGAGGAAGCATCAATGCATCTGATTCAATTACTTTCAACATGATTAAGGTGAAGATTACATCTTCACATGACAAGTAATTATTTTTCATTCTTTAATCAGTTTTGGTTAAATAACTTTTTTTGCAAGGAAATCGATAAGCTGGTTGGGTGATCGAAGGTCCTTGCATGAAATAAGGAGGAATATCATAGTCCTCGTAGATGAGTGAAGTCATGAAACATATCAATGAAAAATGTCACCATGAATTCATGGGAAGGAACTCTTAAAGTCCTCTCACATAAACAATATTGGAGACATCAAATAAGTTGGAAGAATAATTATGAACATTACAAGACAAGAAATTTCATGTCACTGAAACGATAGGAGGATTTGAGGAAAATAATTCCATGGTAAGAGAGATTAAGAAATCATTAAGATAGTCTCTCTCACTAGCTCCTAGATCATTCATTAATTGTGTCTATAATAAGACATTGTATGACATATTAGAATCATTAGAAATAAAGACTCATGACATCATCATGAGGGTAACAAAATTCATGGAATAAGTTCAACTTGTGATTTCTATGCAAGATAGAAAAGGACAAGTTGAGGGAAAAAGTGTTGAGGACTCAAACATTTGCTAGAAGGAAAGGAAGTTTGGAAAATTATGGTACTCAGAAAAGGGAAAAAGAGTATAGCTGAAATTCAATGCTATGGAAGGTTATGTACTTTACAATAAATATTTTCCTTAGCTTAAGAAGGACAATAAAAATAATAATAGAGAAGAAGCCCATTTCATCGAAGAAATGGAGGAAACTGAAAGAAGAAAGAACAAGGAAAGAGAAGAATTAGAAGCAAGAGCTCGTGACATCACCATAGGGAAATATGAAGGACCGATGGAAAAAAATCTATGGTAGTAAATATAGCTCTTGGTGACCTCATTGAAATATCAAAGGAAAAAGTCATCCAAGACAAGTCTCATCATACATTAGTGAAAAGGGATACATTTGTTGAATAAGAATATGTGAGATCCTCAAGATTCTCTGATGGAATCCTCATCATAGGATTCACAGATCTAGAGTGGAAGCAAGTGTTTCATCAGGAACTCCAACTTATGGAATTCATGGGATGATGGTATGATGACATGAGAAATGAATCATATCAAGGGGTTGAAGATCTTTTCAATCAAAAAAGCTGCTGGAAGAAGCCTATATGACCTAAAGGTAGAATGAGGTATGTATGCGTGTATTTAATATTATAAAGTCATGTCGTATGGTTTTAGGTAACATGGATCACAAATTCTATCTTGAGAAGCATGATCAAGGGAAAAGGATCTCCTCCTTTGAAAGGATGCAGGAAGGCATAAGTCACACTAGCTGAAATCAACATTATATGACCTCATATGAAATACGAGGTGGTTGACTACAATTAAGGAACTATGATTGGAAGCTCCTGGGAATGGAATGTATAAGAGGAAAATATTGTGAGATATGAAACCATGATAAAGGTGATCAACATCCAAAATACCACAATGATTTGACTAGGAAATCTCCCGGAAAGACATGAAGACTTTGATGAGAGTCTGAAAAATATATAGACCCTTAACAATGGATATTTGGGAGATGTGCAACATGTATGTAGGATTCTGATACCTATAGGAATATGTCATGATAAAGAGCCATATCATAAGGTACTATTTGATTTAATGTTATGTTTTGATTTGTTAAACAATATATGGATGAGTTCATGCAAGGCTACTGGAACAAGGGTTGTAAGCTCAAGTACAACTAGCATTCATGTGATGAATGGAAATTCTTGAAAGAAGCATGATAAGGTAGAAGTAGCCATATGAAGAAGGTTCCATATATGTACTAAGAAGGCCACTTTCCATGAAGAAAGGAATGACATGATGAACCAGGAGGAAAGTGATCAATGGCTAATGCCCTACAAGGAAGAAGCTCGACTGAATTTCATGACATCAAGGAAAGAAATTAATCAGGAATCTGAAGGACCTACGAAGAAGAAGCTACTGATGAAAATGAAAGTCCCTAATTAAGAGGGATCCCTAAAAAGTCCCTAATTTAGAGGTAGCTTGGACAAGTTCCTGATCATAAGGATCTTGGGTAAATTCCTTTACAGGAATAGGCATATATTCTGTAGTTGAGAGGGAGAGATAGACACTTATCTTCACTTGGGAAGAAATAATGGAGAATTGGGTGGCCATTTGGAATCTGATGCTCTTTGAGGATGTGTAGGGCATCCAAGATAATATTAGGCAAGAGGAGTAATTTTCTTTGAGGGTTGGGAACCCAAGATAAGAATATTCCTAAAAGGTCATACTCAATGAACACCCGGGTGGGTATGTAGCTTGAGAGACAATGATGAAGGTATCTATAGTCATTGGTCTCACCAAAATTATGCTTTGATATGATGAGAGATAGAGTTGTCATTCAAGGCCTTGTTGTGGAAACAATGTTGGTTACTATGATGCTGTACAGATGGATTACCAATTTGATTCTTCTTATGAGAAATTATTCAGGTTGAGAATGGTCGAGTACCATTATGAATACCTCCCTAGTCAAGAGGGAGTGTTGTAAAATGTAACTAGGTTCGGTCTTCATAATGACATGTAATTGTGATTTTTGTAAATGATGTAATGAAGAAACTAATTTATTATTAGCTTGCTTCATGGGTTTCATGAGAAAAGGATTTTTTTTTTTTAAGCCAATGTCATGTATGACCCTTCTTGGGCATATAAAGAATGTATCTAGGTCTACAAGTTGACTATAAGCCCTCCAATAGACAAGAAAAATCATCCTCTTCTTGATGTTGGCCTCAGAATGTATACAAATGAAAAGTCAACTCACATATGGGAACACACCCTTTCAAATGATCATGTCGGCTCAAATGTAGGGGAAAGAAACTATATATAGGAGCCTATACCCCTCGCATTTCCACATTGACGGTTCAATATATCTCTAATATTTAGGATGGGTATAAAAATGATAAGGTACAGATCATCCATAGCAATATTATTGGCATATTTTCTATTGTTCTCGGTGGTCAAGACAACAAGGAGTTCGGTTACCACAGTTATCACAGTGCAGACTAGTTTGGGGTGACATTACAGTGATATCTTCCTCACTGTATCAAAAAATATTCACTGTAATCCAGATGGACATATCACAATGGTACATTTTGGATAAGGTCTTGGTGTTGTGATAATAAGATGATACTCAGTGATGCTCGGTGCGAGATCTTAGTGATACCAATTGTTGTGCTCAATAGTGATATGATGATCAATGATACATGATGTAGCTAGGTGTTACATGGTGCAACTCAGTGCTAGTGAAAGTATGAAGGTATGATGCACAATTCTGTGAGGCCAAAGTTCAGGGATATATCACAAATTTTGGATGTTGTAGTGATCATGTTTTGAAGAAACCAAATGATCAAGGAAGAAGGATGATTGTTCTTGGTTTAGGAATTCCAACATAGGTCAAGGGTATTGGTTTTGGTATTCGTCAATTGGAATCTCTATAAGAAGAATTTGTGCAGGTTTTCCTCTCAAAGAGTGAGACGTTTTGGCCCTGGTAGAAAGTTAACACCTTGTGTTCTTATCTCTTTTGTTTTGGTAACTATTTGATGAAGTAAGAAAACACACTTTAATAATTACAAGAGAAGATTGTGCTAATAAGAAAAAGTAAAAAGTACCTCACAAATAGATATCATCGTGAGAAAAGAATATTATTAACCTAATTGCCCTAGATTATTCAACAACTTTCATGCATATGTCGTGAATATTGTAATACTATTCTTTGAATGTTTGTGATGTACATCCTTTTCATCTATACTAACAAAATTGAACTATTTCAATGGATTTGGTACTTATCTTATTGAAGGTGTGTTGTATCTGATTTAATAGTCATTGCTTCCTTATCAACTATCTAACTAGTTGATCAATGATTCATTCATATGTATATTCTCATGTGCCTTTTCTAGATTAGTACTATTACTTGACTTTAAAGGGTCCACTTTTCTCTTCCCTTTCAGTAGAAGGAACTTGATACTTTTTGTAGATTAACATTTCACAACGCATACTCACTTGCTAATCTGAAAATACATGTATTACTCTCTTATGCTGAAATTTGTATCTAATGAAAATCCACAAGGATGAATGGCAGTTTGGTCGATACTCCAATCGGGATCCTATTCCAAACGAAGTGAAGTCTAATTTGGACTTCACATCGGGCAGATCCCCTTGGTTGACATATTTCCAGAAGCGTCAACCAAATGGCACTAGAATGAGGGAAGATGACAAGATGTGCTCATTGAGTCTGTTTTGAACCTCTTATCTGAAATGGTTCATCCTCAAATCATACTCCGAGGATGTTTTTCTAACCAGTCTCCTAGTGAACTTTCAATCCCCGGTGAGCATCTTCATGACTTGTCTCAATTCTAGTTTGATGGTGAAGGTGGTACATCCATTGTTGAGCATGCATCTCTTTTCCTTAAGTTTTGTGAATACTACGAAATTCATTGTGAAGATGTGGCTTGTATTTTTTTTCCTCGCACTTGAAGTTCGAGTTAAATGATGGTGTCATACTCTACCACCTTCTTCCATTCATTCTCTTCAACACCTCATCAAGGAGCTTAATTTTTCATTTGATAGGTATGATTACCGAGATGTTTATAAAAGTATTAATCAACTAATAATGAAGCCTAATGAATCAATTGAGGATTTTTCTAATTGATTCCTTCACCTCTATTATGAATTTCTTGAAGAAGACACAGATTGGGATTTATTTAAACAAAATTTTGAGCATTTGGTTCATATATATTTACACGGTGAATCTAAACCTCCTGATGTTTCTCCTTCCCCAACTCTTGTAAGCCCTTAGACATCCCTAATTTCAGAGGAGGAACCTGTTATTCCTTTTATTCCTTTTCCTCCTCCTTTTTAGTCTCGATGTGGGTGCCTTCTTGCAATGATCAATAAAGTTGGGAAATCTGCAAATCAAATTCCTAATCCATCTTCTCATCCTCCTTTAGCTTTTCTTGATTCATATCCCATGGAATAAATCCTATAATGGTTCATGAAGCCTATTGTGAAGACTAATTTCTCCATTCCTCAAGATGGTATTATTACTCAGAATTTAAATCTTGAATTTTACTTGGATACTTGTCATTTTCTACCATATCTTACTCATGACCCCTTCTCCCTCAATATTCCTAATTAATTTCTTCCAAATCCATGAACTGAACAGGTGCTAGGTAGTCACATTTCATAGGTAGAGGAGAAGGAAGGTGAATATTCTTTTGATATCTCTTCTCTTCTTCAAAGTCCTCCATGTCAAGATGATTCTCTTACATTCTTGGATGATTCACAATCTTCTAATCTCGATAGTGAATCAAATGAAATAAATTTGTTCAGCTCCATAGTTTTGGGAAACATTCATTCAGATGATTATGGCTTTGTCAATGTATGTGATGAAGAATTCCCAAGTGCAGTAGTTGATCTTTCATTTCCTCCAAAAGATTGTTATTTCACAGAATTAGATCTGAAATCTAGTCTAGCCAAACAAAATGTTATTATGAAAACTTCCTCTTCATCCCACTATCCCTTGTGCTCTCTTGTTTTTGATGCATCTACATGCGATGAAGACTAATCACCTAGTTTTTGTCCTTCCACAACTATGTAGTTTGAAAACATAGTACTCAATCCTGAAGCTTGAGCCCTTGAACCCATCAACTACGTAATATCTAAGCTTGTTCTCTTGCCAGAACTCTGCATTCGGCAAATCCAAGCCTCAAGCCTCAACCTTGAGCTCTTGAGCCCCTCAACTATGCAGTCACTTATTTTTTCCTCTTAGAACTGCGCATTGGGAAACATCAAGCCTAAAGCGCCATCCTTAATCTCTTAAACCCATCAATTACGCAATCCTTCAACCCTTTCCATCTTCAACTATGCATTACACAGTATCAAGCCTCGGTCTCATATCTTGGCCTTTGGAACTGCAAAATCCATGAGTCATTCACTGAACCAATCACTACTTCTAGCCCTAACAAGTGATTTTATGAAACATGTTAGATTAGGGGTTTATCATACTGATGTTGTCTTTTCATGAGTGGATTGCAGTCATTGGTATTATTTCACGCTATTACAGGATGATGATGGAGGAAAAGGAGAAGGAGACCATGCTATAAGGAACCTATGGAGATAAAGAAGATCAGATGATCATCAGGTGAGAAGATGAAGGAACACCATATTACAATAGAAGATATGCAATCAAGATCACATTGAAGACTCCTTATCTTCAAGTCATGAGGAGGAAGAAGAAGAACATGCACTATCTCTCTGTAGGTTTTAACCCTGTACAGAAATTACCTGCATATGAATTCTAAAACACAGAAAATAAACAATGCGAGAGCATAACACATAAAACACATATACACAGAGATTTTACCCTGGATCCCAAAACCGGGACTACCAGCTTGATTTTTCATATATTCCTTTCAATGTTACAATACATATTTATACATGCCGAAGCATCCAATACCATGGACCAAAAACCATCGCGTCCAAAACCATGGACCAAGACCCATAGGTAGGTTCACCCAACCTAATATAGGGTCCAAAAAAAATTTCACAGGGCGCTACCCCAGACCCCGTAGAGGGGGGCTACCTGCCCCCCTCAAACCCACCGGACAGGGGAGGCTCCGCCGCCCCTCTAACCCCCCAGTTCACTACGTAGGTTAGTCAAGGAAAGAATATAACACAACCCAACAATCTCCCACTTGTTGTTTTCTTTCCACAGGGGTCCACAGGAGAGATTAGTCATTTTTCCAGCCCTGAAATGCCCATTGTTTCTCTACACCAAGAGAACTTCTCAGAGCTCACAAATTTTGTCAATGCATCTGCAGTATTCTTCAAAATGTCCACCTTTACCAGCAACACCTTTTTTTCTTCTATCATATCCCTCACAAAGTGATACTGAACATTAATGTGCTTTTTCTTTGAATGATAAGCAA
This sequence comes from Pinus tabuliformis, assembly GCA_031772625.1. Taxonomy (NCBI): domain Eukaryota; kingdom Viridiplantae; phylum Streptophyta; class Pinopsida; order Pinales; family Pinaceae; genus Pinus; species Pinus tabuliformis. Next base: position 896,471,316 of record CM062805.1, read on the forward strand.
GGTTCTTTGCCAAGAAAATTGCACTTTGGCTGTCACAGTCTATTCTTATAACTCCCCGTACTAACCCCATACTTGAACACAATCTCTACAACCAAACTGCTTCCTTGCTTGCATGAGTGGCTGCCATGTATTCTGCCTCTGTAGTTGATAGTGCCACTATAGATTGTTTCTTACTCATCCAACTGACTGCACCTCCAAAAAGGTTAAACACATACCCACTTGTAGATCTTCTCTGATCTAGATCTCCAGCCCATTTTGCATCAACAAAGCCACGAATATCCAACACTCTGTCCAATCCTGGTCTTCCTTGGTAGCACAAACCATAATCATTAGTGCCATGCAAATACATGAAAACCCGCTTCACTGCTGTCCAGTGCTCCTTCCCTGGTTTTGACATAAACCTGCTCAATACTCCCACTACATGTGCAATGTCTGGTCTAGTACAGACCATTACATACATCAGGCTACCGACTGCACTCGCATATGGAACACAGGACATGTCCTCTTCCTCTTCTTGTGTCTTAGGACACTGTTCAGCAGATAACCTCACACCTACAGGAATAGGAACCTTCACTAATTTACTATCCTACATATTAAACCTCTGCAGTATTGTCTCGACATACTTCCTCTGGTTTAACCAGAGCTTCCTCTTTTCCTGATCTCTTTTAATTTCCATGCCCAAAATATAGTTTGCAGCACCAAGATCTTTCATGTCGAATTTGGAGGACAATTGGGTCTTCAAGTCTTGGATAATTTCTTTGTCATTTCCAACCAGCAACATATCATCCACATACAAGACCAGATAAATAACACGGTCACCAATTAATTTAAGATACACACAGTGATCTGCTTTGCTTCTGGTGAAGCCAAGTCCCCGTATAAATGTATCAAATTTCTGATACCACATCCTTGGTGACTGTTTTAACCCATACAGAGACTTCTTTAACTTGCATAGCAGTTCTTTCTTACCCTTCACCGCAAAGCCTTCAGGTTGCTTCATGTAGATTTCCTCTTCCAAATCCCCGTGAAGAAATTTTGTCTTCGTTCTACCTCAAAATCAAAAGCAGTAGCAACAGATAAAAGTAACCTAATAGAAGTTACCTTGGCAACAGGAGAAAAAATATCACCAAAATCAATTCCCGGCACCTGGGAATAACCTTTTGCTACCAACCGAGCTTTGTATTTCTCCACCTTCCCTTCTGCATTTGTGTTCTTTTTAAACACCCATTTGTTTCCAATGGGTTTCCTTCCAGCCGGCAACTCCACCAGATCCCAAGCCTCATTTTTGTGCAAAGATGCCATTTCATCAACCATGGCCTCTTTCCAGAGTTTTCCATCCTCTGAATCTACTGCTTCCTTCACAATTCTGGGATCCTCATCAGTAACAGACAAAGCAAAATCTAAACAAAAAGCAGAAGGACTATACCTTTCTGGCTGCCTTCTTTCTCGAGCTGATCTTCTCACAGCCAAAGTTTTTGGCTCTTCATCTTCTGATTCCTCCTCTGCTGCAGAGTCTGATTCTTCCTCCTTTAGCTCAAACTCTATCTTCTCAGGTTCCTTTGGTTGGACTTCATGTTTAATAACATCTTTTACCTCTCTGAACACCACATCTTGGCTGTACACAACCTTCCGTGTGACTGGGTTCCAAATATTATAACCCTTTAAACCATCCTTATACCCAATAAAGATGCACTTTTCAGATTTACTATCCAACTTGGTTTGTTTCTCCTTTGGAACATGTACATATGCATCACATCCAAATACCCTCAGATGTGAAAGAGAGGGTTTCTTACCAGTCCATACTTCTTGTGGAGTCTTATCCTCCAACGCTGATGAAGGTGACCTGTTGACCAAGTAACATGCAGTATCCACCGCCTCTGCCCAGAATTCCTGTCCTAACCCGGCACCACTGAGCATGCTTCTTGCCCTTTCCATCAACGTCTTGTTCATCCTTTCTGCGACTCCATTTTGCTGAGGTGTATATGGAGTAGTCTTCTGTCGTGCTATACCACACTTCTTATAGAATTTTTCAAATTCCTTGCTGCAAAACTCTCCACCATTATCTATCCTCAACACCTTTATCTTCTTCTCTGTTTGATTTTCCACCAGAGCCTTAAATTATTTAAACCCGTCAAAGACTTCAGGTTTCTTCTTAAGGAAATATATCCATGCATTCCTTGAGAAGTCATCTATAAATGATACATAGTACACAGACTTACCCAGTGATGGAACCTTCACAGGTCCAAACACATCACTGTGCACAAGCTCTAATATCTATTTCACCCTCTTAGCACCAGAGGGGAAACTCACCCGATTCTGCTTACCATATACACAATTTTCACAGAAATCAAAATCTAGAGAGCTATTACTCATACCTTTACCATGAAGTATTCGAAGGCCCTTCTCTCCAATATGTCCAAGCCTTTGATGCCACAGCATGGTCTTCTCTCCGGAGACCACTAGATTTTTAGCTCCACTTTCAGGAACCACAGAACTGTTGCACCCATCAACAACAGTGCTACCTTGCAGCTTGTACAGAGTTCCAGTCCGAACTCCCTGCATCAATACCAGTGCTCCCCGAACCATCTTGCAGGTATCCTTCTCGAACACTATTTTTACACCTGCATCATCCAACTTTCTTACAGAAATCAGATTTCTGGCCAATGCAGGAATATGCAGAACACCCAGGAGTGTTCTAACCCTTCCACCTTGAAACTTCAACTTTACTTTTCCGTGACCAATGATTCTAGCCTTCCTATCATCTCCTAAGAAGACATCACCACCATCGTATTTCTCATAATCACAGAACCACTCTCTATGGGGAGTGAAGTGAAAGGATGCACCTGAGTCAATCAGCCATGCCTCATGATCTACATGTGTACTTGAAGAAGCCAAGTACACATCCCCACCTTCATCTGAGGTGGTTTTCGCCTCTGTAGAAGGAGCATCATCAGATCCCTTTCCTTTATCAGGAGATTTAGATTTATAGTCCCTTTTGAAGTGCCCTTCCTTTCCACATTTCCAGCACACCACCTTTACAGGTTTTCCTGGAGATTTAGATCTCCCTCTAGATTTAGATCTCCCACTCGATGACTTATTTTTGTTTCTATTCTGGGACTGTCCTCGTACAGACAAGGCATCACCATTCTGGCTCTCCATATTTTTTTATCTCATCTCCTCCGTCAGCAAGGCTGAGACTATTTCATCAAACTGCAAAGCAGTTGCATTGCTACCTATTGCAATAACCAGACTATCCCACGAATCTGGTAGAGAACACAACAAACTGATGCACTTATCTTCATCTGAAATTTTAATATCAACAGATGCTAACTGACTTACCATAGTATTAAATGCGTTCAAATGCTCTGTCACCGAGTCTCCATCTTTCATCCTCAGGTTATACAGCTTTTTCCACAGGAACAGTTTATTCACCAGAGACTTAGATTGGTACAAAGTCCCTAACTTGTCCCACAAAGCCTTCGCCATAGCTTCCCCTGATACATTCAGCAATACTGAATCTGAGACACACAATCGTATTGTGCTCTTTGCCTTCCGATCCAACTTCTTCCATTCTTCATCGGTCACTCCCGTTGGTTTAGTACCTGGATCTACCGTGATCCACTGATCTTTATCCACCAACAGATCCTCCATCTTGAGTTTCCACAACTCAAAACTCTGACCATTGAACTTCTCGATCTCTATCTTTCTGTTGCTCGCCATCTTCTTTCACCACCAAAATCGATCCTGCAAATCTCCCACTGAACAGGGTCTACCATAGGCCAAAGCGAAACCCCTTAGCAACAAAGGCGTCCCCTTGAAGCCAAAACAGCTCTGATACCAAATGTAGGTTTTAACCCTATGCAGAAATTACCTGCATATGAATGCTAAAACACAGAAAATAAACAATGCGAGAGCATAACACATAAAACACATATACACAGAGATTTTCCCCTGGATCCCAAAACCGGGACTACCAACTTGATTTTTCATATATTCCTTTCAATGTTACAATACATATTTATACATGTCGAACTATCCAATACCATGGACCGAAAACCATCGCGTCCAAAACCATGGATCGAAACCCATAGGTAGGTTCGCCCAACCTAATATAGGGTCCAAATTTTTTTTTCTTGGGGCATTGCCCCAGACCCCGTAGAGGGGGACTACCCGCCCCCCTCAAACCCCACGGACAGGGGGGGCCGCCGCCCCCCCCCCGCTACGCAATCAGCACAACTAACCCCCCGGTTCACTACGTAGGTTAGTCGTGGAAAGAATATAACACAACCCAACACTCTCAAGAAGACTCAAATATAGTAGCAACAAAAAGTGACTTGAGATTGCCATGTCATCAGTGTCATGTCATGTCATGAGTTATCATGTGCCACATCATTTGTGGATTATGTAAAATTATATATTGGAAAATGTAATGTAAATTGGAAGTCCAAGATTCATCCATGTAATGTGAAAAGTCACATGGGAGTTAAAAGGTCATATAGAAGTCAAATAGTCATGAGGGTAGTCCAAGAGTCACATGGGAGGTGAATGATCACCCCATTTGTTATATATACACCACCATTGTTCATGAAAGGACTTTTTCACCTTGGCTTCTCCTACTAGGCATTGGAGAGGAAGATAGTTGTTTTGGAGGAGCGAGTGACTTCTCTAATGCTCCACTATTGGGGTGAGTGGTGTTCACTATCTTGATGTATCTTGGAACTTTTATTTAATTCAGAAGCTCGTTGATCCAACACACGTTCATGCATACGTCATTAATATTGTAAGACTATTCTTTGAATGTTTGTGATATATTTTGTTTTCATTTGTACTATGGAAATTGAACTATTTTGGTGGTTTTGGTATTTATCTTGTTGAAGGTGCATTGTATATGCTTTAACAATCATTGCTTCCTTGCGAACTATTTCACTGGTTGACCAACAATTCATACATATGTATATGCTTGTGTTCCTTTTCTACATTAGTATTATTACTTGTCTTTAAAGGGCCCACTTTTCTCTTCCCTTTTAATAGAAGGACCTTGATACTTTTTGCAACTAAACATTTCACAAGGAATACTCACATGTTGATTTGAAAATAATTGTATATTACTCTCTTGTGCTAAACTTTGTAGCCAAGGGAAATCCACATGGAAACATGGAAGTCGGGTTGATACTCTAAATGAGGATCCTACTCCAAATGGTGTGAGGTTTAATTGGGACTTCACATCAGGGATACCCCTTGGTTGATAGATTTCTAGCACTGTCAACAGGATTAATGGAGTCAATTTTGGTATGTGGTGTAGGAGTGTGGACACACCTTGTGTAGCTACATCATGTTGGAGCCCTTATTATGTAGGAAATCACCTCATATATTTACATGTATAAATTTGGAGTGTTGCACCTCACTTACATGAGCCTATATGTCATTATTGTCAGTTTCTTGTAAGGTATAATGCCCACATATGTATGGTTGGCCTCCCTTACCTCATATACATAGAGGAAGGAAAGTGTTATTTCATTAATAATCATCATAGTTTTCTCTCTTTATTTGTTTTCTTGGAGTGATTCACTATGGTTCATGAGGAAACACTAGAATAAGTTATAAAAGGAAACAAAGAAATATTACTTGGAGCTTTCTCTTATGAGATGCTTGATTTTGTTCTTCTGAACGAGATATTAGAGATGATCATCCACACTCATTGCACTCATCATTCTAATTTACTCTTCCTTAAATATGTGACTAGGAGAGCACTACTCTCTCTCTCTCTCTCTCTCTCTCTCTCTCTCTCTCTCGCTCTCTCTTGTAACTTGATTTGTACTTGGTATCTTCTCTCTTAAGAGGTCTCCAACTTGATTTGTACTTGGTATATTCTCTCTTAAGAGGTCTCCAAGGTTTCTTGAACTTCTTGGAGCATCTTTAAGTAAATGTTTAAAATTTCATCCCTTCGAGATTTGGAGATTAGGATTTTGTATTTTTTTAAGAAGATTGTAACAGAACCACCTTTTTACCCCTATTTTTTCATATGTAATCATAGCCATAAAGGACAACATGGAAGCCATAGCCAGGTGGGACAAATTTTGTAAATGATTGAAGTATTAATTTTTCTTCCTAAAAATAATAAAAATATTAAATGTTGTCCTAAAGTAAGGAACACGTGGATCCAAGTCTAAGGGAGAGCAGATAAGTGGTAGAGCTGTATCTAGTGACATAAAAGATTGAACCACCACCTAACATATGGAAAGACATGATTGAGTGGGGGAAAAGTGCTCACATATTCTTGATTCCACAACGTAAAGGAAGGGAAGTCTTGTAGTCTCACAGGATACGAAGGGACTCCAGGAAAAGTAAGAAGAAAGAAGGAAAAGCGAGTAGGAAAAAAAGAGGGGGAGGGGGGGGGACAATAAGAAAAAGAAATGGGGGGTGTTGGACATTGTTGAAAATGCAGCAAGAAATTCTCAATTTGATTTTTCCTTGATTAAATTGAGAAAAATCTAATTTCCACATCGACAGACAACTTGGATGATGTTAACTTGTGTGACATGGCTTGTGTCACCTAGTTTACTTAGTAAATTTGAGTTGGAGGAGTTAGAGTTCAATTCTACATGTGTGCTTTGCTAATTTATAGCAATCAAGGTCAATTATCTTAGGTTGTTTTCAATTAAAATAGTTCCAAGTTTTGGAGGAACTAGTGGAAGGTCAATTAAACAGTGGGACTTCAATCGAACTCAATGATCATCTTGTTAACTGATCAGTCATCCAAAAATAGCTAGTGCATGTAGATAATTTGATTTACCCAGTTGAGGTGGATATTACAAGGCAATGTAACATCAGTTGTAGACTAGTGTTGAGTATACAAGTGTTGCATGCAATCAGATGATCAACATAAAGGAATTGTGCAATTTAATTGAGGGAATTCCCTAAATAATAGGGGCTAATTCCTCAAGGAACAATGCAAGGAAATAGGAGCTCAATCCTAGGGAAATTTTGACTAAGTATGGGTCATAGGCATTTAGTGAGCAGAGAGATAGGTTGTGCACTAACAGGGTGATCTCGGTTGAGAAAAGAAATTGTAATACATCTCTATTTCATTTGATTAATGCAAGAGGAATTGGGGATTTTAGAAGATTTCTTTCCCAAGATAAAAATACTTGTTGCATGTGTGTTATTCCTTCTTGCATGTCTTATTTTTTTTCTAAATTTTGAATTAATCTTCGCAGAGTAGTAGCATAGGTTTGTGTGTTGTGTGATTTTGATTAAAAATTCATGAGAAGTTGAAAATATACAACCTAATTTCTACATGGTATCATAGTTGGATTCACATTACAGAAAGAAATTCAAATTTGTATCTAATAGGTTCGAATTTGAAGATTAGTGCGGTAGGATTTCTTCATAGCTGAGAAGATGGCCTTCAATGGACTAAGGCTAGAGTATGTCTTGGAAGGCACCTCTAATTTTGTTGCATGGAAGGACCACATGGAGGAAGTATTGGATGGAAATGCATTACTAGAATACATCAAGACAGATATTGCAAAACCTCAAGCATCTGATGCCCAAAACCTTGCTCAATGGAATAAATATGTATCCAAGGCGAGGAGAATCATCTTGGAGGGAGTATGGGATCATATTGTCTTGAATCTCCATGGAAAAGAAACTTCGTTTGCGATGTGGAAAGAACTGACATAATTGTTTGAGAATAGTAGTGACCACAGGAAGTTGGAACTCAAGGATAAACTTTGATGTATCAAGATGCAGAAAAATGATACAATTCCTTAGTATATGAGCAAGTTTACATAATGTCATAATGAACTTGGTGGGTTCGGTGTTAATGCCCCTGAAGAAGACTTGGTAAGCTTAGCCCTTATGGGCCTTGCTAAGAGCTGGCACAACTATCAATATTTAATGAATGGGAGGGAGAAACTACTGAGTTGGGAGCGCTTATGGTCTAATTTGGTGCAGGAGGAAATAAGGCATAATACCAAAGATGGGAATTCACCCAAGAGCAAGGATGAAGAAAAAATTTCATTGGCCAGAAAGGTAAAGAAGGGGAAAGGGAAGAAATCCCAATCCAAACCAGAATCCATACAAGGGGGCAAGAAGAAATATTTGTCAAAAATCAAATGCTTCCACACTCATGAATTCAGGCACTATGCCACCAAGTGTCCAGACAAGAAGGCAAGCAAGAAGACCTTAGAAGGAGGAGTAGGTGAAGCTTGGCTTCACAATTTGAGATTGACTTTACCCTCATTGCATGCATGTCCAACATAGTGATGGGCAACGTGTGGTACTTGGACTCAAGTGCATCAATCCACATGATGGGAAATAGATATTTTTTCAGTGACCTGGAGGAGAAATATTTGTAGATGCACATCAATATGGGGGATGATGGAATTTATAGCACAACTGAGATTGGTAGTAATATTTCAGAGGGAGTTGTGCTCCCCCCTTAGGCTCAAGGGTGTCATGTTCATTCCAGGTCTAAAGAAAAATATCATCTATGTTGTATTTTTTGAAGACTGTGGTTGTGATGTGATATTCTACAAAGGAAAGGCATTCATGAGACACATTGCCATGAGATAGGTGAAGAAGATCAGGTTTCGTGTGAAGAACCTATACAAGCTAGATGTGGAGGATTTTTTTGCATTGAGCACAAAGGCAGAGAAGGTGTAGAGTCGCGATTTAGGTGAACTTTGGCATAGAAGACTTCACCATTTTCATCATGGCGCTTTGAATAGCATACAAAATATAACCACATACCTCCCCAAAAGAGAACTTGAGTAGCAGGATTTATGCAAAGGATGTACTTTGGGGAAGTAAACTAAAGCCACCTTCCATGATCGGGACAGTAAAGCACATGTAGTCCTTGAAAGGATCCACTCTGATGTCTGTGGATCTTTCTCGACATCCTCCACTTCTAAGCACAAATATTTTGTCATGTTTATTGATGACTTCTCACGGAAGTGCTAGCTCTTCTTTATGCAGAAGAAGGATGATACATTCTCTAAGTTCATAGAATTCAAGGCACTGTTAAGAAAGAAACAGGGAAGAAGGTAAAGTCTCTCAGGAGTGATAAAGGAGGTGAGTACTTGTCGAATGAATTTAAAAATTTATGTGGAAAAGAAGGAATTTGATGAGAGTTGACAACACCCCATAACCCACAGGAGAATGGAGTGGCTGAGAGGAAGAACCATCACATTGTGGGAGAAGTGAGGGCAATGTTGTATGACTAAGGCCTACCTCTACATTTGTGGGTTGAAGCATGCAACACAACAATAATTTTGCAGAATCGGAGTCCTCATCGGATTATTTTCATGATTACAACGGAGGAGGATTTCTCGAGGAGAAAGTTAGATGTGTCACACTTGAGAATTTTTGGAGCCTCTTTTTACTTCCATGTCTCCAAAGAATCAAGGAAGAAGCTAGAGTCGACAGTAGAATTGGGGGTATTTTTGGGTTACACATAAACTCCCCATAACTACCATGTGTACTTTCCACCACTGAGAATGATAGTTGTGAGAAGGGATGTAAAATTTGATGAAGAAAAATCCATGTGATGCTCTCTTGAGAGGGAGCTTATGATCCCACCGGAAGAGGAGATTTTAGCTCCAAAGGAGGAACCTCAAGAATTTGTGGAGCAACCACAAGTTAAGGAGTAGAGAGTGGAAACAACCACTCAAGCATAAACATCTAGAGAAGGAAGGAAAAGGACCACGGAAGTTGAGAGACTTGTACAGGATGCGAGGGAGAATGTGGGTACTCTTTCAAATAAGTGTGGGAAGAGAAGGTCACCAGATCGATACACTAGATACATGGCTCTAATGACTAAGCTTGTAGAAACCAACCCATCCTCTTTCGAGGAAGCAGTAGATAAACCTGTATGGGTTGATGCAATGGTGGAGGAATATGAATCCATTGCAAAGAAAATTGTTTGGGAAGTGGTCCCAACAACAGCAGATAAATCAGTTGTGTGTTTGTTGTAGTGGCTACAACCACCCTCCGAAATTTTTCCTTTTCTTTGTTTTGGAGCCTTCATCCTCAAAAATATTAGCAACATGTCTTGCACTGCTCAAGTACTTGTGTTTCATTTGAAGTTATATTTCACTTTTCAGCTTGTGTTTGCTAACTTGTTCATGTCGACCACCCACAAGATGACCCCGTGACTTGTTTACATCTGGTTCTTTGGCTATCTTGGCAAACTGCACAATCCTCCAGAGCAACGAATTGTTCTCTCCCAAATTTCACAAACTGAAAGCTTATCTTGAGCTAGGAAATTGTGTAGAGCATGAGTGGCAGCTAGAGCCACTCAACCCAGGAATTGTGCAGAAGCATTCCTCAGTTTGTTATCTAATGCATGCGCCGAAAAATTGCCTGGTTCCCTCTAGAAGTGTGTAATATTCCCATGCAGGCATGATAGTATTTCCCAAAAAAATAAAAAATAAAAGAAAAAAGCATCCTTAGAAAATAGGGATCTAATTTTAGTACTAGGAGTTACATTCAAAGTTGATTTTAGAAACTTCGCGCAAGTGTCACTTTTTCCTAGCTTTGTGGCATTCACATCATAAACCCTAAATCTTCCTAAACTATTTAAACAACTCCCCTAAACTCATTCTATGCACTCAATATTGAAGCTCTGTCATTCTCGAGGCATTTAGGAATCTTCGGCACAGTCGGTGCAACTTTTCAGGGTAAGTTTTTCTTTTCATGTCTTTCATTGCTTTTTATGTCGCTTTTATTTCCTTGGCTTGTGTGAATGTTATTTTTAATGTTTTATTGAATGACCATTGGCGTTTTGGTTTGTTTTAACTTGTAGAAGTGTTGTTTCAAGTTTTTCATTGTCTTTCCTAAGTTTCACATGCATAACATTGTTTTTGCACTAACGGTTGATGTTGTGGCGACTCTCTCAGCCAACTTTGTTGTTCTTTTGTTTGACTGATTCTTGCATTGGTTTTGATTACATGCATGATCATTCACTCCTATCTACACCATCATTTACTTTTGATTTTGAGTCTACTCTTTTTCAATTCACCCTTGGGTAGATATGGGTTGCCTTCGCTCAGATATTTCTTTCACCAGCATGCTCTGCGCATTCCTAAACTCGAGGCTCTACCTTGGCCACAATACTTACATAGAGACTGCCTGTCACTAGCCTCCAACAAAGCTATGTGATGTTCTGGGAGTCAGTGCCCAGTCTTTCCCATTGGGATTACGCAATGCACAGTCCCAGCCATCAGTTAAGTTGGACGTAACTGCACATTGTGTAGTTCCAGTCCACAGTTAGCCCAACTGGGTTGTGCTTTGTGTAGTTCTAGTCATCAACAAGCTCACTGGAAGTTGGGACTGCACAATTCACAGTTCCAGATGATAGTCCCCGACCTCCCAAAGTCACTACTATGCAATCTTGCCCAGTAGTCACCCAATTTGTTTCATGATCAATCTGTGAAGTGCATTGTGTTTTAAACTGACATTTTCTTTCCGTGAGTGTTTGCTCTGTCTCCAGGTACATCATTTGTTGAGCAGTCTCTCAGTAGTACAAGCATCATGGTTTCCAAGAGAGATGGATCAAAGGACACTGTAGAGAGCAGCACTAGAGACGTGGTTGAATAGGTGCCAATAAAATTGCCCGTCTATGCAGACACACAGTTGTTCATAGATAAGGACATGAAGATCACATGGCAAGAAATAAAGGACATATTTGCAGGAACTTTCAAGGAAGATTTGGAAGATCATCAAGTCTATGTAAACATTCATAAGTCAGGCTTGTACATGGTTACAGGAAGGTACACTGGCTTCCCATGCATAGATATCATTCGCTGGGTTGTCTCACATTCTGATCCTGGGACGATGACACTGAGCAGCGCTAGTGGAACACAACTTTTCACCTTCAGAAGGAAAACTAACATCAGATGTATCACTTGCCACAACCGGTGAACTACATGGACGCATTGCTATTCACTCCCAACAACAATGTGAACTCAAGAGATATCTTGAAGCGTTGGGTAAAAGAGCCATCGAAGTTCAGGACAACACCCAACCAGGGCTACAAGACGAAGTCACTCAGGAAGGCTTACCAACTCTTGGTCATTTTCGCATGTTGCTAGTATGGACAAGAGAGTGTGGAGACCTTCCTACAGAGTTGGGTTGTTCGGTTGGATCAGTTGCAAAATGAAGGAAGGCCTTTTACCTGGTCAGACATGTTGCCTCCTTAGCTAAACATGCATGTGTCAAATGCCTGGAATCTGCCTAAGGATGGAAAAGCAAGATTCTATATGTTTGCATACTTTCTTGATGCAATATATGCCCCACAGCAATTCCCTAGCATGGGTTGGACATGGACACCATCAGAAGAAGCTCTGAATGTTTATTGCAAGTTTCTCTCTAAGTGCAGTCACCGAGGAGTCATGATGAGGCTATCTAACCACTTCATCACCCCGCTGTACAGGATGATATTTGAACAGGACCCACCTTGCATGTCCCAAGAAGCGATGTAGGCATTGCTCAACATTGCAGATTGGTATGCCTCACCCAGTGGCACCTTCATCAAGATGTTTTGCACAGAGAAGCCTCTGCATGAGTTATTGAGGTTTCCGATGAACAAGTTAGTCATGCAAGAGGTTTCATACCACATCTCCACAAGGTTATCAGTAGCACTGCATAGGAGGAAGAAGGAACCATGGACCACTCTTCCTTTGTGGATTGGGTTGTAAAATATTTGTACCTTGAATGATGCAGATGTCGAGACCGAGGACTTAAAGAAGTTTAGGTTCGACATCAAGAGTTTCAATCTGTATGATCCGCACTGCACATAAAAGAAACATTGTGTGAAGGTGTACTTCCCATGGGTCCATGAGGCATGTCATTGGCCGGAGGAAGATCCTTGGAGGTATTGCTACAACTCCTCTAGGCTCAATGAACTAGTTAGCATGGTTGTAGAATGGAAATTAGCACTCCAAGCAGCACCACCATAGGAAGCAACGACAATAGGAGCAGTGGTCATCAAAATCGGTGCAAGTCAAAGGTAAGAGGAAGATTGTCGAGAGCGCAGAGGCCGAGCAAAGATACAAGTTCAAAGAAGATCCACTTATTGAGAGAGTAGCTTTGGAGATAGATGCAAAGAGGCAACAATGTGATAGGAGAGTAGCACAAAGAAAGAGGGAGAAGCAAAGATTGGAAGAGACGGAAAGGACATTGCAGGATACAGAGAACAATCTGAATGCATAACAAGAACTCGGGAGGAGACAGAGTGAACAGGAACAAGAAGAAGGACAAGGCACATTGATAGAGAAAACTGTGTAGATATAAGTTGAGACAGCAGGGCAGCCGGTAGATGAAGAACAAGATGAGCAGGTGCAGATTCAGTAACTTGCTCAGCAGGTTGAGAAAGTAGTTGAGGTGACAAACATGGAGACGGAACATGAGCTAGAGGACCAAGGAATTGATCTCATGTGAGGGCATCTGAGGTCGAACCACAGCCTCTACCACTTCCAAAACTATAACCAATCTCGAGTGAGAAAGGAGAACTTTTCCTCCTTGAAGAATCTCTAGAGACAGATGTGTACAATCTGGAATTTGATGAGACATAATAGAGGATTGTACAGGCATGAAGAAATCAACTCCTGGATAATCATACATCACCTGCACGCATAGAGGAATGGGTAATTGTACCAGATGTTAGAAGACATCCAGTTTCCATGTTCGAGGCTTCTTAGGCTTATGCAGAAGCCACGAGTTTGACAGTCAAGTTCTTGATAATAGAGAATGATCAAATGGTGAAGGACTTGCAAGAGGCCAGGCAGAGAGCAGAGAAGTCCATAGGATCCACCATGACAAATATGAATAAATAAATAGTGGCGAAAATATTGACTTTGGAGGCCACCATGCAGACAATGTATAGAATATTTGTCACCGTGAAAAAAGTCGTTGTCCATTTATATGGCTTTCAGTAGTAGTGTGTGCAGATAGCACAAACACTCAAATACATTCACATTGTTATTGCGCAAATGCAAGAATGGATAATGAGGTACAAGGGAGCCCCTCTTTACTTGCATAAGAAGATGAATCCACAGGCTGAGCTAGATAAAGCATGGATTCAAATGCAAATCTATAATTATGAGCAGCTCCCTCCCCTCATCACTAGAATTGAGGCTTCTTATGCACACTTTTTCAGGAGTCTGGATATCATAAAGCAAACACAAAAGATCCCTTCCATCAGAACCCTCACCTAGGCCATGAGGAAGAACCAACTCATGTTGGATGTCGACAAGTACATAGAGTAGTTGATGTGTGTAGCCACTAGTGATGACTTGCAACTCAGTGCAACAAACATGCAAAGGTACACTAGTGGTCCAGCCACACTAAGGACAATGTTGTTTATGCTTTAGGATGATCTGGACAGGGGTTTCAGAACCATATACCTAGAAGCCATGGAGGCAAGTGTCTACTTCAAAAAAGATTCCATTAAACAATACAGGGACATAATAGAGAAGTACCAAGCTTGGTATCAATTCGTCACCGAAGTTTGTAAGTGAAGTTCCAAGTTTCATTAGTGGAATATGAACAGTCACTTTGTAATGTGAAGAGTCATGAGGGTAGTCCAAGATTCAAAGGGGAATGTCAAGGTTCACCCCACCCTTTGCCATATATAAAACCTCATAACTCATAGTAAGGGCTTTTGAGAGCCAAGTGTTTGGCTAGGCATTGCTTAGAGAAGGCTTGGAGAGTATTGTGACAAGACTTGGCTTCTCCACAGTGTAGAGAGAGTACCTCTCTTTGGAGGAGCAGATGGTGTTGACTGTAATGTTCCACTATTGGGGCTAGTGGTGTTAGTTGAGCTGAAGGTTGTCCAGCTATTGCACCAATCTACACTACGCTGCACAGAAAACCACTACTCTGCTGAAGTTCGAATGGATGGAAAGTAAACTAAAACTCCCCAAACATTTATATGCTTTTAATCCCGGACTCATACAAAACCCAGAAGGGATTTTAGCTAGTTTGGACTTCTGATTTTTTACCACTTTAGAGCCTCACCTCAGTTGTAGCTACAAAACTCAGCCTACTGAAAATTACCTGTAAATCCACCTAAAAAAACCTCTAAAATGTTGAGTTCACCTTTGCTATCCAACCCCTGGCTTCCTAGATGAGCTCTTGGCCCAAATCAGCTACTCCCAATCACCACAAAAATATGCTGAGTGGCCTCTGCGTTGTCCTTCAACCCAGCAGTTCGAATTGTTGGAATGTTGGCTTAGCTGGCTGTAAAACCCAACGAAAATGTTGGTCTAAGCTGCTACCTCAACACCCTGACTCCTGGACAAGCGATATGATCTCTCCTGGCCTCAATCTCCCTCCGAGTGTTTCCTAGTTGCCTAGAAATATGAACTCCTTACTCTGCGCTGGTTGCTGGTGTGTGTCACTACCCTGGAACTCTTGAAAACTCTTGTGGAACAGCCTCCCTAGGGCAAGCATGGATGGTCCCCCGAAGTAGAGTTTGAATCTCCCGCTTGAGAGACTCGTGGCTAAACAACTGGTAGACTCGCTAAACAATAGAGTGAACAGATGTGTAGTTGTTTGCAAATGTCAAAGATGAAGAACAAAATGAGAGCCGATCTCTCCTTATAGCTCCTTGGGCCTCCTTAACCTCATGTAGGCCCCTCCATCCACCCATTAAATTTTCCCTCCAAGCATATCGAATGGCTAATTCAAACTCCCATGCGGGTGGCCCCCACATTCCACTGGCCGCTACATAAAGTCGATTTGGCTCCTACGTCCCTAAGTTGAAGTGTGGGGTCCTCTTCCTTAGTGAAAAATGTGTAAAATTGTGTAGCAACACCCTGTTACTAATGTCTTTGAGAAGGGACATGATAGATGAGAAGAAATCATAAATATGTCACACTCAACACTGTAGAAGTAGAGTATATTATAGCCAACGAAGCTTGTACTGAAACAGTGTGGCTTCAGAAGTTGTTTGCAAGATTGTTCAAACAAGAACTAGAACTGATAGTAATATACTATGGCAGTCAATGTTGTGTGAAACTTTCAAATAATCATGTGTTCCATGATAGGTTGAAGCATACTGAGATCAAGTACTACTATATTCGTGATATGGTGGAAAAGAGAGTAGTAAGGCTAGAGTACATCTCCACTAATGAATCCACAACTGATATTTTGATGAAGTTGTTGTCTAGAGAAAATTTCATGTACTTTAGGGACAAGTTGGGGCTAGTGAAGATTACCCCTCTATTGATATGATAACATCATGGACAATTATTCTCCTCGTGTCAAAGATGTTGACCAGTTGATAAGAATAGTCGTAGAATCCCAAGATCACTCAGTTGAGTGTGTTGCTTGCAACACCAAGCTTAGTCTATCCAATTTGGATGAGGAGATAATTTAGCATATAGTATTGTGCCATGTGTCAAGAGTACCGACCAGTTCTGACTACTATTTGATGTTGAAAATGTGTCAAAGATTCCAACTAGTTGATGTGAAATGGCGTGCCACGTGTCAGGGTCTGACCAATTGTGACTGCTAGTTGATGTTGATAGTGTGTCAAGGATTCCAACTAGTTGATTATTATATTGATGATGATTCTTACTAGTTTAAGTTGACAATATGTCAAAGATTCCAACTAGTTAATGTTGATGTTAGAGATGCTCCTAGTTGATGTTGACAATATGTCATAGATTCCAACCAATAGATGTTGACGAGATGATGTTGATGATTTACCTTGTGTCAAATATGCTGACAAGGTTGATTATTTTTTATAACCTTTTCATAGAGAAATTTGTCAACTTGAGTACACCTATGACAGTCATTATGAATACCTCCCTAGTTAAGAGGGAGTGTTGAAATTTGAAACTATGGCCGATCTTTATAATCTTAATTATGACACTTGATGTATTTATATGTATTATTGTAAAGAATATTTTAAATGATAGAGTCAAAAGAAAAATATATTTTGAGTGATCTAAAATTTGAGGAGAACTTCTCCTTCCTAAAAAATGATCGTCCTCTCACGCTTTTCAAGTAAAAATGGGTCTTACACAAACATAAGTTTTTAAGGTCTCTTTAAGGTTAATGAATTAGTTTTACATGTGAAATTTAAACAAGTAACATATCATCGTTTAACTCATAAAGGAATTCAAGAAGAGAGACAACAAAAAAATTGGTGACAGAGTTCACCCCTACTGGGCTTCATCTTCGAGTTTGTTAACACAGCTAGACCACTCCATATATTTTAGTGATGAAGAGTACATAAAGTTTGCAGACAATAAGAGAGGCTAGTTTCCCCTTTAAGGAAACATTCTCCTGCAAATAACTCTCACTCTGAAAAGCATGAAAACATACAGTCAGTCATGAAATGATCAATAAGAAAATGGCTCTCACATCAATAACCTCTACTCCATCTGAAAATGAGCAAACAAGTACAACAATTCCACATTAAAGTACGAAAATAGAGCTTTCCTCAACAAGACAGTGAAAAAATACAAACATGAGTTGTACCAAATAAGTCACAGTTGTTGCAGTTAACATTTGAACGCTAGAAAACCACTACAAGGTCCTCTCCATGCTTAAAAGCCTTCAATAACTGTTCCGAAAACTTGATTGATCTTGACACCCATGGACTCAAACCTACAAAAATTCTCTTCATATGTGCTCCAATCAGAAAACAGACGCTTCAATTGGATCCAGCATGTCCAAAAACGCTTATCTGGACTCTTCTTGACCTCGAAAAGGCAAAAAACTCAACTAGTTATGGCTCTCACAACCTCCTCCTATTATCCGTCCTAAAAACTGGATAAACTTGTAAACAATGTGACAACTCTACCTTAAAATCTACTTAGGAGGTGACAATTTCATCCGCCAAAAGTGAAAATTGTTGGATAGTTGTTTTTTCCAATAACTCCCATGAGCACTAAAATGTGGCCATGTGGCCCATATGGTCGAGGGTTGGGTCAATGGCCCTACCTCACTGGATTAGACCCCTTTCTATCTGAGCTCGTGGTCACATCAACATTAATGTAGTCGAGGGTTAGGGCTAACCACCTGCCTCCGTCACAGAAACCCTCTCGACGTTCCACCTGTGGTCGTACGGATTTCATATGCCCATTGCCAGGGCTATATCTTTGCTCCCTATCGGATTGCACTTCACTGAAGTCACGTGAAAGTCCTGTGACCAAGGGTTGGGCTATATGCCTAGCCCCTCACTCCTTGGCTCCTTTCCACTGAGTTCCAAGGTCATGTGGGGATATCTCATGACCAGGGTTCGGGGCTAGTCCTCGAGCCCTCTCCACCATGCACCAAGGTTTTGTGGATGAACTCGTGACCGAATTTTGGGCTAGTCCCAATCCCTTCTCCGCTAAGAACTCACCAGTATTTGTCTATCATCTTGTGGAGGACTGATGACCGTGGGTTAGGGCTGGTCCCCTATCCCTCTCCCTTTATTCCATTGGTCTTGTTTGATTGTAGGTGACTGGGGGTCGGGGCTCACCACCCGACCCCTCCTCCCAAAATGCATCCAACCACCCTTTAACAATAGGCAGAGGTGCATATGGGTTAAGACCCAATGCGTAGATGAGTTGGTAGAGCACTGGAGTGGTATGAGGCAAGTTTCGTGTTCGATCCCTAACGGGCCTATGGGGCCAATTCATAAAATGTTCCATTATGCCTTGTACAAGGCTACCACTTGGCAAGCCAGGATTGGTCTATACATGCCCAGTAGAAATGCTAACATCAGCAGTATGACTGCCCAGTCAGCAACCCAGTCAGCCAACCCTACAAATTTTTTTAGTTATTGAG
The DNA here is from genome assembly GCA_031772625.1 of Pinus tabuliformis. Classification (NCBI taxonomy): domain Eukaryota; kingdom Viridiplantae; phylum Streptophyta; class Pinopsida; order Pinales; family Pinaceae; genus Pinus; species Pinus tabuliformis. Next base: position 896,490,105 of record CM062805.1, read on the forward strand.
CCAAACGATCAGAACATCATAACTTTGTCATACGACATCGGATTGAGGCAAAACAAGTGTCATTGGAATCAGAACGATGAACACTACGACTTGACCCCGATTTCAAAAAAAAATTGGGCACTGTCATTTTTGAGCTAAATTTTAATCTCCAAATCATACCTTGCCATTAGGAACTTTTGGACTCTAAAAGTTATCTTCTCCTAGTAAACAAAATGAGGCAAAAACTCAAAAATTTCCCAAACTCAATCTTAATGTTATATTTTCAATTGGTGCCTTCAAGCTCCAATCAAGGTACTCCACCTATCCTCTGTGTGAAGACCTTATCGTCCTATCAAGAATCAAGCCACAATTCTTATCACCATGCAGGAACAAAAACAATGATGGATGGAATCTAAACATTCTCTTTAAACCCATCTTTCATGGCTCAAACAACTTCATCTTGAAGTTCCCTTGTTGAATACAAACTTGACTTTCCATCTTGGAAATCATAAGCAACTCAATGTTTTCCATGCACTAATTAAACTTTGTTTTACTATCCTCAAACTGTGCTTGTACACAAAATTACTTTGGCTGCAATAATTTAATGACACATTTGGCTTTGTCCACAAAAACATAGTCATTTCTTGTACAATCTTTATCAAAGATTTCATTCACAACAAGCTTCATCTTGAACACTTATATCAGTGAGTACATGACACAACTATAGACAAACTGGACGAAAAACATTGTTCATCCCAAAATTCCTCAAACATTTGGACTCATAAACAAGCCAACATAATATGTCATGTCAATGAAAAACATACTTGTTTCAAATAGTTATTATTCTCGTTTCACTTTACAAAGTACCCAAAATAGGTAATGACAACAACAAGCATTTACAATTTACAAAGCAACAAACTATACAATTAGTCTACCCAATATTTGTCTCTCCTAGTATTATGGGTCTCTTTTTGCATATATTCTTATTTGAAGGTTTCCTTAGGAACTATACCAGTATCCTCATTGCCACATGTTCCGGAATTCTTTGCTACTTCTGGAATGGAACTTTCACCAACTTGTTCCTCAAGCACATGTTACAACTGAAGGCGCATATGCCTCTTCTCCTCTTCAACAACTTCAAGCATTCTCCTCAATTCAATATTCTCCATTCGAAAAGACAAGTTCATCTCCTCTAGATCTTAGATACTTTCTCTTCTTGCCCACTTCTACAACTTGGTCAAAACCAGCTCTAATACGAAATGATTTGAAATTGGAGAACTTCTCCTTCCTAAAAACTAATCGTCCTCTCATGCTTTGCAAGTATAAATGGGTCTTACACAAACACAAGTTTTTAAGGTCTCTTCAAGGTTAATGAGTTAGTTTTACATGTGAACTTTAAACAATTAATATATCATCATTTAACTCATAAAGGCATTAAAGAAGAGAAACAACACAAAATTTGATGACGGAGTTCACCCCCCTTGTGCTACATCTTTGGGCCTGCTAACACAGCTAGACCACTCCATATATTTCAGTGATGAAGAGTACATAAAGTTTGCTAACAATAAGAAAAACTAGTTTCCCCTTTAAGGAAACATTCTCCTGTAAAGAACTCTCACTTTAAAAAGCATGAAAACCTATAGTCAGCCATGAAACAATCAGCAAGAAAAGGGCTCTCACATCAAGACCCTGTACTCCATCTGAAAATGAGAAAACAAGTACAACAATTCCACATTGAAGTACAAAAAGAGAGCTTTCCTCAACAAGACATAGTGAGAAAATACAAACATGAGTTGTACCAAATAAGTCACAGTTGTTGCAATTAACATCTGAAGGCTAGAAAACCCCTACAAGGTCCTCTCCATGCTCAAAATCCTTCAATAACTGCTCCAAAACATTGATTGATCCTAACACCCATGGACTCAAACCTACAAAAAGTCTCTTTAGATGTGCTCCAATCAGAAAACAAAGGCTTCCATTAGATCCAGAATGTCCAAAAACCCCTATTTGGACTCTTCTTGAGCTCCAAAAGGCAAAAAACTCAATTAGTTATGGCTCTCCCAACCTTCTTCTGTTATCTGTCCTACAAACTAGATAAACTTGCAAATAGAGTGATAATTCCACCCTGAAATCTGCTCGAGAGGCGAAAATTTAGCCCGCCAAAGGTGCAAATTGTCAAATAGTTATCTTTTCTAATAAATCCCATGCACCGTAAAATGTGATCACATGGCCCATATGGTCGAGGGCTAGGTCAACGGTCCACCCCCGTCGGCTTAGACCCCTTTCTATCTTGGCTTATGGTCATGTAGACATTAATATGGCTAGGGGTTGGCGCTAACCACATGCCCCCACTACTGGAACTCTCTCGATGGTCCACCTATGGTCGTATGACTTTCATATGCCCAATGCTAGGGCTATATCTCCACTCCCTGTCAGTTTTCACTTCGTCGAGGTCACGTGCAAGTCCTGTGACCAAGGGCTAGGTTATATACCTAGCCCCTCACTCCTTGGTTCCTTTCTACCGAGTGCCAAGATCATGTGGGGATATCTCATGACAAGGGGCTTGGACTGGTCCCCAAGGCCTCTCCGTCATGCGCCAAGGTTCTGTGGATGATCCCATGACCAAATGTTGGGATGTCCCAAGCCCTTATCCGCTAAGCACTTGTCGGTCGCCGCTTTTGATATTATGGAGGCCTGGTGACTGGGGCTCAGGGCTGGTCCCCAAGACCTCTCCCTTTGTGTCGTTGGTCATGTGTGATGGCAGGTGATTGGGGGCTAGGGCTCACCACTCTACCCCTCCTCCCAAAATGCATCCAATCACCCTTTAACAATAGGTTGAGGTGCATATCAGTTAAGACCCAATGTGTACATGAATTGGTAGAGCATCAGATTTGTATGAGGCAGGTCGTGTGTTCGATACCTTTTAGGCCTTTGGGGCCAAGGCATAAAATTTTGACCAACCACAATGTGCCATGCGGCGGCCTCTAGTTGGGCCACGTGGAATCCTCTCATTGGACCACCACATATAAAATCCAACCAATCAAAATTCTCCATCTTTCCCTGTATGAGGTTACCACTTAGCAAGCCAGGATTTTTCCGTACGTGCCTAGTAGGCATGTTGACATCAGTGGTATGACCACCGAGTCAGCAGCCCAGTCAGCCAACCCTATAATTTTTTTAGTTGTTGAGTCAAATGTGCAAAACATCATAACTTTTTCATACAACATCAGATTGAGGTGAAACAAGTGTCGTTGGAATTAGAATGAAGAACACTACGAATTGATTCTAGGCTTGAAAGATTCTAGGAAATTTCATTTTTGATCTAAATTTTGATCTCTGGATCATTGAGTCAAGTCCCATTTGGACTTTTAAAACAAGAAAATTTTAATTTTTGAAATTGAAATTTTTGGCTCCAAGTTTGTCAAGTCAGCCTCCATCCAAGTTAAGTAGGCCCAAGCAGAGTCACACCCATTCAACCCGGCCAATTCACTATATAAAGGAATCTCGACCTCCTCATCAAGGCACCAATTTGCATCTTTGTCATCAAGTATATTTTGAACAATCAATTGAAGGACAAGAAGGATGAATAATATATATTTCTCTCTCTCCCAAGCTTGCATGTATGGATAGACTCTCCGTCTCACAATTCGCAGATTTACTGGGCACTTTTTATTGCAGGGGCCAAATTGTTTTTGGGCAATTGCAGGGGTTGAAATTATGGGTTTCTAGGAAGAACAAGGAGGTTGCAATGTGGTCTAAGGAAAATTATAAGGAAGAGTGTTTGTTGTGGGGAAAAATGCCTATGCAGGATGACCCTATCCACCTAAGGTGTGACAGTGCCTTAGCAACAAACAGAGACAGCTATTCTAGTATTCTTCCTTTATGAATTAAGAATGAAGAGAGATGGATGGACTAACCGGTGTCTTCCTTTTGTCCCTCGATCCAGTTTCCCTTCTCTTTGAGAGTTCCCAGCTACTTGCCTTCTCGCTCGCCCAGCTTCAACAGGTCTCTGCAAGATCACAAGAAGAGAACACTACACAAAGACATAGATTCATATTCATAACTAGTTCAGGATTAGAAATAAACTAAACATACTAATGCAATCATACATCAAAGATACATCAGTATATAGGAGAAACCAAGATAGCTTTATTGATGAATAACAAGGTTCAAGAAGAGATACAACCCAGAGGGCTCCAATCCAGCATATCCTTCCCAGCAAATGGAATTCCTATCTTCACCCCCTTCAAAGCATGAAGCACCCAATGATTCCAATCTCAAACCAACAACAATTCTTTGCAATAAAAAAATTTCAGCCTCTGGATCTCATGGAGGAGAGATCCATATATAGATGTTTGGAGAGAGGATGAGTCAGCTTGAGATCTGACTAGTGTCCTCTCCCTCTGTCAGTTCTTGATTCCACTTGGAGGTTCTTGCTTCCACTTGGAGATTGGGAACCTCTTACTCATCACTAGTCGAATTCACTGAGGCAAGTGTCATTGAGGAAGATTCTGGAAGCTTCCTGGGTCTTGACACCTCTTGGAATGAACTTGCCATTTGTCAACTCTAGCTCAGTGCACCCTGGTAGTTCTTCTACCTGCGTTGCAGTGCAGGTAGCCAGTGTTGACTTTGCATTTCAGCGCAGACAGCTAGTGGAGCCACTGAATTGATCCTGAATTGACTTGTTTTTGAGCAGTTTCTGGTGGAGAACTTCTGTGAATTGTTGTGGTTTGTTAGCCTTGTTCCTCTAGGGGTAGGAACAACATGTTTAGGGACTTTGGATCCCTTAGATTATGGACATTTCATGCTTATAGCTGTAAGGTACAAAAATGTCTATAACAGTTGCCCCCTAAAGTATGAGGCCGTTTATCGGGTGAAATGCTTTATCAGGAGGATCCAAAGTTCATCCAATGCTGGGAGGAGACCTGTAATACAATACAATACATTATTTTTCATACTGCTTTCATGATCTAGCTGAGGCGGGCATTCCCATGCTCAGCTTTATAAATTCATTTTCCTGTACATAGAACAGGCAATCGTCTGATGGTAGACTGATAATTTTGATGCAATTATCATCCTTTGGATAGGATGATTATCTGCTGCAATGATCTACATGTCAATGTCTTTATCTTTCCTGAATATATATCGCAGCCCGGATGGATGAAACTAGATCCGGGGTCTTCAAACTCGTTCGATCTTCACTCTAAGTACAAGTCGATCCATGTGAGAAATGTTCTGAATTCGAACATGGAAAGACATCGCTTGATTACCGGTCAATGAGGTAAACCGTTAACAAGCGCGAGAGGAATCACCGATAATGATAATGACCCTCAACGTACTGCAGTACAATTCACGTGGTGTGAATAAAGGACTTGGCGTCGAACACCATGCAAAATCTTTCGGTCGAAGGTCATTGATGTATACCTGTCGCTGGAAGTGAGAAACTTGCCATTGAGGCATGCAAGCTTCAAAGTACTGAAGGGGTTGTTCCTAGATCAACTTCTTGGATAATGAGCTGACGTCGACAAGAAGCGATCCGTCAAAGGAGGGCCTTAACTAATCCCACATCAATGACACGGAACGGAGCTAATGATTTTGATGGAGGCGAAAACGATCTGTGACATATGATTCAGGGTGGCGGTCATGAAAGGATGAAGGATAATGTACGGCAGTGGATGGGACACGGTTGACTTTTCTGAACGACTTCTCTTGAACATATGGCGACACTGATGCGATGGATCGGTAGCATTACCCCAAATATGGATGGTATGGCGAGACCATGGTGATGTGACCGGTGAATGAAACAACCCAACCCGATTGTGGTACGGAGGAAAAGTGTCATGTTCAAGAGCGACTTGCTACCATCAAAGTTTTCTTGAGTTTCTCCCAATTTTTCCCCAGTCATTGCTGACCAATACCTCTTTATTTTTGTCAAGCTTGAGGAGGATAACCTATGCTTGTTCTATAACTTGCCCTTCAGGCAAGCCCATCGCTATGTTTTAACGAGCCTAGCGATAGTGAAACTCGTTCTCATCTAAAGACAAGTTTGTCACTATTTAATGATTTTAACGAGTCTAACGACAAAGATAACTCGGTCCTTTTCATTTTTAGAGAGTCTGAAAAGGTACATAAAGTTAACTCCAAAAGTCCTTTTTCGTCATCTAATCCCTTAGGTCCGAAAAAGTATAAAACAATACAGAAGGGATGAGTTTTCGATAGTTTTAACGAGCCGAATAAAACAAGCGCTCGATATTTTTGTGCAATAATCCCTCAGGTCCAAAAATATTAAAATCTAGAGGAGGGATAGCACTTCCTGTCCCTTTAACGAGCTGGAAGGCCAAGGACTCGGCAATCTTTTCATATTTTACGAGTCATATGAAAAGAGCTTAAAGAAGACTCGTCTTTTGAGGAACGAGTGATGAAACAGGTTAGCAGCTGATTCCAGGTACAGGTTGGAATTTTCCAATCACGGCAGTGTCACAAGGATGGCTAGTGAAATCACTCTTCGCAGCTGTTCCTCAAAATGGGTAAACAAACATATGGAGGTGAACGATCGGCCAATGGAAAAGTGGAGGTGACGGTGCAAACACGACCAAGGCTTTAATGGCTGATAATGTTACATTCACAGTGGTTATTTACTGGAATAGTTCATTTTTTAACGAGCTTAAACGTGGGTGGAAACATTTGCTCGATCTTATGTTTATTTTTTAACGAGCATGAACTATGCGCTAAAACTGCTCGGATCTTGCGTTTATTTTTTAACGAGCATGAACTGTGTGCTAAAACTGCTCGATCAATCCAGTCATATGATAAGAATGTCTCATGTAAGATTCCATTTTTTATGGAGCTTGCGCCTTACCAAAGCTATGCCCCGCATCCTTTCGTTATGCAAGTTCGGAAACAACTAATCCTACGAGTTTAAAGGGTTAGACCTGCAGGTTTAAAGGGAGGACCTAAAAATTTAAAAAATAAATAGCCGCCCCTTGCTTGCACTCCAAAAGGTTTGCATGCCCCTAGGTATAAAACAGAGTTTCAAGGTTACCCCTACTTTAGTCCAGCAAAACAATTGTTTTACCGAGAGAGGCCTACCTCTTTCAGGTTACCAAAGATTGCTCCATTCGCGGCCACGAATAAAACACTTCCTCGGTGATGTCTATTGAAATAGACAAAGGTGAGCGACGATGCCCGCCAACTCACATAACTTTGACAAAAGAATCTTATTCTAGAACAACCCCTCTTCCAATCACGGACGGGGTACGGACTAGTCATATTCTCCCACGGAAACCTACCCTATACCCAAAGTTTTCCTGCCGAAGCAGACCAGGATGCATGCCGCCTAGGTTCCAGTCATATCCTCCCGGATTACTCGCGCTCATCAGGAGGACGGACTGTGGGTTGAGACATTTCTTGCGTGAAGAGACCATTTAGGGATGGTATATGACTATTTGCGATGCGTGATCCGGGAAATGAAAGCTGGTCCACGAGCTTGACCACTCTTCCTTCGTGCGGAAAACACATTACTCTAAAGAGTGAGGAGACGATGGCTCCCATGCAATATATATAGTCTCGTCCAAGGAGTAGGTTATAATCCAAGGGTCCTTGAACGACCATCACGTTCATTTGAACGGTCTTCCCTTTCAATGTTATGGGCACATTGGGGAGGATCCCTAAAGGTCGACTGGTTCCTTTATCAAAGCCTGTCAAATTTCTCATTTCAGGCAAAAGTGTTGGCGAACCAAGCGCTTTCCAAGCAATAGAGGAAAGGATACTCACAGATGCCCCCTCATCAATGATAGTGCCAGCCATTACCATTCTGTATATTTGAACGATAATTCTAAATGGTATGCTTGCTGGCAAACGGGGTCTGCCTAGTTGGTTCCAGTAGAACGAGACAACTAGGTTGCTTGGTGGTGGGACCGAATAGATGGCCGGATATGACTCTGACGAAGTTCCTTCCTGCGATAAAGGAATGGGCAAATTACCCCCTTGTTCGTCGGAGTCTGTGTTGATGAAGAGAATTTGGACGGTGTCATCTTTATTCTCCCCTGTGATGGTATCATTCGAAGATAGAGCCTCTGAAGGCAAAACCGGGTCAACTGCCGCCTCAACCTTTTGACTTTCGTCAGGTATGGATTCAGATGGTTCATCCTCAATGATAGGTGCTTCGGCTGACCACCTGAGCGGGCCAGCCGGATTCTCAACTGGTGAAGGACTTCGCAGGAGTTTTTGATATCCAGGAGGAAGTCGCACTGGTAAAACCGGGCGATCTTCCAAAACTCTTTTAGCCTCGTCTAAGAAGGGACAACGGTGGATGGCATGGTCGCCTTCACACAGTTTGCAGGGAAATCTAGCTTTCCCTCTCTGTCCTGTGACTTCACTTTCACTAGTTGACGGTCAGCTGTCAACATGGCTATCAGAGGTTGACGCCACCGAATTGTGCAAACGGGGAGACCATTCCCTTAGTATCCGAGGGATGCAGGGACAATCTCTGTGGAAGTGGTCTCCCTTTCATATGACACATGGCGATTTAGGCCTAGTCAGTGCTGTGTGTGGATTTTTGTCAGACGCCACTTGTTTGCCCCCAGTCGCTTTTGGCTCCTTCTTCTTCTTCTCTTTCTTCTTCTTTTCCTTCTTCTCCTTAGGAAATTGGTTTTTTGTTTTACCAGTTCCGTCAAGCAAAGAGGAAGGAGGAGAGGAAGAATTAGATGAAGTAGAAGGCTGGTGGGCAACTCTGGTCTGGTCTAACTGTTGACTCGATTGTTCAGGAATAGTGGTGTTCTGAACGACATTGGTTGAAAAGAGCCAGACCGGCAAGCCAATTGTCAGTCCTAGAAGCGACAATGTGGCCATATGGGGCGCACCAACATCTCCCCAAGAGGAGAAGGGACTAGGATTTCCGCCAAGGGGAATTCCTTGGTTGGTGGGCTCCATTTTTTCAACCTAAAGATCAACGCAGGAATAAAGGGTGATTGTTCCGTTTAAAATAAATTTTAACGACGCTTTAGACACAACTTGCTTTTTCACTTTTAAAGAGTCGAGAAAAAGCTAAAGATGACTCTAGTCTCCTTCAATGTTTTAACGAGCCCGAAGTGACAAATGCTCGGATGGACTTTTTCCGTTATAGAGTCTGAAAAAGGCCAAAAGGAACTGCTCTGGAGTTCTAGGTAGAGGGTGTGCCAAACTTTTCGCAAAACCGCAGAATACTTTTTAAGGTACGGGCAGTCGATCTTCCTGAATGCTGTGTTCAGTGCATTGCGATCAGTAGGGCGACCGACACGGCTTCCTAAGGATAAAGGTTTTATGCCTATAGGGGTCTCCCAATATATACGTGACGGTACGTGGGAGCACAATCCGTACTGGCACTATCGTCCCTCAGGAGGAATCACCCACCATCAACGAGATCGACAGTCACCAGGCTTTACGACGCCGGAACACGTCTCTAGCCTAGACCTCTATGTTGTGCGTTATGTTGCAAAGCGTTGTTAAGTTCATTCAATTTATTTTAGGTTGATCTTTTAGAAGTTTGCCTTTTGAGGTTCACCACGAGATGTATGATACAATTCCTAAATGCAGTCTAAAGATGATAAGCAAGCTTTATATCTTTTCAACTTATGAAAATCCTAGCTACAAAGGGAAAAGAAAGACACCATCTTTTCTCAAAGAGCAATCAGCACACTCTAATGCACTTTCCCTAAATCAAGCATGCAAACTATCAATATGCAAATGCACAATGCAGGTGTTTGTTTTCCGCTTTCTTAGTATTGATGCCTACAAAGAAAGCTTTTTGTACAACTTTGAATTTGCTTTTAAATGACAAATACAAACAAGTTTACTTTTTCGAAATCAGAAAGGGTAGGAGAGAATACAACACTTTACGACTTTCGAAATGAATACTTGTTTCGACACTTAAAAGAGACAAACTCAAACCAAAAGCAAAAGTAAATGTATAACCAACTGCAAACAGCCAATGAACTCGCTCCTAAGATCACAATCAACAGATCTGAATCAAGGGCTACAGGATGACTATTTCACTCTTGCAAAGGAAAACTGTAAATGACGCCACAAACACATAAAAACACTCACAGTATTTTTGTACAAAAGGAGGCGGAATTTAAGCAGAGAAAAGGAGTTATCAGACTGGTACCTATGCTGGTTACAGGCTGCAAAAATCAGAGATCAAAACAAGGCAAAACAGAGCAGAGAACCCCAGCTGCACAAGGCCTAACTCCATCAGCGCACCCTCAACACAGGGGTTTTGACATTCAGCGCAGGTAGCCTTCACGGGACCTGCGTTGAAATGCAGAACCTCTTCACAGGGTCTGCGCTGAAGGAGAAACGAGAGTTTCTCACTGGGTTCTAGGTCACAGTTTGCTGATTAATCTACGGTTTCAGGCCAAATAAAAGCAACAAGCAAGGTATAATCAAAGGGATGCTTTGAGGGAGTACTAAGATCTATCACAAAGGATCATCAAATCATTTGTGAGTCCATTGTTCAGATCATAGACAAATCCAGTGATTGGATCAAAGCAGCAGCTGTCTACTTTGCATCTGAGAATAGAAGATGCAGTTCGATTGTTGCTGTTGAGTCTATGAAACAAACAATGATGGAAACACAAATAAAATGACTAAACAGATCTCCCCAGTGGAGTCGCCAATTTGTTGTGGGGAAAAATGCCTATGCAGGACGATCCTATCCACCTAAGGTGTGACAGTGCCTTAGCAACAAACAGAGACAGCTATTCTAGTATTCTTCCTTTATGAATTAAGAATGAAGAGAGATGGATGGACTAACCGGTGTCTTCCGTTTGTCCCTCGATCCAGTTTCCCTTCTCTTTGAGAGTTCCCAGCTACTTGCCTTCTCGCTCGCCCAGCTTCAACAGGTCTCTGCAAGATCACAAGAAGAGAACACTACACAAAGACATAGATTCATATTCATAACTAGTTCAGGATTAGAAATAAACTAAACATACTAATGCAATCATACATCAAAGATACATTAGTATATAGGAGAAACCAAGATAGCTTTATTGATGAATAACAAGGTTCAGGAAGAGATACAACCCAGAGGGCTCCAATCCAGCATCTCCGTCCCAGCAAATGGAATTCCTATCTTCACCCCCTTCAAAGCATGAAGCACCCAATGATTCCAATCTCAAACCAACAGCAATTCTTTGCAATAACAAAATTCCAGCCTCTGGATCTCATGGAGGAGAGATCCATATATAGATGTTTGGAGAGAGGATGAGTCAGCTTGAGATCTGACTAGTGTCCTCTCCCTCTGTCAGTTCTTGATTCCACTTGGAGGTTCTTGCTTCCACTTGGAGATTGGGAACCTCTTACTCATCACTAGTCGAATTCACCGAGGCAAGTGTCATTGAGGAAGATTCTGGAAGCTTCCTGGGTCTTGACACCTCTTGGAATGAACTTGCCATTTGTCAACTCTCGCTCAGCGCACCCTGGTAGTGCTTCTACCTGCGTTGCAGTGCAAGTAGCCAGTGTTGACTTTGCATTTCAGCGCAGACAGCTAGTGGAGCCACTGAATTGATCCTGAATTGACTTGTTTTTGAGCAGTTTCTGGTGGAGAACTTCTGTGAATTGTTGTGGTTTGTTAGCCTTGTTCCTCTAGGGGTAGGAACAACATGTTTAGGGACTTTGGATCCCTTAGATTATGGGCATTTCATGCTTATAGCTGTAAGGCACAAAAATGTCTATAACAGTATTGGATCAAATTGGAAGTCTTGAATTGAAGGGAGAAGACCAGGTTTGACCATAAGTTTGTTGGAGGTTAGTTTGACCTAGTTGTTTACTACAGGTCTAGGTGTTTCTCTTGTTGATGGGTTTTCCCAAGGTAAATCTTGTGCTCTCTTTGTGAATTGTGATCTCTATTGTTCTACTGTTTTTATATGGTTGAATTTTTGAAGTGTAATTTCTTAATGATATACTAGAAAAATTAAAATAAGATCAACATCTTTAGAAGTAATTATCAATATTCATAAATATTGTTCTTGTAACTATTGCACTTTAAAAATAAATACCCACTCCTCGAAATGTCATAGAGGTTAGATCCTTCATGGGATTTGTTGGATATTATCGACAATTCATTTGATATGTTCCAAAGATCAAGCATCCAACCACAACCTTACAAAGGAAATAAGTCAAATTTTAATGGAAATCAGAGTCTGCAACCAATTTTGAGTAGCTTAAGAAATTACTCACATGTGCACCTATCTTGAGAACAAAGAATATAAAGAAGGACTTTCTGGTTTGTACAAATGGTGGTAAGGAAGGACTAGGTGGGGTCCTCATGCAAGAAGGACAAGTGATTTTTTATGAGTTAAGGAAATTAAATGAACATGAGAAGAAGTGTGCCACTCATGACATGGAGCTTGCAACAATAGTGCACACATTTAAAATGTAGAGGCACTACTTTCTTGGTAGAAAGTTTTTGTTGATGTCAAACCATGAAGGGTTGAGATACTTGTTTGGCCAGCCCAAGCTAAATGTTGGGCAAGTCAAAAGGTTGGCTTTGATCAATGAATTCGATTTTGAGAAAAAGCACATTAAAGGAAAGGAAATAAAGGTAGAAGATGCACTTAGTAGAAGTGTGCAAATGACCCACTTGGCAGCCACGAGCATGTTATGTCCCCAATAAATATTTTTTCTAAGTAAAATATTCATTTTGGAAATTTTGGTGATAATAAGTTATTTTGGAAAATAAAACTTAGGAAAAGTGGGTTGAGGAGCCACTCACTTTAATTTTGGAGAAAAAGTAGAAATAAACATTAGAAAAAGGAAATAGTTTTGTTAAGTGGATGAGGGAGCAACCAAGAAAAGGGAATTTGTCCCCCTTGAGAAATTCACACGAGGAAGAAGAAAAGAAAGGGAGGAGTTTGAAATTGTGGAGAGAGGGGTCCCGCCAAAGGAAAAGGACCAACATCTATAAATATCACATGGGGGCTTCATTTTTTCATCTTTCACTCATTATGTTTTGAAGATCGAACTCTCTCTTGGAGGTTGTTCAACACAAGAGAAGAAAATATGTTTAGCTCAAGAGATTCAAGAGAAACTCTCCCTCATTTCGTAGAAATTTGAGTGTCTCCCTAGTGACGCTTTAGGGGAGAATATTTCAGAACTTCCATTGGATTTTATGTCAGAGTATTCACTTAGAAAATTTGTTATTTCTGAGCGTAGAAGAAAAACCCAGGGGGTTATTTGGAGCATCATCTTTCTATTTCAGGTTCCAGATATTTGCAAGAGATTTTCTATTGGTTAGAGGATTCTTGCACCATTTTCAAAGTTGTTCAAGTATATTTTAGTTGGGTCTAATTTTCTCTTATAGATCCTGCGCAAGGGTTGGAGAACAGATTTTTTATTGGTGTTTGGTGTTGGTATTTACTATGTGTTTTTAGTTGGAAGTGGTAACTATTTTCAAAGGGTATTTGTGCACAATTTCTCATCCATTTGTAAGAGAGTTTTATCATTTATTAGTAGTTTCTCCTTGGTTGGGCGCAAAATTGTGTAGCTAGGAAATTCGATCTATTTTAAGCATTCCAGGTCAGCTGGAATTAGCCCAAAATATTTATGGGTTTTTTTGGATTGGGTGTGAGGAGATTACAACTAATTTATAGAATTTTCTCAGCAGTATTTGGGCCAAAATCGCACATTCTTATACTAGGGTGTATTGTTGGTTCGCTAGCAAGTTTTCATCATAGTGTGGGTTTAATTTTGGCTTGGAGTTAGGCGACACATTTTTTGGGTATTTCTAGGTTATAGGAGAGGAGTATGTGGCTGCATTTTTAGATCGATCCGGGAAATATTGAAGTCAGAATTTCATTTTTCTTCCAACATTAGTTAGCAAAATTTTTTGGAAGTGCACAGATTTTGTGACAACCATTTCCAACAATTGGATTAGTGACATCTCACTTGGGGTTTTCCTAGCTTGCATAGAAGACCTAGGTTCTATCATTCCTTGCCATTTATGTACTCAAATGTCTATACTAATAAAATGGCTCAGTTGTTTGGCTTCATTTCTCATGTATTTTGATGTGCATGTTTGGAATTAGTTTATTGTTGTTGCTTCCTTGTACATGTCTCTGTTATTTGTTGTAAATTTCAATTTGGAATGTTACAATGGTATCGTAGAATGATCTTGGCTAGCTGTGGGGAAAATAGTAATATCATGAAGGTGTTGGGCATACATTCACAGTGATTAGTGAAATTTATGGATATTCCAGTGGCACAAAAATGGAGGAATACACAAGGAATCATGGAAGAGGTCCTCAAAAACAATGAGAAGATGATAAAAAACAATGAGGATATGATAAAGTTATCAACCCATTTGTGTATCAGTAAGGGAATAAAACTAAGATATTCTCATCCATATTGCAGAGGCACTAGATATGTGCATGCCATGGAGGTGAATCCATGTACACCATGTGGTGTAAATCAACAAAATCGAGGCATTAAACCTCCTCAAGAGGATTCAATAGGATGAGAGAAGTTAGATGATGGGACTAGGAGGAGATCTTACTTCAGAGCATGAGGCCTTGGGCACAGGTAAATTGGCAGCGAGCCTGAGGAGGGGGTTGAGCAGGAGGCTAAGGACATGCAAGAGTGTGAGGAGCATGTAGATATACCCAGTGTGACACAAGAATTACCTTTGTTAGAGATCCCTTTGCCAACTCTGGTTGAAACCTTAGTGGAGAGAGTAGATCATATACTCAGAGGGCCATCTGTTGATGAGGTTCCGCCCATAGATGAGGTGCCATCAGTTGATGGGGTGTTAAGGGTTGTGTCCAATTTGTTAGGTGATCACAACCCATTGTTCATTGGTGAGGTGTCGAGATACATATCCATTGTCGAGGTGCCAGCAGGCGTAGAGTTATCCAGATTCGTGACAGAAGCTACCTACCATTGGTTGTTGATGATGCTATGCATGATGAACTATTTTTGGAGGAGCAGTTAGTGGTTCATGTTGATCCCATGGTGGAGGAGGATGAGCAGCCATCCTTGGAGTCAACCATTGATGACGAGCAGACAATTGCATCGGTAGCTAACATATTTTTAATACTTTGAGATGTTATTCCTCTTCAGACATACATCAATGGGACTTGCAATATTGTTGGGGCTCCTATTCATGTTGGTGAGAGAGAGGTAATGTTACCTAGGAATATTATATGGATTGGCTATGCTAGCAAGATGAGGCAACATGAGATGCACAGGGTGCAACATTCGAAGGATGTAGGACTTGTTCTGTGTACGGTTGTCCATGCATTTGATCCCTCTCGTTGGGTTGGATGGCAAGAGATATTGAGTTGGTATTTGGGGGAGCCAGCTAGGTGCCTGGATATATCCATGGCTAGGAGCATAGTCCAGCATGGGTCATGGGTTACCAGTGAAGCCCGACGGCCAGACTATTGTTGGGATCAAAGTGTGATTTCATACCACAACATGGGCTTGGTGAATGGTGATATTAGCGGTGTGATGGATCTAGTGACTGGGAACCCACACACTTTCATATCTCCATCACCACTAGTGACAAGATGGATTGATAAGGGAGTAGACAGATTTCATGAGTTTTCTCGGCATATTGATTGTGCATGGGGTCACAGGGTGATTAACCTACTCTAGCAGGAGTGGGTAGGAGGAGGTGGCATCGACAGGCCATCAGACAGGGCATTGTATGGATATAGTGCTCTCTCATTGGGATATTGGACACAGGAGCTACTGAGGATAGGCTCAGTAGTGTCATTCACATTAGCATGTGAGGAGATAGGTCGCTCAGGTCTATCTGAGCAAATGAGGAGATATAGATCACATCATGGAGGGTTTACTAGCAGAGTGGTTGATGTGTTGGCAGATGTGGCATACCATATGATATAGGGTGGTACGAAAATAGGCAGTGGTACCAAGGGGTGCACAAATATATGTCACAGATTCTAGTGTTATGTACAGGGATGTGACCTAATGCACACAAACCAAATTTTATACCTTAGCATCCACTATTGTATAGGGGTATGCAGCGATGAGTAGCGGCCTACAAAGGATCATAGAGGTGTGTGGTGGTGTGTCATGGTGCATGGGTTTGGACATTGGAGTAGGAGGACTGAATCACACCACATTAGTTTTACAGAGTGAGTGATGGATGCATTAGTACATATGGGACACCAGAGGATATAGGGTGACACAGCAGCAAGCGGTGGCATTCAGTGGAATACAATGGTATGCCACCAGGCGTATTGGTGTGTAGGAGTGTACAGGGACACATGGTTGTGTGCAGTGGAATATGGTGCTATATTTCTAGGTCTTGGAGCATTTCCTCCAAGGAGGACTCCTAACAGGGATGTCAGGCATACCATCGGGTTTGGCTTACCAAGAGCCGATGAGTGGATGGATGAGAATCTAGGGACATTGTGTTCAATGAAGTGAGCGACATCCATAGGATTACCTTTAAGTATCTATATAGGCCCTTGATCACATCCTTTACGATCTATACACCTATCACTTTCCAGTATTTCTCACAGTCACATAGAGTTTGGTTGATGTCCCTTGATGCTCTTAATACAAGCGACAGGACACGAGAGGCTTACTTGAGACATTTGGATAGGACACAATGTATCCAGACAGATACTTCTCAATAGTTGCCTTTGGTCAGGGTGCAAGCTAACAGATACAAGCTCAGGGATTGTGTGGTTTGCCATAGAGGTATCATATGTTTTTCTCTTAATTTCACACTTAGGGAGATGATCACGAGGGAGCTGTATAATTCACTTTCAGCAGTACAGACCAAGGCAATATATAAGCATGAGGTATAGTGGATGGTAGATTTCATCTACAAGAGAGTGTCCAAACTCCAGGCAGTGTCTTGGTACATCATCAGAAATTGGGATACTAGAGTCTCTATGTGGTATGGCAGGAGTAGAGTAGGTTGGCATGTATGGGATTGATTCTTAATGATTGGTGGACATCTAATTACATGTAGGATTCAGAGATGAGGAACAAATGGGTTCTAGAAAATATCAGGGCTTCACAGCGGCAGCGAGTGAGAAGTGGCAGTTGTGAACTTCCAGTGTGGCTATGGGATCCAGGGATCTAGTTGGCTGATGGATGGCTCTACTTTGTGGTGAGTATGACCATGATATAAGGTGATTCATTTCATTCTTCGGTTGACACATGGGCAATTGTTGCGATCTTCATCATATGGTGAGGCAGGTTTCTTCTCAGGATCGAGACGAGCGATGCAGTGGTAGACTCTAGCATTATTGAGTTTCCCTTGCAGGTTGGGCATAGCTTTGATCATGATGGATATTGTGGCCGATCGTTACAGGAGAGGAGACTCTGGTATGAGTATGTTGGGAATTCAATCATGACTGGGATGTTGCGGTGTGAACAAGACAGTCTCACACTACGATGGGCATGAGATCTTGACATCACAAGATTCGACAGTGTAGTTACCCATAAGGATCAGTTGGTTCTTATAGGGGAAGATCATTCATATCTTCCATTAGGTATTAGTGGTTTTTTGTTGGCATGGGAGACTTCACCAGCATGGCAGGAGGAGATCAGGGGCAACTCATGCGGGTGAAGATTCATCTCCATAGGGGTTGGATTGTATCTTTAGGAGTCCACCCTTGGAGTGCATGAGATGGGTGACTCAATAGAGAATATACAAGAGGAGTTAACCAAGACTTTATATTACCATGATGATCTACTTACTAATGGTATACAGAGGACTTCAAGTGCCTATACTAGGTTGGAAAGTGAGGAGAGTAATGGGTGCTTCATATTAATGGGGATGGCTTAGGACCCTGGTATCGACGAATTCCTCTATGAAAAGATAGTGTTGGGGATAGAGATGGTTTAGTGGCATACTTGTGACCCCAATATCATTAACAGTAGCCATTTGGGTTAGCTAATTCATAGGGTGATTTTTTAGGCATTGCTTGAGGATAAGGAATTTTTGACGGGGAGGACTGTCATGTCCCCAATAAAAGTTTTTTCTAAGTAAAATATTCATTTTGGAAATTATAAAGTATTTTGGTGAGTAAAACTTAGGAGAAGTTGGTTGAGGTGCCACTCACTTTAAATTTGAATAAAAAGAAGAAATAAACATTAAAAAAATGAAATAATTTTTCTAAGGGGATGAGGGATCCACTAAGAAAGGGGAATTCGAACCCCTTGTGAAATTCACACTAGGAAAAATAAAATAAAAGAAGGAGTTGGAACTTGTGGAGAGAGGGGGCGCACCAAAGGGAAAAGGACCAACATCTATAAATAGCACATGGGGGCTTCATTTTTGCATATTATGCTCATTATTTTCTAAAGATAAAACTCTTTCTTGGAGGTTGTTCAACACAAGAGAAGCAGAGATGTTTAGGTCAAGATTTTCAAGAGAAAATCTCCCTCATTTAGGAGAAATTTGAGTGTCTCCCTAGTGAGGCTTTGGGGGAGTCTATTTCAGGACTTACATTGGATTTTGTTGCAGATTATTCACTCGGAAAATTCGTTATTTATGGGCACAAAAAACAAACCCCAGAGGTTATTTGGAGCATCATTTTTCTATTGTAGGCTTCAAGTATTTGTAAGATATTTTCTAATTATAAGAGTTTTAAACTATTTTTCAAATTTGTTCCTATAACTTTTAGTTGGGCCGATTTTTCTCTTATAGAGCCTACACAAGGGTTGGAGAACAAAATTTGTGTTGGTGTTTGGTGCTGGTATTTTCTAGGATTTTTTAGTTGGGAGTGATAGTTACTTGTCAGAAGATATTTGTGCACAATTTCTCCTCCATTTGTAGGAGTGTTTTATCATTTTTTAGCAATTTCTCCCTTGTTGGGCGCAAAAATGTGTAGCTAGGAAATTTGCTCTATTTTGGGCATTCTGAGCTAGCTGGAATTAGCCCAAACAATTTCTAGTTATGGTTGGTGTTAGTGTAAGGAAATTATAGCTAATTTTATAGACTTTTATGGGATGTACTTGAGCCAGAATCGTACATTCTTATAGTAGGGCATATTTTTGGTTAGCTGGGTAGTTTTCATCATAGTGTGGGTTCAATTTTGTCTTGGAGTTAGGCAAAACCCCTTCTAGGTATTTCTAGGTTATAGGAGAGGAGTGTATGGTTGTAATTTGAGATTGATCCAGGAATTATTGAGGTCGGAATTCCATTTTTCTTCCAGCAGAAGTTAGTAGAATTTCTGAGCAGTGCACAAATTTTATGGGAGCCATTTCTAGTAGTTTGATTAGTGAGATCTTACCTGGGGTTTTCCTAGCTTACATTCTAGGCCCAATTTCTATCATTCCTTGTCATTTATGTACTCATATTTCTATATTAATAAAATGGCTCAGTTGTTTGGCACGGTTTCTCATGTATTTTGATGTTCATGTTTGGAATTTTTTTAATTTTGTTTCTTCCTTGTACATGTCTTTGTTATTTGTTGTAAATTTCAATTTGGAACATTATAGAGCACCTGTGAAATTGGTTTCAAATAAAGGATCAAACATACATTACTACATGATGAGCATTACCAACATGTGAAGGAATGATTGCAAAAAAGGCCAAAGGGATCAATGAGCAAGATCTACAAGATAACCAATGACAATACGATGTTGTTCAAAGACAGATGGTATGTGCCTTGTGTAGTTGAATTAAGGAAGCTCTTTGTGGATGAGTTTCATAAAATACCTTACTCAGTTCATCCTAGTTATCAGAAAATGATAATAGCCATAAAGAAAATGTATTATTGACCAATATTGAAGAAGGAAGTTGCTAAATACATTTTCAAGTGCCTTGAATTCCAACAAGTCAAAATAGAATGCAGGAACTCAGCGGGATTTCTACAACTAATTCTGATTCCTAAGTGGAAGTGGGAATTCATATCCACGAAATTCATTACGAGATTACCGAAAATAACCAAAGATGATGCCATTATGTTGGTGTTGATGATGTTGGACCCGCTAGAATTCAGGGGATCTCCCTGGTATGAAGTCCCAACTAGACCTCACATTGTTTGGTGTAGGATTCACATCTGGTATAAAGGCCTAGCTGCCATATACTTAGAGATATGCCTTGGCTCTATCTATCAGCACATGAGAATGTTGTGTTGGTATCTTCAAACAGCAAGGTAAGTGTGCCTGGTGAGTGTGTAATGTAACTTATGTCTCGGTTCTCTTACTGCAAAGGGGGAGAGTAAAGTAGGCCTCTAAGTGAGAGGTAATAGTACCACCGAAGAAAAGACACATGCGAACTGGAAAGGTATGTCTGAAATTCGGCGGAATAGTCCACAGTGGATGCGACAGTCGTTAAAAATTAAGTGCAAGGGACAACACATACACCACCCAGTAGAGTAGTCCACACGGATGTGATGGTTGTTAAAACTGAAGTGAAGGGGACAACACGTACATCACCCAGCAGAGTAGTCCACACATATGTGATGACCGTTATAACCAGAAAAAAAAGATGGTTTGTCGAGCATCCCACAGAGTAGTCCACAAGGGTGTGACAACAATGATAACCAATACATAAAGGTGGTATGTCTGGTATCTCACGGAGTAGTCCACAGGCATGAGACAGGGTTGATAACTAATACAGTGCATTCCCAACAATGTAAGTACTAAAACAACTGAAGTAGTTCAACTATATTAGTATAGGTGAAACAAACATGCATTACAAATGTCGAAAGAATAGTCTTACAAACATATATAAAACATGCATGAAAACATGTTGGCCTTAACAGGATTCTGAATTAAGCAAAAGTCCCAATACACATCTATACACCATACATCACTAGTCACACTAGTGGGACATTGGAGCCACTCCTTGCTCCTCAAAGAAGTGACTGTCTACTCTCAAGGCTATGTGGGAGGAGCCAAGGTGAAAAGTCCTTGCTCATATAATGGGAGGGGTATATATAACCAAGGGTGATGCTTGACCCTTGTGACTCTTAGACTACCCTCATGACTATCAACTTCCTATGAATTTTCAACTGACATGACTCTTCATATTCATGTGTGTGTCCATTGGAAATCCACTTTACATTACATTTGGTTACAACAAATATGACCCATAGTAGTGATGTGGCCTTGAAAACTCGTGACACAGCGTGAAATGGCACTGCTGACATGTGTTGGTTGGTTGTGGTGTCCATGTCAAGTTGTTTTGCTGTTGTGTGATAGATGTACTCTTGGGTGTGCTTTATCATCTCCTTCACATGGCTTGATGTTGTGGGATTTGTTAGTGCCTAAATCTACGTCAGGCTGAGAAAGATAGGATCTAGGGTAACACCAAACCACGCTTAACCTGGTAGCTAGCCCTACCAGGTCGGGAGAGGGCTCTCTCCTTGTCAATATCAGGAAAAGATGGCTACTATAGCTTGAGATGACTAATGTGATGACTGATTTTAGGCTAGGTATGCATATAGAGGTGTTTGATTGAATTTAATGATGTTTTGTTGGCTCAAATGTGAAAGGCAGATTTGGGCCTGGGGAATGAGGCTCAGTTTTGCAGAGATCTCTATGGGGCAAGGTAGGAAAGTGATTTGGTACTTCAAATTGAGTGAGATGGAGAGGTTTTAGACAGATGAGGAGTTGAAAAGGGCATGAAGAGCTCAGGGATCCTTTTCAATCAGCTGAAAACATAGATAACTAAGCAAACCCTAGGTAGAGCACTGCATTTTCAATGTATTCTACCTTTATCCTTGTTTGTTTAGTTAAGAAGAAATAAAGAGAGATATGGAATACATAACACACATTTAAACTTACAATTACAGAGGAAAACACAATACCAAAGCAAAATTCCACATGAATCCCATAAAGTGTTGCAAACCACTGGTCTATTCTTTAGTCAAACTACTGAAATGAGTATACAATGAAGCTCCAAACTTTCCCAAAAGTCCAACCATGATAATGACTGAAAAAATATAAGATATAGGCAAACAAAAACTCATCCTAGCCTCTAGGGGTCGAGCTCATGATTTTAGGAGCTGTTCCAACAAATTCTAAACTGAGAACTAAAAAGTAGGCAGTGGAACAGCATGCCTCTAAAAACTAGGGAACTGATTCATTCAGTTGCAAACTACCTTTTCATGGATGAATCTACCTCTATGAGTGAAAATTCAACATAATTACATCAAGATCCATCAAATTACATTAAATTACATCATGAGTTTGAAATTAAGAAGGAGAAAAGTCAAACTGTCAAGAAACTAGGCGAAAAACAGAGTATTTTTGGTCAAACTGAGCAAAATTTCTCCAATGCGCCGCACTGATTTCCCTATGCGTAGCGCCTTTTTGCAGCTACTTTTGGAGGCCTTCCCGGTGTCAAAATTTGCTCCAAGTGTCTTGTTGGAAAGGTCTACCCGTCTTCTTTCCAAAACAAGTGGAATTTTTGAATTTGGCCTCCATTTTCCCCTCCAAAACTGAGTTCTCCCAAGACTGCTTCCCATGTGTCAAAAAACGGGTAGAAAGGTCATTTTTGGGAAGTTTTTGACCTTTTTGGGAGCCCAAAACCTGTCAAAATTTCTTGGCCATTTGTGAGCATGCTTATTTTTTCATGAAAAATCCAAATATGTTGAGTTTTCCTCAAAATGATGCCTCCATCAAAAGCGAGCGCCAGGTGGCGCGGCGCATTGGGCAGAAAAATCTGTTTTTTAAGGTAAAATTTTCAAAATTACAAAAAGTGCCCCAAATTTTTTGAAATTTAGGTGCTATGCTATGCCAAGGAAGCCTCAGCCAAGATATGAAGTTTATCTTGCGCTTTTTGCCTCCTTGACCTCTTCTTCAACTTGGCCTTCAAGTTCCTGATTCTAGTTTGGCACACTATATTCCTTGACAAATAGTGATATGCCATGTTTCTCAACATATTTTTCTCGTTGATGGCCTTCTCTAGCATCCTCTCCAAGTGGATATTAGTCCTCTCCAACTAGGACTCACAATCAACATTAGTTCTTGCTCAAGTGTTGTGAACTTGACTTTCCTCCTTTTGGCAGCTTGCCGGTTTTCTCATATGTTTCTTAGCTCCATTATGGTTTTTTGATCCTCTAGTTATTTGTTTCTTTGCTCCAAATATTTGACGATCCACTTGGATCTTTGTAGGTTGAGAGACAAATGTTGAATGTTGGCTTGTTGCTTCTGGATGATCTCTCTAAGCTTTGAGCTTTGTGAGCCCAAATCGGTGTCATCATCCTGAATAAGAATAAAATCTATCTCTTCCTCTCTTGAAGGCCCCTCATCCTATAATGGCCTCTTGCCCTTGTCCTGAACCTACTCTACTGATGGAGGAAGAGAGACCCCTTCCACCCCAGGTGTAGATAATACTCGCTTTGCTGCTGCAAACAACCTTCTAGTGCCCTTTTGATACGTGACAAATACTGGCACACTAGCAGTCTGTATCTCATTACTCTCCTGCTGATGTGAAGGTCCACCTGTCTCATGAAAAGTTGTTGGAGGTACTTGAGAAGCAGTGAAGACCTCATGTGAAATGAAATCCTCCCATGAGATGTTCTGTAAACCAAGCTGATGCATGACCACAATCTTGATCAGTGCAAAATGATATATGTTGTTATACTATTGCTGAGGAGTCTTCTTATGCACTATGGTGGTCATCTTCTCAATGTTCCAAAAAATAAAGTAGGGGAGATTCATCATTCTCACCTTGGTGAAGTGCATCAACAGTCTGATATGGTAGGCATACAGGCAAGAAAACTGGCCCTCACAACTGAAATACTTAATTATGATATTCATCAAGAGATCATATGAGTCTTTCAGATACCGGAAAGGAAAAACTCTGCTGAGATGTCTCAAATAGCTAGCCTTAATGTAAGGCTCATAATGTTCCCTGTCAATCTGCTACCTCTTATTCCACTGCTCACCGATGTTGGGAATGCCAGTTGCTAGAGAAATAGACTCCGGTGTTAAGGTGAATGTCACCCCTGCTAGAGTGACTTGGCCACTATGTAAATGAAGCACAAACAACCTGGCCAACTCATGATGGTACTGGACTCTTGCAACCATCTCACAGAACTGATAACAAGATTGGTGTTGAAAGCATGTGACAGCAAGAGGGCAGGCCTGCAGCTCGGCAAGTGAAGTAGGCTCCTCTCTTATATGTTTACCACCCTTGTGAGGTCTCCTTGGTGCATGCATTTCGGTAGGAGAGTCACTGTGTGTCTCTTCATCTCAGTCATAGGAAGGATCAGACTCCATGTTTGCCAAATGTTTGTGTTGTCTTAGATGAGTATGAAGAGATTTTAGGTGTCTTTGATCTTTACAAGTGTATGAAAATGTATGAGGGACTATGAAGGGAGAGGGTAAGAGGGATTTTGGGAATGTTGCTGACTGGAATTTGGGGAATTGAAGGGTTTTAGGGACAGTTTTTAGGCTTTTGGGATAGCAATTAGGGTTTGGGATAATGGGAATTGGGGATAGGGGTGAATGAATTTAGGGATATGGGGGATAGTAAAATGGGTTAATGAAACTAGAAAAGAAGTGAGGGAATAAAAGGTGAGGGAGTGATGGCAACAAAAACAAATTTACAAACCCTAAGCAATCATGTTTTGAGCAAAAATTGCAAGGAAGTAGGGTTTGAAATTTTTTTTTTACTAAATCATCATAAACATCTTAAGACACACTTTCATTGGCATTTGAAGAGTTGTTGACTTACTTTGGACCGGAGGAAACCAAGCAAATTGAGAATTTGGATGAATTTGTGGTGAAAATGGCTTGCAGCTCTATGCGCTACGCCACAAACCCAATGCGTTGCGCCTCCTGTATGCGCCATGCTAGTATAGTTTTTATACTGTGGAAGGTGGCCCGATGCGCCGCGCTAGCTCTATGCGTCGTGCCACTCACCCAATGCGCCGCGCCCCCGAAACTGAAACTCTTTGCTGCGATTTTGTTACCATGAGCTTGCTCTAAATCTCTCTTGCTCTTTTGGATGCAAATGAGTCTTTTAAACACAAGAAATAACTTATACACCAAAGACTTTAATTTTTCACTTCATAAAACCCACTTTTGTAATGTTTACATTTGACACTTTCTTTTCAAACTCTGTTTTAGGCAGTTTTGCTTTATTTTGCCTCTGATTAACTGAATGACTTGATTTTTTGTTTGCCTTGCAGTGGATGGAGTTGCTAAAGCTTGGCAAGGTGACCAGGGTTTCCACTGAAACTGTTACATATGAAAAATTGGGATTACACCAAATTATATACATGAAAAGATAAAATACTTTGTTTTTCCTCAAAACAGAGTTTTGAGGAAAAATTCATTTCTGGGCATATGATGATGGAATTTATTGGTACTGGAACTTTATTCAACCTCCTCATGCACCTACTAACTATTATTGAACCCTTTTAAGACCTTATTAATGAAACCCTGGACCTAATGAAACTGAAACTCTAATAATGACTCTTGCAGATTTAAAAACAAAAAATGACTACAGACGATCTAGATGAATGGTAATGTGTCAGCAAGTAAAGGGCATGAGGGGGAAATGTACAACAAGCCACTACCGTCAAATGATCCATGATCCTAATGGGATGCAGGTGATTGAGTGAGACACCTAATATGCAATGCAACAAGAGAATTTGATCACTGACTGAGGGATGAAGATACTGACACTAACAGGGTCTTCAATGGTCTTGGTCTTGCGAGATGGTTGTATGCATGTGTTTATTTCGCTTGCTCTTAGGTGAGCTTCTTACATCCGTCTAGATAAGTATCTTAGCATGTGTGCTCCTTCTTCATCTCATTCGTCATCTCGCAATGATCCGTCAGTGTACATGTTCCTACAATTCATTCATGAGAAGATGACATCAAATCCAAAATCTCCTAGTCTTAGATGCATGCATTTTTTTCCATGTTCATGGCCTGGGCCAAAGGACAGGCTGGGAAGAGGTCCCATCAACTATGCAATGTGTAGTTCTAGCTGATAGGTAGGTGGACTGGTTACTAAGATAATGTAGTGCCCACCTTAGGCTTGGCTATGGAACTCCAGGGCACAGTGTTCACTCTTAGGGAAAACCTTGCAGAGGCCACTGAGTGGCGGAATTTCACAATTGATGACACCAGTGGCAGCTGCAAGGTGGGACCCTGAGGGAAAACTCTGCGCCGTTTCTAGAGGGAAGAAAAAGCATGAAAATAGAGGGACCAGAGGGTAGTTCTACGCAGTTTTTGAGAGCAGTGAATCTCAGCTGAGGGAGGTCATTGGGAGGACAACACTGCATAATTTCTGGGAGCAGTGTAGGTTCAAGTCTCTACACAATGCGGGGTTCCAGCAAGTGAGACAGAGGCTTGATGACTGATCTTGCGAAGTGCGCAGTCCAAGTCGGGCCTTGAGGCAGTTTCTGCACAGTTCTTGTAGGATAACCTGTAGATTCACAAGCTCATGTAAACTACTAAAACAAGAGACAAGAATCTACTTCTACTCTTTACATCAAAAGCACATAAAGATTGAGAAAAACAATAATCGACATGAGGAAGAACATCAATGACGCATAACACAATAAATATCCAAGGAAATCCACATCTTAAAACCCCACTATCTATATTGCATTAATCAGAAAATCAAGATGATAATACAATGCTTGTTCTCACAAGAATAGTCCCAGCACTTGGTAAAATCAATCTCCAACTCACAAGCAAGATCTTGGCCAACACTTGCCAATTCTCCAGCTCTCCAAGTCCCTATTTCCTTGCTCCCTTGGTCAAAGAATTTGGATAAATACAATATGCTCTGCTCAACCTTGAGCTTAACATGCACAAGTATTTCCTATCATCCACTTGATGACTTCCTTTGGCCAATACTTAGCCAAATTTCCAAGCCTCCAAGCTTTTAATTCTTTGCACAATTCCTAAGAGAATTAGCCCACATTTAAAGGGAAATTCTTCATCCATAATTGTGCAATACCTTCTAGGTTCAGTTCTTGATTGCATGCACCATCTGTACAACTCAGAAAATTATACAAAAAATATTACATTGTTCCTGCACTCTATTCTCAACTGGGTCTTTCTCAGAATTGACATGCATGAGTTTCTAATGAGGGAATCTTCAATTAACTAGAGTAGCACTAGTTCAATGCACTAATTCATCAACTGACTGTTAACTCACTATTAGTTCCTCAAACAGTTTGGAACTAATTTAACTGGACTTAACTCAGTAAACTGAGTTAACTAATTACAAATCATACTTAACTCATCCTAGACCCCTATAATATAGGGAGAACATATACATGACTTCATAAAGACTTCCAACTCAAAATTCCTAAGTTAACTAATTCAACTCACTGTAGTTAACTTTTACAAGTTGCTATGAGAATAAAATTCGATTTTAATTCTCAATTTAATTCAAGGACAAATTAAACTAGAATTTCTAGATTCTGTTTTTATCATTTCTTGTTGTTATTTTCAACACTCCCTCTCAACAAGAAAGGAATTCAACTCAATCCCAATCTTGGACCTTTGGAATTGTTTTGCATGCAACACTTCTCTCGAGTGTTTTAGCTCCAACAACTCTAGAAACAAAAAACATCCAACCTGAATCAGAATGATGCCTCTGTCATCAAATTATCTGACTACTATTGCCTCTGTCGACTGAAAACTCTGTGCTTCTATTGACTTTTCCTTTTTGTATTGTTTTCAACCCTCTCTACGCTTCTTCAGTATCTTACTGTTATAGCCTCTATCACTTTGATCTTTGAATGCATCAATCCCACTGATTCCTCCTGCTATTGTTTACTTTGGGCTCCCGTAGCAGGGTACGATCCATGAGATAAAACCACTCATGGACCCTGCTCAATTTTATCCCTCTTCAGACTATCACTTCAAATTGCCCCACCTCACACCTGGAGGTATGGCTGCATGTGATCCCTCTACCCACTTGGCTCAAAATTCCCCCTACTAGAGGTCTCTGCATGACTGGATGCCTCCACTTGGTCTCCTCTCGGCTTCTCCAATTGTGGCTGCTCCACAATTGTTTGAGACTGCTTCTTCTCTACTTGAATGGTTCTCTCCACTCTGTCTCCTCTCATCTTCTCTAGTTGTGGATGCTCCACAACTTCTTGAAACTGATTTTGAGGCTTCTTCTGGGGATGCATGTTGAGAGGTAATTTACTCTCCCTCTCAACCACCAAGTCCCTAACCTTTGCCTTGCACCTCAAAGATTTTCATGCATCTTGAACCTCAAGAAATATAGGTTCTTAACCCGTGCACCGATATGTTTCACCTGTCCCGTGGTGATGTGTCTAAGGAAAAAATTTCCCTTAATAAAAACCACATCGAAGCCATGGTCTTCCAATACCGCAACTAAAACAAGATTCTTCTTTAGTCCTGGAACATACATCACATCTATGATCCTGAGAGGGGAGCCAAACTCCCTCTAAAAGGTAACTGTGCCTATCTCGATAGATTTATACCTCTCTTCATCTCCAAACTCTATGCTCTGCTTGAGGTCTTTCTCCTCAAAATCACTAAAGAGATCTCTATTCCCCATCATATGGAATGAGGCACCGCTGTCAAGATACCACATGCCTCCCATGGCAGTGTCGGCCATGCATGCAATGAGAGTGAAATCAAGTTCAAATTGTGAAGCTAGAGCTTCACCTACTACCGCTACTGTCGGCTCCTTCTTGCTTGCTTTCTTCTGTGGACAATTCTTGGCATAGTGCTCATGCTCGTGACAATGAAAACACTTGAATTTCAAAAATTTCATCTTCTTTTTGCCCTCCTCACCTTGGGACTTCTTTCCCTTGTCCCACCTTGCCTTACTCGCTAAGGAAAAATCCTCTTCCACTTCCCTAGAAGAGGTCCCATCTCTGGTGTTCCTCCTAATCTACTCCTGCATCAAATCCAACCACAGTCGTTCCAAATATGGAATATTCTCCCGACCATTGAAAGAGCCCTGATAACTATGCCAACTCTTTGGGAGTCCAAGAAGAGCAAGGCTCACCATATATTCCTTTGTCCTGTCGTCACAGAATTTTCTAGAAAAAGAGTTGATTTTAAATTAGCGATATCTCCCTCATCAGAACTCCGATTCGGCCGATTTTTTTTTTGAATTTGGGTATGTTTTCGCAAAGAAACAAAATCTATTATTTGTTTCTTAAAATTTTTCACAAAAAGTTTCATATCTGCTCTGCAAACTCGCGGCCCAAAACTCAAAACTTCGAAATCTCCTCTAGTATATTGTTCTCACCTCGATACCATGTAGAAAATCTTGCAGATTCACAAGCTCATGTAATCTACTAAAACAAGAGACAAGAATCTACTTCTACTCTTTACAGTGAAAGCACATAAAGATCGAGCAAAACAATAATTGACAAGAGGAAGAACATTAATGACACATAACACAATAAATATCTGAGAAATGTCACAGCTCAAAACCCCACTATCTGTATTGCATTAATCATAAAATCAAGATGACACTACAATGCTTGTTCTCATAAGAACAATCCTAGCACTCAGTAAAATGAATCTCCAACTCACAAGAAAGCTCTTAGCCAACACTTAGCCAGTTCTCTAGCTCTCCAAATCCCTATTTCCTTGCGCCCTTGGTCAAAGAATTTGGATAAATACAATATGATCTGCTCAACCTTGAGCTTAACCTGCACAAGTATTTCCTATCCTCTACCTGATGACTTCCTTTGGCCAATACTTAGCCAAATTTCCAAGCCTCCAAGCTTCTAATTCTTTGCACAATTCCTGAGAGAATTAGCCCGTATTTAAAGGGAAATTCCTCATCCATAACTGTGCAATCCCTTCTAGGTTCAATTCCTGATTGCATGCACCATCTGTACAACTCAAAAAATTATACAACAAATAGTACATTGTCCCTACACTTTAGTCTCAACTGGATATTTCTCATAATCAACATGCATGAGTTTCTAATGAAGGAATCTTTAGTTAACTGGAGTAGCACTATTTGAGTGCACCAATGCATCAACTGATTGTTAACTCACTATTAGTTCCTCAAACAATTTGGAACTAATTTAACTAGACTTAACTCAGTAAACTTAGTTACTAGTTACAACTCATAGTTAACTCATCCTGGACCCCTATAATATAGGGAGAACATATACATGACTTCAGAAATAATTCCAACTCGAAATTCCTAAGTTAACTAAGTCAACTCACTCTAGTTAACTATTACAAGTTGCTATGAGAATAAAATTTGATTTTAATTCTCAGTTTAATTCAAGGATAAATTAAACTGGAATTTCTGGATTCTATTTTTTTCATTTCTTGTTGCTATTTTCAACAGTTATGGGAAGGAAGGCAGGTTGCTCACTTCTGGCATTGCGCGGTGCAACTGACCGGGAGGACAACCTCAAGAACTACGTAGTTCCAGATAGTATAGAAGCACCACTGAGGGTTGAGACTGTGCAGTGCAACTCAGTCAGGGTCTGGGGAAGTGAACTTATTCTATTGAGAGATTTTTAGGAAAATTTCTGTGTGAGAGGCAAGTGAACTTGTGATGACTTGACATTATGATCACAAATTTAGCATACTTCGAAAACATGACAACACTAACCACTGTCACAACATAGTAAATCATGACCCTCTTTGGTACTATGTAGAGCTGAAAGTGACAAGTGTGACACTTGGGATAGACATTTGGATGACCGTGACGACACTTGTGCGACAATGCTTACAACTGTGTGTGTGAGTGCCACGAGTGTTCACATAGCTAAGACAACCCAAACATGCAAAGACAAATATTAGAAATCACTAGAACAATATCGCAATCATGGAAAAGCAATCAACATGCAAAAAGATGACAGTTGGTTAAGCAAGCAAAAGGGAGCAAGACACGTACATAATGACTTTCATTGTTTGCAACTATGCACGTCATTGAATATAGAATGATATGACAATGATAAGCAGTCCTTCACGCTACACTAAGAGGTGTATTTCAAAATATGTGCTTTGTTTTTCATACCTACCCTCCAAGGGTTGTGCATCAGATGGAGTCTTCATGCGGTCCCGATCTTTTATCATACCTTGGATTCTTGGGTCTTCTTATCTTCTTAGCTCCTTGAGAGTCCTCTAGCATGTCATCCTTCTTGTGATCACTGAAAGACACATATACGCAGTTTTAGTGGGCAGTGACTAATGCGGGATGAGGCCCTGGGAGGACATATCTGCGTAGTTTCAGGATGGAAGGTAGACTAATAAGCCGAGGGACAAAACTGCATAGTTTTAGAATTCAATACACTAATGTGATATGAGGTCCTAGGAGAACACATCTACGTAATTTTAGGATGCAAGGTAGGTTGGGCAGCTAAGGGACAAAACCTGTGCAGTTTCAGGATGCAAGGTACTGCTGCAGGATGAGGTCCTGGGAGGACTCCTCTATGCAATTTCAGGATGCAAGGCAGAATGGGCAGCTGAGGGACAAAACTGCACAGTTTATGGAGACAGTGGGTTTCGGCTGAGGGAAGGACATTGGAGGAAACTACTATGCAATTTTTAATTCTAAGGGAGGCTGGGAAGATTTCCCCTTGAAGCAAAACAAACTTCCCTTTGCATAACAAGCGATAATCCCCATCCCTAAAGATGACACATACTATAGAAAGATAAAAGCATGAACTAATCTTATGATCGAAAATGGGAACTTGAGATCGTCAACTTACCAATAAGTGACTAAGGAACGATTAATCACAGGATCCATAGTAGGCTCTAAAATTTCAGTACAAGCCAAAATTTTGGAGGGTGTTGTAGCCACTACAACACTTGGCGACACACTAGTTAAATTCCAGTTTCTTTTTCTTGGTTCGTTTTAGTGTAGGGCCTTGGTCCTTTAGGAAGTATTGATTCAGTGTGCAGATTACTTCGACTTCCTCACTTACCCCATGGGAAGAGATGGTCCCCTTTGTACCTACTCAGTTGAACACAACACAAGATTCAGTGAGTTCATAGTGTTTCGAATTGGGAAGGGTAGTTTAGCTCGCAAGCTTTAGATTTTCAAAGTATATTTTTTCATCTCTGATGTTGCTCTGCTGCCTGTAGGCCTAGATAGTACCCCGACAGAGTCACATAGGGACACAAGCATTTCTCCACTGCCAACGAACCTGGACAATACCCCGGTGGAGTTTCCTGCTTCACCTCTTTGCGCAAGAAACTTTCTCTTCTTTCGCCTTTGTTATTTTTGAAAGATAACTATGCATTTTCACTGATTTATTTTTGGGGTGGAAGAGAGATCCCAACATATTGAAAGTTGGAGAGGTTTTTCCTTCAAAGAAGCATGTAAAGAGCTCTGATTCATTTTTTTTTGTTTAGATTTTCCCCTTCTTCGTTTCTAATTGTTAGATAAGATTGAACACACCAAAGAAGAAAACTGAGTGTAGGCATGAGGTTCCCAGACTAGACACAAGTTCATGGCTAGACCAAAGCTCTTTGTATAGATGGACCTTATTTTCCTTCAAGACTTCATTGGCAAATAGTTACAGCCAAACAAAAGGAAGATGGACATATGACTAGCCAAGGGTTGTGGTGTCACAAGACTCTTTAAACGTTGGCCACATACACATTCAAAAGCTAGGACACAGGTCTAAGCACAACACTTATTCACGTAGTGAAACAAACAAAAAGCTCAAAAAAAAAAATGAAGACACAGAACCAGGAAAAAAATTCAGAAGGCAAGAGGACAAAATGGCCAAAGCAAACAGGATGTAAAACCTAAATAAGAAATCCAGGATAGACTACAAGTGCAAGGAAGGGAAAACAAAGATGCAGCTAATCCTACTCCTATCCTAACAACTAGACAATGGGGTTATGTGTAACTAAATTTCCAGTGAAGCCACTATAGTCTTTCTCGATGTGCATCCCAAAAGATACGGATGATTAAAACAAATAAAAAATGATGTGAAACAGAAAATACAGAAACTTGAAAACTTTTCACATGGGGAGGAAGGTCTTGCCTGTGGGCATAAAGATGTGTCACAACCACTATTTTTACCCAATACACATGCTTACCTCTTTGATGGATACCACTTTTCAACAAACCTCGGAAGCCTCTTGTGGGTGCATCCTCATCTGCACCGAGCTTCTTAGCAATTGCGCAGGAGGACTGAAACTTGTTGCTTACAACAAAGCTTGCCAAGTAAGATTGTTCCAGCCATTCAACGATTGGATCATAGAATTCATGGTGGCTATCTGGAAAGCCTCATGATCTTTGAAAAGATGAATTTTGGATTTGAGAAGCAGGATCATGATGGGAATCTTGGAAGGAAAAATAGATTTGATCATTCTTAGCAGTCATGCCAAGACAGTGAGGACC
This sequence comes from Pinus tabuliformis, assembly GCA_031772625.1. Taxonomy (NCBI): domain Eukaryota; kingdom Viridiplantae; phylum Streptophyta; class Pinopsida; order Pinales; family Pinaceae; genus Pinus; species Pinus tabuliformis. The sequence goes on from CM062805.1 coordinate 896,523,349, forward strand.
TGCCATAACCATCAACAAAGGCTGAAGTACCTCACCTACTTGATAGAAATCTGAAGAGAAAGATGCTAAAAAATGAATATCAGAGTTCGTGAAGAAACTGTCATCGAATGTGCTCATGGGAAAATGTTAAGTCGAATGATAGTTACCCAAGATAGAGAAATGATTAGATGAGCTAGTTGAGACGTCAGATTCTCAGTTTGTAATGAACAAAGAAAGATTCATTTGAACAATCTTGCGAATGCTCTGAACAATTAAAAAATTAGGGGAGTTTTGAGGTCTAAAATGGGCCCCCATGTGAAATTATAAAATAATACTAGAAATAATAAAATAATATTAGATTACATCATTAAATTTTAGAAGGAAAAAAGAAAAAACTATTTTTTCAACTCGTATTTTCAACTTATCTCCCTATGGGTTTGCTCAAATTTTGGGCAGAAACACTCGTTGGATGTAAAATTTGATTCTTCATACAAGGAGTACCCATGTTGCATACTTTCGATGAACCCTACTACACAAAAAATGAGAAATACATGAAAAACGTGATTGCAATCATGTTTTTTCATGTATTTCTAATTTTTCGTGTAGCAGGGTCCATCGAAAGTATGCAACATGGGTACTCCTTGGATGAGGAATTAAATTTTGAATCCAACGAGTACTCCCACTTGAAATATGAGTAAAACCTTAGGGAAATAAGTTGAAATTACGAGTTGAAAAAGTAGTTATATTATTTTATTATTTTTTAATCTTTTTACCTTTTTACTCCAAAAATGGTGAATCATTACCCATGGTTGACATCATCATCTTGAATCCTATTGGTTCTTATAAATTTTATTTTGGTTGTACATTTTTCATAGGAGGCCCATTTTAGACCTCAAAATTCTCCTAATGCAAGTTCATTGTGAGCTAGACATTATGGACCACCTTCCTGCAACTGGTGAAAAATTATGCAAACATCATGGTCATCACAAGAATCTAACAAGGATGCTAGCACCATGAATGCATGAAACTAGTTGGGGCATGGTGAATGGAGAGGAACTTGATTCGTGTGATAGCTTATGCGTTCATCAACACACAGGGGAATTTCTGGTGCAATGAGCAGACAAATTTGCAGTACAAGATTTGCAAGAAGACCAAGGAGCAAACCATGAAGGGGAAAATTTGACAAGTATGGTTGAGAGCAAAGATAGTCTTTAAGATGAACAACTTCATAATTCCATGACTTCGTGAGAGACTAACATTTTGAACTCGAGTTTGATGTGAGGGATTTTCATGAAGATGGATGCATTGTAACAGATTCGTGGATTCGGTCATAAGTGAAAATTTGAAAATTTGAAAGATCACACCCAGAATACCAAACACTTTTTACACGGGGATCCACACCAAATAAAACCATGTGATAGATGGATTGTGCATGAGAAACCAAAACTGATTTGGTTCGAGGGGCTTACTAGAGTTGTGAAGTCCTAACATAACCATCAACGGATGTTGAAGTGCCTCGACTCCCTAGTACGTCTCAAAACTTTCCAGAATTGCAAAATCACATTTTGAAAATTGAACAAGATCATGCATGGGTTGAGGGTGGTTGTTGTTTCTAATTTCAAAACTAATCTTCGTATGGAAGCCATCTCTATCACAGGTTTCACTAGATTTTTCAGCTTCAACAACAGTCAGATTACTTAATTGAAGATGATATTTTGATGGTACATCCAAAGGTAAATGAAATGGTGAGCTCGCATGAGCAAGTTGATTTGATGTGTTGTCTTCATGCAATATAAGAGATGATGAGGGGTGGGAAGAGCCCTATGCGATTAGACCGTTTTCAAATTTTTCATGGACAGCCTCACTGTCTTGTGTCAATTGAGGATATAACTCATCGGGTGGAGAAACAAAAGAGTATGGAGTATCTCTATTTCACGTAGATGTGTTGTGAATAGTAAGACACAAGGGAAAGTGAGGTGAAGAGGAAGTTTTGATATAGACGTATTCTTTAACCGAAGCACATTCTAGATCTGAATTAGAATCTTCATGAGAAACCAGAAGATCATGTGATGTGCTTGGGCATTCATCCCAGCATACGAAAGTATGGGAGTGATTACTGCCCAAGACTGGGGGTTGATCAAAAGAATTAATTGTACAATATGTTCCACTGAGAGTAGCAAATTGAGAATCGTTCAAGAATGGAAGCTCATTGTTTCGATGCGCACAATTTTGAAATAGATATCGAAGATTGATAGTGTCCTCACCTTTTTGCTCCTCTGCTTGTGTAATGTGACTCCCTTGCACCTTATTTCAATTTGAGGCAGCAGCTTGAGAATCAAGAGAATGCGAACAAATAGTTGGTGAGGCGGGTTGATCAAGAGAGTCATGGCTTGTAGATGATATAGGATGGTAGATATGTAGATCAGGTTTGAGACTTGAGTTATGAATGGTGACATCCTCTTGTGGAATGGAGGAATGAGCCTTCGTTGCAGGCTTTCTAAGTCATTCTGGAATTTCCTCTATTGAAGCAGGAGACGGATGAGGAGATGAGTTGGGGACATGCTGCGCAAATTTCTCAGCTTTGTAATCATCGTAAGGGGGCACCCATATCGGGACCGAAAAGGAGGACAAGAAACAAATGGGGTAGTGGGTTCCTAGAGTTGTGAAGTCCTAACATAACCATCAACGGATGTTGAAGTGCCTCGACTCCCTAGTACGTCTCAAAACTTTCCAGAATTGCAAAATCACATTTTGAAAATTGAACAAGATCATGCATGGGTTGAGGGTGGTTGTTGTTTCTAATTTCAAAACTAATCTTCGTATGGCAGCCATCTCTATCACAGGTTTCACTAGATTTTTCAGCTTCAACAACAGTCAGATTACTTAATTGAAGATGATATTTTGATGGTACATCCAAAGGTAAATGAAATGGTGAGCTCGCATGAGCAAGTTGATTTGATGTGTTGTCTTCATGCAATATAAGAGATGATGAGGGGTGGGAAGAGCCCTATGCGATTAGACCGTTTTCAAATTTTTCATGGACAGCCTCACTGTCTTGTGTCAATTGAGGATATAACTCATCGGGTGGAGAAACAAAAGAGTATGGAGTATCTCTATTTCACGTAGATGTGTTGTGAATAGTAAGACACAAGGGAAAGTGAGGTGAAGAGGAAGTTTTGATATAGACGTATTCTTTAACCGAAGCACATTCTAGATCTGAATTAGAATCTTCATGAGAAACCAGAAGATCATGTGATGTGCTTGGGCATTCATCCTAGCATACGAAAGTATGGGAGTGATTACTGCCCAAGACTGGGGGTTGATCAAAAGAATTAATTTTACAATATGTTCCACTGAGAGTAGCAAATTGAGAATCGTTCAAGAATGGAAGCTCATTGTTTTGATGCGCACAATTTTGAAATAGATATCGAAGATTGATAGTGTCCTCACCTTTTTGCTCCTCTACTTGTGTAATGTGACTCCCTTGCACCTTATTTCAATTTGAGGCAGCAGCTTGAGAATCAAGAGAATGCGAACAAATAGTTGGTGAGGCGGGTTGATCAAGAGAGTCATGGCTTGTAGATGATATAGGATGGTAGATATGTAGATCAGGTTTGAGACTTGAGTTATGAATGGTGACATCCTCTTGTGGAATGGAGGAATGAGCCTTCATTGCAGGCTTTCTAAGTCATTCTGGAATTTCCTCTATTGAAGCAGGAGACGGATGAGGAGATGAGTTGGGGACATGCTGCGCAAATTTCTCAGCTTTGTAATCATCGTAAGGGGGCACCCATATCGGGACCGAAAAGGAGGACAAGAAACAAATGGGGTAGTGGGTTCCTCCTCTACAGTCTGAGGTGCCTCATGATCCACAAGCATTAGGGAGGAAGGGAAATCAGGGGGTTCACCGTATTGGGAAACATGAACAAACTCTTGTCTCAAGAAATCCAAGTTCAAAAGTTATTCAGGGATTTCGCAATAGGGGTGATGGAAGCGATCAACAACGTCCTCAACTGATCCATCAGGCTCCATTCTTAAACCGCATATTTTTTTACAAAGATCCTGATGGCTATACTCAGCGAACGTTTTAATCATCATCGTGGCAATTTGATGGAATGAATCGATAGAGGAAAAGGGTAATGTATGACACTAGTGTTTAACATGACCTTCGAATGTGAGGGTGAGTAATACAACCCAAACATCTTCGGACTGTATTTGGTGATGATGGAAAAGAGTCATAACTCGAATAACATGCACATGAAAAGATGGTTCACCCTCACCATTGAACTTGAGCTTGCACAGGTCATGAATAACTTTCACAGGGATGGTACAATTAGGGTTTTTGGAAAAACATCCCAGGATTATGATTCTGGGAAGATCCATTTTATAATTAGAGATTCAAGCTAGACTCTATGGGCGCAGCCTATCGTATGTCCCTCCTAGCACCAAAAATGTTGACGGTGTTGGACCCGCCAACATTCAGGGGATCTCCCCGGTATGGAGCCCCAACTAGACCTTACACCAATTGGTGTAGGAGTCCCATCTGGTATAAAGGCTTGGTTGCCATATACTTAGAGATATACCTTGGCTCTAATTGTCAGCACATGAGAGCGTTGCATTGGTATCTTCAAACAACAAGGTAAGTTTGCCTAGTGAGTGTGTAATGTAACTTGCGTCTCAGTTCTCTTACTGCAAAGGGGGAGAGTAAAGGGGGAATCTCTAAGTGAGAGGTAATAGTACCACCCAGGAAGAGACACACGCTAACCAGAAAGGTCTATCCAGCATCCAGTGGAATAGTCCACAGTGGATGCGACAGTCATTAAAACCAAAGCACAAGGGACAACACGTACACCACCTAGCAGAGTAGTCCACACGAATGTGATGGTAGTTAAAACCAAAGTGAAGGGAACAACATGTACACCATCCAATGGATTAACCCACATGGATGTGATGGTCATTATAACTAGAAAACAAATATGGTTTGTCAAGTATCCTGCAGAGTATTCCACATGGGTGTGACAGCAATGATAACCAATACACAAAGGTGGTATGTCTAGTATCCTGCGGAGTAGTCCATAGGGATGAGACAACGGTGATAACCAATACAACACATTCCCAACAATGTAAGTACTAAAATAATCGAAGTAGTTCAAATATCTTAGTACAGGTGAAACAAACATGAATTACAAATGCCGAAAGAATAGTCTTACAAACATCTACAAAACATGCATGAAAACGTGTTGGCCTTAACAGGCTTCTGAATTAAGCAAAAGTCCCAAGACACATCTGTACACCATACATCACTAGTCCCAGTAGTGGGACATTAGAGCCACTCCTTACTCCTCAAAGAACTGACTGTCTACTCTTAAGGCTATGTGGGAGGAGCCAAGGTGAAAATTCCTTGCTCATATAATGGGAGGGGTATATATAGCCAAGGGTGATGCTTGACCCTTGTGACTCTTGGACTACCCTCATGATTGTTCAACTTCCTATGACTTTTCAACTGACATGACTCTTCATCTTCATGTGTGTGTCCATTGGATGTCCACTTTACATTACATTTGGTTACAATAGATATGGCCCATAGTAGTGATGTGGCCTTGACAACTCATGACACAACTTGAAATGACATTGCTGACATCTACTGGTTGGCTGTGGTGTCCATGTCAAGTTGTTGCACTCCTAAGTGATGGATATCTCTCGGGTGTGTTTTTTCTTCTTCTCTGCATGCTTTGATGTTGTGGGGTCTTCAACGGTATTAGTCTTGCGAGATGATTGTATGCATGTGTTTATTTCACTTGCTCTTGGGTGAGCTTCTTACGTCTGTCCAGTTGCACGTAATTCTCTTAGAATGTGCGCTCCTCCTTCATCCCATTCGTTATATTGCATTGATCCATTAGTGTACATGTTCCTAAAATTCACTCATGATGAGACGACATCAAATCCAAAACCTCCTAGTCTAATACGCATGCATTTTGTTCCATGTTCCGGGCCCAGGATATATGACAAGCTAGAAAGAGGGCCCAGCAACTACACAATGTGCAGTTCCAGGTGATAGGAAGTTGGACTGGTCATTGAGACAGTACAGAGAGTAGCTAAAGCTTGGTTGTGGAACTCTGGGTCACAATCTTCACTGTTGGGGAAAACTGCACAAAGGCCACTGGGAGAAAGAATTTCACAGTTGATGACACTAGTGGCAGCTTCAAGGTGGGACCCTAAGGAACACCTCTACGCAGTTTTCAGAGGGAAAACAAGGAAAGATACTAGAGGGACCAAAGGACAGTTCTATGCAGTTTTTCAGATCGTAAGTCCTAGCTAAGGGAAGTCACTGGGAGGACACCACTGTGAAATTTTTGGGAGTAGTGAAGGCCCAATTCTCTCCATAATTCGGGGTTTCAGCAATTGGGACGGAAACTTGATAACTGATCTTACGAAGTGCATAGTCTAGGTTGGGCCTTGAAGCAGTTATTGCACAGTTCTAGGAAGTAGACATGCTACTAACTTCTAGGATTGCGTAGTGCAACTGACCGGGAGGACAGCCTCAAGCACTGCGCAGTCTAGATAGTAGAGTAGCCCCATTGAGGGTTGAGACTGCGTAGTGCAGCTTAGTTGGGATCCAGGGAAGTGAAGTTGTTCTGTTGAGAGATTTTCAGGAAAATGGCTAAGTGTGAGAGGCAAGTGAACTTGTGATGACTCAACATTGTGATCACACACTTAGCATACTTCGACAACATGACAAAACTGACCACCATGACAACATAGAAAAGCATGACCCTCTATGGGACTGTCTAGAGTTGAAAGTGACAAGTGTGACACTTGGGATAGACCTTTGGACGACCGTGACGACGCTTGTGCGACAATGCTTACAACTTTGTGTGTGAATGTGGTGAGTGTTCACATAGCTAAGACAACCCAAACATACAAAGACAAATCTTAGAAATCACCAGAACAAGATCGCAAGCATGGAAAAGAAATCAACATGCCAAAATATGACAATTGGTTAAGCAAGCAAAAGGGAGCAAGACACGTACAGAATGTCTTTCAATGCTTGCAACTATGCATGTCATTGAGGACAGAATGATATGACAATGATAAGAAATCCATCAAGCTACACTAAGAGGTGTATTTCAAAAGATGTGCTTTGTTTTTCATACCTACCCTCCAAGGGTTGTGCATCAAATGGAGTCTTCATGTGGTCCCAATCTTCTAGCATACCTTGGGTTATTGGGTTTGCTTATATTCTTCCTCAACTCCTTGAGAGTCCTCTAGCATGTCACCCTTCTTATGATCACTGAAAGACACATCTATGCAGTTTCAGTGGGTAGTGACTCCTGCGGGATGAGGCCCTAGGTTGACACATCTGCGTAGTTTCAGGATGCAAGGAAGACTGGGCAGCAAAGGGACAAAATTGCACAGTTTTATAATGCAAGACATTGTTGCGGGATGAGGTCCTGAGAGGACACATATACGCAGTTTTAGGATGCAAGGCAGGTTCGGCCATTGAGGGACAAAACTACGTAGTTTCAGGATGCAAGACACTGTTGTGGGATGAGGTCCTGGGAGGACACCTCTGTGCAGTTTCAGGATGTAAGAAAGACTGGGCAGTTGAGGGACAAAATTTCACATTTTCTAGAGACATTGGGTTCCATCTGAGGAAAGGACACTAGGGGAAACCACTGCGCAATTTCGAATGCTAAGGGAGGCTGGGCAGATTTCCCTTTGAATAAGAACAAACTTCCTTTTTCATAACAAGTGATAATCCCCATCCCCAAAGATGACACATCCTATAGAAAGATAAAAGTGTGAATAGCTCTTAAGATACGAAAGGGGAGCTTGAGATCATCAACTTACCAATAAGTGACTAAGGAACAATTGATCACAGGATCCACAGTAGGCTCCGAAATTTGAGTACAGACCAAAATTTTGGAGGGTTTTGTAGCCGCTACGACAGTTGGTAATGGAAAAGTTGAGTAAGGCAGCTCACTTCATATTTGTAGAGTCCACCCATAAAGCCATTGATATAACTTAGATATTCATAAATGAAATATTCAAATCACATGGCATACCTAAGAAAATAATCTCATATTGAGATGTCAAGTTCACTTCCATATTTTGGAAGGCATTATTTGTTGGTTTTTGAACCCAACTATCTTTTAGTACCACATATCATCCTCAAGTAGATGGTCAAATGGAAAGAGTGAACATAATTCTAGAGGACATGTTGAGAATGTATGTCATGCATTAGCCAAAAATGTGGGAAGAATTCCTACCATTAGTGGAGTTTTCATACAATAATTGGTATTAGGAGTCATTGAAGATGAGTCTTTTCGAGGCATTAGATAACCGAAAATGTAACACTCCCATTAGTTGGGATGACCTAGTGAACAAAGTGGTTCTTGGACCTGACATGCTAAAATAAATGGAGAAAGAAGTAATCAAGAACATGCATAAATTGAAATTATCCCAAGATATTCAAAAGAGTTATGCAAATCATCAAAGAACGCACAAATATATCCAAGTGGGAGAACATGTATATCTTTGCATCAAACCAAGGAATAACCCATTCAAAGTGGGGTCTTGTGCTAAGTTGGCACCCATATTTGTGGACCATTTCAAATTTTGGAAAGAGTGGGGTCAATGGATTATATATTGGCCTTACCACCCACAATGAAAGCACATGATGTTTTTCACATTTCTTTGCTTAAGAAGTATGTACATGACACTAATCATATTGTTGTTTGGCCTGTGATACTGGTCAAACCCGAGGGAGAGTTCCAACTAGGATCGTTGTGCATCCTATACCAAAGACAAATCATACTCCAGAATTGATTAATAGAGTAAGTCAAGGTGCAATGGAAGCACTTTGGACCCGATGAAGCAACCTTGGATATGGAAAAACAAATAAGGGTAATATAAAAAAAAATAATGAGTAAGTGGATGTAAGAGTTGTGATTACAAAGCTCAAGTTTGTTCTTTTTCCTTCTAGTTATACAAACACAAAGGACAGTGTTACTTTGAGGGGGTGTGGTTTGTAACGGTCCTACCTTTCTACTTTTGTTTTTGTATATGTAATCATAAACCGTAAAGGCCAATGTGAAATACACGTCTATTTGGGACAAATCTTGTAAACGATTTAAGTATTAAATTGTCTTCTCGAAAATAATAAAAATATTAAATGTTGGCTTGAAGGTAGGGACACAAATGCAAGTCTATGGGAGAGCACAAAAGTGGGAGAGTTGTAGCTGGGTGGCATAATAGATCAAACCGCCACTTAACAAATTGAAATATGTGACTAAGTAGGGGGAAGTGCTCACATCTTCTTGATTCCAAAACGTAAGGGAAGGGAAGTTTTATAGTCTCACAGAATATAAAGAGACTCAAGGAAAAGAAAGAAGGAAAAAAAGAGGGGAGGATGGCAAAGAAAGAAGCCTGATACATTGGACATGCAGCGTAGGATTAATGTTAGTAGTGGAACTGAGTCCTATGCTCTTATTGTAGCGGCTGCAACCACCCTCCAAAATTTTTCCTATTCTTCGATTTTTTAGCCTTCCTTCTTAACCACAACATCTCATCTCGCATTGTTCCAGTTATTCGTTCTTTGAATGAGACTTATCCTTTTAGTTTGGCTTGTGTTTAACTACTTAGTTGATTTTCTAACTCACAAGCTCATCCCCTGGACTTGGTCCCACAGTGGTTCTGGGCTTGCCCCAGAAATTGTGCAATTCTTGAGGGACGCTAACCTTGCTGCTGGGAATTTCGTAGTCCCAACTACCAGTTAGCCTTAAGCTCAAAAAATGTGCAGTCATGAGGGGGCAGCCCAGTACTAAGCCCAGAAATTGTGCAACCCTCATTGAGCTCAGAAACTGAGCAGTTAACTGAGCCAAAAAGTTTTCCAATTCCCGAAATTTCGTTGTCTTTCTCAACACTGTGCATGGCATGTTTCCTCAGAAAAAGAAAAAGTAAAAAGTAAAAATCATCCCTAAAAAATAGGGATCTATTTTTAGCATCCTGAAGGAGGCACTTGTGCTATTTTTATAAACTTCCGACAAGTGTCACTTTTTCCTTAATTTTAGGCATGCATGTCATAAAACCTAACTTTACCAAATCTATTTAATTGACACTTCTAGAGCTCATTTTCACATTTGATCTTGGAGCTGTGGCATTCCTGAGGAGATCAATAAGCCTTCAACGTGATCATCATCGCTTTTCTAGGTGATTTTTGCTTTTGTCATCTTTTCCCACTTTTTTGTCGTTTTTTGTTGTTTGTCTTGTGTGAGTGTTGTTCTACTTGTTTCTTTGCATGGTTTTTTTAGTTTTAACTTGTTTTAACTTGTAAAAGTGTTGTTTCAAGTTATAAATTGTCTTTCCCAAGTGTCGCATGAGTTTTCTTGTTTTTGCACCAACGGTCGCCATTGCGTCAACTCTCCTCACATGCGTCATTTTACTTCCATTTAATCAATTGTTGCACTTGATTCACATCCATGCATATACACTTAGTCATATTTTCATTCAACTTTGCACTATCTTTTGGATTTGCTTGTTTTTCACACTCCCTTAGGTAGATCTAGGTTCTCCTTTCTCGAATATCACTATGCACAACTTGCACTACGCAATCTGGAGGCTCAAGAATCTGTCTTGGCCTCTGGAATTGTGCAAAGCATGGCCTGGGCTAGCTCCAACTGCACACCATATAGTTTTAGGAGCCATTCTGCCAGCTTGGGCACTGAGACTACGCAATGCGCAGTCTCTCTTAGGCCTTGGCCCAAGTTGAACTGCGCATTGTGCAGTTCCAGTCATTGGCTTGCCTCTTGACTATTAGGACTGCATAGTGCACAGTTCCCACAAACAATGATTCACCCCTGTCAGTCAAAACTACACAATCCTTCCCATCAAGAGCCTAGCTTGCCACTTGAACTTGTCTTGAATTTGTCTTGTTTTTAAACTGACATTTGCTTTCCATGAGTGTCCTCTCTATCCCACAGGTACAACAGTTGTTGAACATATCTCCAGTAGTCACAGTTAACATGGAATCCAAGAGAGATGCATCAAATGAAATCGCTGAGAGTAGTAATGGGGAAGTAGTTGAGCAGATATCAATTGATTTGCCAATATATGTAGATACTCAGTTGTTTATTGAGAAGGAAACAACACTAACATGGCAACAGATCAAAGACCTTTTTGAAAAATACTTTGATCTTTTGTAAATTATGAATGGTTTTCAAACTATGAATGGTTTTTGGACTATTATGGGAGTCCATGGTATATGGACCATGACATTTTGATAATATATCCCTCGATGTAATATTATATAATAGGGTCAAATAATAAAGAAGAGAATCATATTTATGGTTCAGATCTGTATTTATGGTTGAATTATTGTGATTTGTAGTTGGTGGTGAAGGAAGAGGCTCTAGAACTGAGTGCGCACAAGCTTGATCCTGTAGCTAAGTGTGCAGATGAGCCTGTAGCGGTCAAGAACTATTTGTTGTACAGGAATTATTATTATAAGCAATTGTTATTGTGGACATAGTCACACATTGGGATGAACCATGGTAAAATCAGTTTCTTCATGTGTATATATATTTTTTATCTATTGTAGCATAGCAATTTATTATTGTTGCATTTTATTACATCGTAGTGATGTTTATGGGTTTATATGATATGTTTACGTGATTAAATGAATGCGATGAAGTAATTTATGAATGTTAAGAATACAAGATAATATAAAACACCACATCGCATCATCCCTCAAGGCTATAGAAACTTGGTATTGTATCCTCCCATAGTCACTTCAGGTGATAGTATGATCTATTGTAGGTCATTACCGAAAGGGCCAACGATTAAGGGTTTGTTGGTTGGTGAAATAATCAAATTAGAACATTTGTAGATATTAAATCAGCATTAATAAGAGAATTTAAGAAGTCAAAGTTTGAGTCGCAGTGCATCCCTGAGTTAAAATAAATTAAACAAAAGCCTACTAAGTTTGTTTGGAATTTGATCAGAGATTTAAGGAATTGTAAAATCAAGTGAGCTTTGAAATAGCTACGCAGCAACATCAAGAATGGTTTATAGTTGCGTTTTTACCACATATCATATTACCATTGATGCAACAAAAGATAACAAGTCAAGTTGAAGCTCTACAGATTGCGATGAAGTTGGAAACTTCGCCTATAGGAGATACTAATGCAGGTATGAAATGGATTCAAAGTCAATTGGCAAACCTAACCCTGCAATTACAAGATATCAATAAAATAAAAGAAATTAGAGAAGAAGTATGGTGTACAAAGTGCAAATCATAGGGCCATTCTAAAGAACAATGTCCTATCTTTAGGGATTACATGGCTAGTGGGGCACTGAATACCTTAAATGCAGGGGCCAACCTATGGTACGATGTATGCAATACCAGAGGCCAACATCACTCAAAATATTGTTACCTGTTACAGAAATATGTGTATACTCCAGGGAACTTATATTGCAAATTTTGTAAATTAGTAGGACATGATGAGAATAATTGTTGAGCTTATGAACTAATGATGGAGTGCAGTGCTGACACTTATAGAATGCAAGTAGAAGAACATGGAAATGAAGGCAATGGAAAACACAGTGGTTGAGGAGGATACCGAGGAAGAGGTTGAGGCACTGGTGTTGGTCAAGGACGTGGACAAATCATTTTCTATAACTTCAGCTAGGCAGGTCATTTTGCGAGAGATTGTCAGAACCCTACTACGACATGTAAGTACTGTAAATATTTTGACCATGTAATTGAATAATGTCTTGTACTTATGAAAAAAATGCAAGAAAAAAAGAATCAACAGTTAACACAGAATATTCAAATGATGACCATTGAAAGAAGGAATGACGAACCATGAATTAGTTTTGTTACTAGAAGTGGAGCTGTGACCAGTAGTGATAACGCGGATGGAATGAAAGAATCTGAAACTGCATGGATTAGAAAAAGTGTTGAGAAAGCTCTTGTTTTTTATATTTAGAAGGAAAAAGAAGTGTTTATGAAAGAAAAGTGAAGATTTATGGATGATGGAGCTTCGACCTCTAGTGCACAGCCAAAGGTCGATTAGAAAAGCAATTACGACGTATCATTAGCTTCAACACATAATCAAGTTTCGTTGCAAAATCGAGATCTGACAAACAATCAAGCTTCAACATAGAATCAAATTTCGATGTAGAATCGAGTTACGACATAGAATCAAGTTTCAATGTAGAATCGATCTCTGACATAGGATCAAGCTCTAACATAGGACCAGGAGTCAACAAATCAAGGAGGTACTTTAAGGTCTTTTTTGCAAACATGTATGAAATTATTAAGAGATCAAAAGGTTGTAGAAGGGCTTCAACAATTGATAGATTCTCGTACGTCAAAAGAAACATTGCGAGGCGAGATGCGCGTAGTGAATAATTTGCATCGACATAAGAGAACTGGAAGAGAAATGAGTCTTAGTGCGCATATAGGAAAATATGAGATGGATCAAGTTATTCTAGATTTGGGATCTGATGCTAATGTTTTGAAAAATCAGACATGTGAATTAATGGGTAAGTCGAAGCTACAATGCTCGCCTATTTAGTTAAGGATGGAAAATCAACAAAATATCTTCTCCTTAGGAAGACTTCCAGGTGTAATAGTGAATATTGAAGGATTTTTCACTATTGTTGACTTTGAAGTAATAGAGATCGGTGATTATACTAACCCTTATCTTGCATTGCTTGGACTTGACTAGGCATTTGATAATATGGCCATAATTAATCTGAAAAAGGGACATATGATATTTGAAGGAAGAAATATGAGAGTAATTGTTCCCTTGGATCCATCAGAAGGAGTAAGATATACAGAACCAGTGACAGAGGAGTATTGCGCAGATGATATAGATAATATCTATCAAATGATATTACATGAACAAAATTATGTTAACCCTACTGCAGAAGGAAAGTTGAGTTGAGAGCATGATAGTTCTTGTACCTCAAACTCAGAAGAATAATTGGAGAAATGGAAGAATAGGTTGCATGAAGTATCTACCGGGTGTTGTGCAAGAATCACCAAATCAATTTGTTGTATGACATCTGAGGTATGTAACTTACCTTCTTATGATGGCTTGGGTGTTATAATACTTTTCTTGATGAACATGAAGAATAGGTTGTAGAGAATCAAAGGTTGTTAGCCTTGGATATAGCCCTGAAATCTACTCCTGCTAGATGGTTGGGTGCACATAAGAAGAATATAGGAGATTGGCAGGAATTTTGAAGGTTGATGTGGATAAGATTTGGTCAGATAAACACAAAGATGGAAATAAAATACGATGGTCAAACTAATCCTAGGGAGCATATCTAGTTATGCACTACATCATGGAAGGAGATTCCACAACAAGAATGGGTACATGGATTCATTCATACATTAGAGACAATCCCTAAGAATTGGTACTTAGAAACAGAGCTTCAACATGGTACAATAAACTGGGCAAACATGGTTGATGGCTTCATATTAACATTCAGCTTTGAGGATGATTGTCCATACATAGATTTGGCTCTTCAGACAGTTAAGAAGAAGATATTTGAGAATGCAACCCCATTGATATGGCAGCAACCTGATTGGGTTGCGCAGATAGAAAATGCATTAGAATGCTATAACCTTACTACAGAAGAAGAAGAAGATCCTCATAACATTGACATAGCAGAATTAGAAGGATACCGTGAAGTAAATTGACCTGAATTAGAGATACCAGATATAACGAAGCCACTGAAGACTAAGAAGGTGAACATAGGAATCAGAGAAGGATCCCAAGTTTGTAACAATATGAGATTATTGGGATGAAGAGACTGTCAATAAGGTTACAAAGTTAATTCATGAATATCAATAATTGTTTCCCACAAAGTTTTCAGAGATGAAGGGTATAGTAGGATATCTTGGAGTTATGAAGATTCCCCTTAACCCTCATGCAAAGCTAGTGAAGCAAAGACCTTACAGACTGAACCCAAAGTATAAGGAGAAAGTGAAGGTAAAGCTTGATAAGATTATAGCAGTAGGAATTATTGAACCAGTGGAAGGGTCAGAATGGGTGAGTCCTATGTTGGTGCAAGAAAATAAAACTCCAAGAAAAATTAGGATCTCTATTGATTTCAGAAAGTTGAATGATGCATGTTTACATGATCCATTCCCTACCCCTTTCACAGATTAAGTGTTAGACAATGTAGGATTCCAAGAAGCTTATTCGTTTATAGATGGATTCTTAGGTTGTCATCAGATTAGAATTGCACCTGAAGATCGACATAAGAACATATTTGCTACAGAATGGGGCTCATATCAATACACGATGATGCCTTTTGGATTGAAAAATTCTCCTATTATATTTTCTAGGGTGGTGGTCGCAGATTTCAAGGAATACATCCACAAGTTTTTGGAGGTATGTTTTTTATGACTGGACAATATTTGGGTTGTTAAGCAAGCATGTTGGGAGTTTAAGACTTATGCTTGACACATGGAGACAATATAAGATCTCTTTGAACCTAAAGAAGTGCATATTTTGTGTACCTTTTGACATATTGTTGGGACATATTGTTTATAAGCAAGGATTAATGGTGGACCCTACTAAGATTGCTATCATTGTAAACTTGCCTCCACTGAAGACAGTAAGACAGCTTCACACTACATTGGGACAACAGGGTATTACAAGAAATTTATCAAGGGGTATGTGCAGATTATTGTGCCTATGGAGAAATTATTGAAGAAGGATGTAACTTTCAGTGGGATGAAGAATGTCAAAAGAGTCTCAACATATTGAAGGAAAAGATAGTAGCCCCTCCTATACTAGTGTTTCTTGATTGGAACAAATAATTTCATGTACATGTGGGTGCTTCTTGAATAGCTTTGGGAGTGGCACTAACATAGCTTGGTGAAGGAGAAATTGATCATCCTATAGCATTTGAAAGTATAAATTTATATAAGGTAGAAAAGAATTATACCACTACAGAAAGGGAAGGATTGGCCATGGTGTATGATTTGCATAAATTTAGACACTAATTGTTGGGATCACACTTTAAAATGTTTACAGATCATTCTGCACTGAAATATTTGGTTAATAAGCCTATCTTGGGAGGAAAAAATTACAAATGGTTATTATTATTCCAGGAATATGACTTTAAAAGCATTGTTAAACTAGGAAGATTAAATGCAGGACCTGACCATCTATCAAGATTGGAAGCAGGGGAAGAACCAACCAGCATAGAGGATAATCTCCTTGATGCATGGTTATTTGTAACCAGAGTTGCAGATAACCATTTTGAAAATATCATTCAGTTTTTTACCATAAGGATGGCTCCTTCAAAATATAATACGCAACAAAAGAGAGAATTAGTGGTTAAGGCAACTAAATTTTCAATAATAGGAGGATAATTATATAAGATGGAACCAAATGAAATATTGTACAAATATGTTCCTGAACATGAAGGGCAGATGATTCTAGCATAATCTCATGGTGGCACAGCTGGTGGACAGTATGCAGGAAAAGCTAATATGCAGAAGATTTTGAGAGCAAGATTGTGGTGGCCTACACTACATAAAAATGAAAAGGAATATTGCAGAGAATGTGATATGTGTCAAAGAAAAAGAAAACCTTCAAGAAGAGATGAGATGCCATTGGTACCACAAGTTACAATGCATGCCTTTGATAAGTGGGCTATTGATTTTGTTGGACCCATCAACCCACATGAGAAAAGGACTAGTGCGAGGTACATAATTACAACAATTGATTACTTAATAAGATGGGTCGAAGCCCAACTAGTAAGGGACTACAGCACAGAGACCACTGCAAAGTTTATTTTTGAGTATATATTGTCTAGATTTGGATGTCCAAATATTTTGATGAGTGACCAAGGTTCCCACTTCCTGAATAAAATTATTGAAGTATTGAATGAGGAATTCCAAGTCTATCATCAGAAGAGTTCCCTTATCATCCTCAAGCTAGTGGAACAATCGAAGCATTTAATAAGATCTTGGAGAGTATAATGACTAAATTACGTAATGTGAACAGATATGACTAGGACCTTAGAATTCCAATAGTATTATGGGCTTAGAGGACTACATGCAAGAAGTTGACAGCTTAGACACCATTTAGGTTTTATGCCTTGCTTAAGGATTGTAGTTTTTATGGATATGGAAGACCTTGACATAATGCAGGAGAGAATGTTGTAGTTGATTGCTTTGGAAGAAGACATATTTATAGCAGGATTCCATCAGCAGGTACAAAAAGCAAGAGAGAAGACTTGACATGATAAACATATTAAGTAGAAGAAGTTTTAGGAAGGAGACCTTGTTCTCCTCTATGATAGTAAGTTTGTAAAATTTCCAGGGAAATTCAAGATGCATTGGTTGGGCCCATACATTATCAAGCATGTTACTGATGGAGGCGTGATTCAATTAGTGAAGTTAAATGGAGAGTTGATTCAAGGAAGAGTAAATGCATTAGAGGAAATTTCAACCTAAAAGTGCCCATGAAATTTTCTCGTAATTTCCATTTCATAATATGTAAACCAATCAAAATCCTTTAAATTTAGAAAGAGGTACATGTAAATATTTTGGAGGGAAAAGAAGAAAAACTACTTTTTTTACTTGTATTTTTAACTTATCTCCTTGTAGGTTTACCCAAATTTCAAGTATAGACACTCATTGGAAGTGGAATTAAATTCCACATCCAACGACTTCCCATTATGCATACTTTTGCGAAGACCCACATTGATAAAAATTGAAGATACATTAAAAAAACATGTTTAACACACTTTTTAAATGTATCTTCATTTTTTTATCAATGTGGGTGTTATCAAAAGTATGCATAATGGGTACTCATTGGATATGGAATTTAATTTTTCATCCAATGAGTGTATACACTTGGTAAATCGATAAAGAGATAAGCCAAATAAACAAGTAAAAAAGTAGCTTTGTTTTTTTTCCCTCCAAAATTCATAACTCTTATTTTGTTATTTTAACTATTATTTCATTATTTTTCCTTTGGAGGCCACTTTTAGGCTGAAATTTCCTCCAATGGGCAGCATGTTGAAGCTGTATGGGGACAACCTTGTCCCTACAACCTCGCTATAAGTAAGAAAGGAGAAGAGTCTTAATGCCACCTGTAGTTGAAAGTGGGCACCGGACTATAGACTACGCTGTAGAGAGCTTCGACATAAGGAGTTACTTCTCTACAGTATGGATTATGTCAAAGTACATAATAGTTGTGATGTAAGACAGATGTTCACTACACTATGGGATGCATCGAAGTTCACTGGAAAATGGAAATATGATAGTTAAAAGGGAAAAATACGCGAAAAGTTGCATTTATGAGGACATATTGGCAAGATCTAACGATAGATATGCAATTAATGAACACAATCTGAACACGATATGGACAAAATCCGATCTAATGATGGGGTTTGAATTTCAGACTTGTTATAAAAAGTCACCTCCCGCCCAGATCGAACACTTTGTTGAATTGAGAATTTGAGTCTTGAGAGTGCGAAGAAATTACAGAAGTTTTAGCTTTCGTATGTCATCTTAGCGTTCTTGGGAAGAAATTGTGCATAATTTTCATGAGAAAGGCTTATTTGGAATCATGTAAGTCGCTAGTACGCCTGCAACATCAGTTGAGATGCCCACAGTAGCATCGCCCGTAGTGTAAGGCCTTAAATTTAATGTTTTTAACATAGTCTACAATTCATAATTGATGTTGAGTACCTACCTGGGTTCATGTGGTTGAATATCCCTTTGATTTGCTCCCTCTCCTACTTCCATTACCAAAACAACCAAGACCACCCTGCCAAACTGAGTAAAATCTCGGTACCCAGCTCCTAAAATACTTCAGGATCGAAGTACTCAGGCCCCTGCGCCCAAAACTCCAAGAACAATTAAGCTCCCTCTATGTTTGTGGCTTTGTTTGAAAGTTCAACCTCCATAAGATTCATCAAAAATCCATACCCTCCCCGAGTTCAATTTCTCCTGCAATCTCTGAGGTTCCTCCACCGCCCCATCTCTTTGTCACCTTCAATTAGGTATTTTTCTGAATTTGCAGAGGCGGTTACTGTATTCTTTTGACATAGTGGGTTCATTTGTTTGAGGTCAGCAGTCCCTTTTGACAATGTGACTTTATGATTTATCTTATGGGTTATTTTAGTTTGTTTAATATTTTATTACTTTTAATCATGACTTCTTTTAAATACCAAATTAATATTTATATTCAATTCCCTTTTCAATAATATATGGTATATTTCCATATACATATGTTTATGTTACATATGTCCTTTTAATTATATTTCTTTGGTTCCCTTTGTTGACATAGTTATATTTTTATATTTCCTTAATTTCCTTTATATTATAATTAATACAAAAGTATAACTTCATTATTATACTTAATAATTAACATTAATTACTATAATATTATGTTATAGTGCTTATTTAGTTAATATAATTCATAATATTATAGTTACCTTTTATTTTGAATAATACTTTGTATTTACTTTTATTCAGGATAATATGTTAATGTTGGTTTACATAGTAAGCAACTCATCTTAATGTCTACATTATACTCTGTCGAGTTTGGTATTTACTCAGTATGTCAAAATTGGACATTTCATAATTAGTTAACATGTATACTAGTGCAATGCATGTGATGCATGCATATGTATCTATCGTATGCATGCTAACATTCACATCTTTAATTCGAGATGGGTTTTTACATTCACCTCTCCTTTAGAAAACTTTGTCTCGAAGTTAGGGTAGATAAAGCGTATTAGCAATTATTATAATCATGTAATGATTGTGTTCCATAATTGAATTTTGGACACTTTAAAATTTTTGTTTTGAACATTTTTAGTTTTATAACCGTAATAAGAATTCTCTGCTCCTGCCGAATTCTCAAACTATTCTAGAGTCATCCTATCCTTCCTAATCTATTCCACTCCCATCCTATCCATCCTCTACTAGAATATTCCATGGTGTCAGTTATACTGACCTAACCATTCATAGACCTCAAGGTTGACAATGTCGACTATATCGACCTGATTTCTCAGTAAGCATCAGGTAGTCATCATCACATGTCTAGGGGAGCATGACTGTTATAGGACAAATTGACCTCCTAATCAACTCATACGAGAAAGACAAGATGACTGAATGAATAACCATAGTTGCAGGCCCAGAATCCACACTAATGCTCTTTGTACACTGACAACTTGCTTTATAAAGCTCGTTACCAAGCATAAAGGAGCATTAGTCAGCCTGCTAACTCTTGTTGTTAGACCAAGGGGAGCGTTAGTGAACTTAAGTGATGTTCAAGAGGTTATGTCAATGAATCTGCAAATAAATATCTAGATATTAAATCCCTAAATTTGTGCAAGTAAAGCAGGGAAACTCCAAAAATCAAGATATTTGGAGAAATTCTATTCCGAGAACAGAGGCAAATGGGAAAAAGTTGGTAAACAAGGCAGGTTCATGGTTTTTGCCCAAATGAACTACAAGTGGACTTGGGCAGCCCTAATTCGATTGCTATATAAGCAAGGGGAGGGCCATTACAAAAGGGTCAGAGCATTTAGAAGGATAGCACATGGTGCTGTTGTGATATTGTCATATTCTTGAAGGAGCTAGCTGAAAGAAGGAGAGAGAGAGAGGAAGAAGGGATAAGGAAGGCTAATACAACAGGGTTGTTGTAATCACTCTTCTATTCTGAATATAGGACTGCAGTTGTGTTCCCTACTCCAAAGTGTCGATGATATTGTGCATTTATTTGTTCATTCTGATGCTTGTTGTGTTGAGTAGATAAGTTATACATTTATACATGTTTGTTATGAATTATTACATTAATTGTCAGAAGTATATGCTGTGATTGGTTTGCTTCGTTCTTTTGTGCAGGAATCATCTTGGAGCTGGTTAGGAGGAGTTCTTCTTACCACACAGAGATCCCCAAGCGAATCTAGAAAGAACCAAAGGTGATCCTTTCTCCATATCCTGTCAATATATGTCTGATAGATGAACATGTGTGTAATAGGTAGCTTTTGCAGATAACCTTACAGTCTGTCGGAAGTCCCAGGAAGACTTTCGAGGGTAGTTTTCATCCCGTGGATTTTACCCCATAGCAGAATTGGCGACTCCGTTGGGGACTATACATTTAGTTTTCGATTACCCAGACTCCTCTCATATCTCTTCTCTCTTCTATGAGCTTCCCACTTCTTCATATCCTTCTCTGATCCACCATATAACTTGTTACATCTTGCAAAATTGCATTCTCTTCAGAAACTGATCCCAAAAGCCCACTTTTTGAGTTCTTTCCCTCACTAACGTAGGTTTTTGGTCTACACAGAGCTTTATAAAGCTCTTTCACTGTGCACAGGGAGGGTTAGTGGCCAAACTAAAGCTCTGTTTACACACAGACAGAGCGTTAGTCTCCCATTTCCATGTTTTTCAAGAGATTTTGTGGACCAAAAGTAGGGGGGAACTTGTCTCAGGGGCCAAAGTAAGATCTGCAACAGTATCATGCTAACAAATTTGGTGTGTTAAAATTTATTTTTTAAGAAAATGTTTTAGTTTTTCTCTCATAAAATAAATTTTTATTGAAAGAAAAGTTGATAAACTGTATATCTCCTTCTGTCGAAAAAGTTGTACGCTGCTTTGTTTTGGTTCAATAGTTGTTAGGGAATATTGAAAAAAGAAACTTTTGGTTATGCAAAGTGTTGAATGGCTTTAGATGCACTGACGAATCCATGAATATGTGAAATAATACATGTGTAGAATACGACTTGTTTGCATAAGGAATTGAAAAAAAAAATTCAAAGCATTGTTTTGCATGGTTTATTGTGTCGAGAGTCTCATCATATTCATACGTCAACACCCCCTCCGAAGACAAATAATCAAGTACACTAAAATTTACACTAAAAACAATCAATTACTCTTTTTAGAGCAAACCAACATTAGATAGATTAGGACCTTGGGAAAAGAGAGTGAGTCAACTACCCAAGATTGAAAATCAAACTAGTGTCGTTAACGAGTGAAAAATCCTTCTGCACTCATATTACCAGGACCACTCCACTCACAACGGAGCGAAATGTGAGACAGCATCGAACTGTAATCGAAGGTAGCCCACCTTCTTTTACAACTCCTTTGGGCATTCTATGTATCGGGGGTCCCTTCGGGGATTTCGAAACTGAGTTAGGGACTCAAGTATCCTGCCCACACAACGTGTTGTCTACGACTATAGCCCCCTTGGTAATGTCTGTGATTTGAGGTATCTCTAGTGGCCAATACTTCTAGGTACTCACCTAAGGTGATTGGGATGGGCTATCCTGGTACCTCAAACGGACGGACCTACTTTGTCTTCAATTTTTGGGAGGGTGCTCATCTTCACGAGAGTACTTGGCCCCTCAATCTGAGGCTTGAGCGAAGCTCAAAAGTAACCGTAATCGTACATTTGGCCATCCTTCTCTATTACTCATTGAGAGACTGGGTTTCATCTCCAGTAATCGGTGTTTATCAGATGAGGTAATTTCCCTCTATTTGTTGATTGTCATATTTAGTGTATTTTTTCTTTTTAGGTACCTGAGTGCTATCGTTTTTTGAGACTTAAAGAATATCACCTTAAAATTTATTTGATAAAACTTACCAGTCATTATGGCTACATCTGGCCCTCATCGTCAATCCAGATGGTTGTTAGGACTTCCTCCACTCATTGTGGAGGATCTGTCAAGATCCACTGACTTGGATTCCTCATCTTCAAGGAATCAGTCCCCTAAATCGCACATGGAATCTGTCTGGACGATCGATGATTCTAGTTTGCTAGAGGATTTCTTCAAGGAAGGATTTCTTCCTCATTTTAACACTCCGCTTACAGATTTGTCGGAACCTATCGTTGCTCCTGTGGTACCTGTACTTCACTCTTCATTGGGAGGAACTGTCCCATCTATTCAGTCGACACCTCAAGGGTTGTAGAATTATGGAGACGCTGTGAGTCCTCTACCACTTCCCCAGTCAATGGTCATCACAACACCGATAATATGGAACCCCGCAATCCCCTTCGTCCCAGGTACTGCTACTCACATAACACCCTCTATAAGTGGCACCCAGTAGATGCCAGGTTCCACTCCTATGATGCGCCAAAGCATACCTTCGACTAGTGCCACATATAGTGCTCCATATAACACTCAATGTGGCACTATGGGCACGGTTCTAGTTTACCAATACCAAGGTCGGTTGCTAATGTATGGTTCTAACCCCCAGATTCAGATATTTGGGGTGGTTCCCAATATGCACATGCCGACGGGGAATCTCACAGTTCCCCCGCCGTTCTCCGGCATGCATGGACAGTCACTGATTGACTTGACTGTACCCTCTGTCAATCAAAGCCATAAGGTTAGTTCTATGTCGGTTGGGAATCCACAAGGGATCCCCACCCAATCCATGGGGGCACCCTACTCACAAATTCAGATGAGTCAAGGGGGCACTGCTTATATTGGGGGCAACTTCATACCCCAGTATCAAAATCCTCATGGGAATCCACTTTACAACACCGTACCACAAAGCAACTGCTACACCATGTAGCCCATGTACACCATGGGGAACCAAACGATGGGAGGAGCGTAGAGATCCTCAGGTCATCTGTCATCACCATGGTCCGAGTCGGGGGCACCCAACAATTTGCATTTTTTGGTAACATTGGATATCCCCAACTTATACAAGTTGAAAAACGACCCCATCTACCATAACCTACAATGGCTGTCGATCCCGCATAAAACACCGGCGGATATTCCTAAGTTCAACGAAAAACAAGGGGAGGATCCAGGCACTCATGTCACCACCTACCATCTATGCTGTGTTTCTAACTCCATGGTGGAAGACAGTGTTCGGTTGCGTCTTTTTCCCCGCACCCTCACTGGCAATGCTGCAAAGTGGTATATTGAGTTATCATGCGCGTTATTGAATACCTTTGACGCTTTAGAAATGGAGTTCCTAAAGCACTTTCAGTTACCTATCTCTTATGAGACAGGGACGGAGCTCCTTACTTCGTTTCATCAAGATACCGCCACCCACATCTCCGATCATATCCATGAATGGAGACATAGGCAGAGGTTAGTCAAAGCTCCCATCCCTGATTTTCTCTTAACAGACTGGTTTTGTAAGTCATTGCTCCCACAAATCACTAGAGATGTCACTTTAGGTGGTGCGGTCACAGAGGACCAATCCATACATCGTGCCTAGCACTTGGATTTAATTTATTCACAGTCTGGCACTCTCTACGACATTATCCGCTATGCTCGCAGTAACCCCAATCCTCCCACCACCCAGCACCCTAGAGCGCATGCCGACAGGATCTTCGGTGCAACCTTTCGGGTCGTTGTAAAACAACTCAGTGGTTTTATTGCCAAGTTGGCAGTGGTCCACTCTACCAAAACGACTGCTCTTCCTACCACTGCAGTTAACTCTGTGCAGTCTACACAGAAATCCAGTGGCAAGAACAAGAAGAAACAGAACAAGACCGCTCCTTCTGAGGAACAGTCATCTAAGCAGCCCAACCCAAAACAGAAGGCTGTTGTGCCTACTGATGCGGAAAAGGATAAAGGCACCAACTATTCGTGCAAACTATATCTTGAAGATCATGCAACCTGGTGTTGTCCTCATCTTCAAGAATGCACGGATTACCTTGCTAAAGGAGATTCTGGTAAGGCACATGTTTTCCTTAGAAATCCTTTTCCTACTCAACAACAGCAAAATCTCGTTGCCAACCAACTGCAACCCATGTCAGGGGGCAGCGACAGTTCGCAACATCCTTTAGCTGGAGAAGGATCTTCTGTCGTTTACACATTTGGAACGTTAGATCTCACCACAAGAGCCAAATGTTATGGAGCTCTTGTCGCTCCGGTAGCAGAACTATCCTCAGGTCAAAACCCATCGCCGCCCAATGATTTTCAAATCGAAAGGTCGGTTGAGGACTTTGTAATTCGACCCCCCAAGGGGGCACTTCGACGCACAACGCACAACACATCTGCACGTGCTGCCCAACACTACAACATCGTAGAGGATTTTGAGCAAGCGCCGTCGGCCATGTCGGCGCTTGAAGTATCACAAACATGGCCCAGCCAAAGCAAAGCTTTGCTTTCAGCTATCGAGGGTATTGACCCTACGGATTCCATGCTTTTCCATGCCTCCCCTTTCTCACCAACTTTCATTTCAGGTGCATATCACTTCGAAAGGTAAAGGTATACACCGAACTGTCATCGACGAAGGTGCTTCAACCTGTGTCATGTCGGCTTCATGTTGGCTCGCCTTGGGTTCCCCAACCATCTCCCCGCCGTAGAACTCCCTTAAAGATTTCAACGGCCACACCTTTGTCCCAAAAGGATACTTAGTCAGTTTTCCCATCAATTTGGCTAGGAAAATAGTAACGGTGGACGTAGAAGTCGTAGACAAAAAACTCGACTATAATCTGTTGCTGGGTCGTAGTTGGACATATGCCATGACGGCCATCGTATCTACTATCTTTCGCATCATCCAATTTCCATTGGATGGAAAGGTTATTACAGTAGATCAGTTGTCTTTCTACACCCCTGATTATTCACCATTACCAAGTGGCTTTGTACCCCTAGTAGGAGGTGGAACTGACAGTTACGTCAGTTTAGGTACCGGTCTACTGAAGGCTTCTTCCCTCATGGGTTGTTTCCCTCTTCAGCCGCCGAAGGTTCCACAATCAGTCAACATGCTTTCATCTTTTCCTCATGAACAGACCGATCCATGGATCCTACTGGCTCCTTCAGACATTGACACTTACGAAGAACAAATGTTGTTGTCACCAACTGAATTTGCCTGCGAAGCCATTCAAATTGCATCCAAATCTCTGGTCACTTTGGTTTCGGCCAATGGTACCACTGCCCCTCCCATAACCACTCCTTCTTTCGATCCACTCAATCAAGTCCTATCAGTGGACAAAGCTATTAGAGAGATCACGAGGTTAGAAGAGCAACCTTGGGAGAATTCACACCATCATGTTTCGATATCTAATTCAGACATGATGCCTCTTCAAATCTTGTCACCTGACACACATGAAATTGTTTCCTCACCGTATACGACTATCCAACTTTTAGACTCGGATGGAAACAGGGGCAATATTTCACAAACATTACTCCCTGATATTTCTGTCATGACAGGTATCGTGGAAAACATACAGAGTGGAGCCAATCACAATCCTGAGGAAATTGTGCACTTCACCTACCCGTTTAGGGACTTCCGCGATATTTTTCCTTGGTCTTATGAGGAAATGCATGGCATAGACCCTTCTAATGTCAAGCATGAGATCGAGAAAGATCGAACATTCTTTTTATGGTATTTTTCTTGATTGTTAATCTGAAAAACCTAGAGTCTTCTTCTTTGGGCTCGTTAAACTACTACAAAGACGGATAGAGCACTGTTAGGGATATTTAATTGCTCTTTAAAAATATAAACATCCCCGAGCTTTTGTCGGTGCCCTCGTTAAATCTAGGCAACGATAGATAGAGCACTGTTAGGGATATTTTATTGCTCTTTAAAAAATATAAACATCCCCAAGCTTTTGTCGTTGCGCTCGTTAAATCTATGCAACGATAGATAGAGCACTTTTGGAGACATTTTATTTCTATTTAAAAAATATAAACATCTCTGAGTTTTTGTAGTAGATCTCGTTAAACATATATATCACAATCCGTAAAGCAGTTTTAGGGATATTTTAACGCTCTTTAAACAATATAAACATCCCCGAGTTTTTCATCATTTGCACTCGTTAAATATATGCAAACGATGCTCTGAGCACCTCTTTTTTGATCTTGTTCTAGCTCATAAACTGAAAAAGACCAATGGAGCATCCTTTTTAGGCACTTTTTTCTCGCTCTTTAAACTGAAAAAATCCCGAGCTGTGTCTTTTTGCTCGTTAAACATGCGAAAGATGACCCGAGCATTATTTCAGGTACTTTTTTCAAGCTCGTTAAAAAATGAAAAATCCCGAGTTTTTGTTACTGAGCTCGTTAAAGTGTCACGACAAAACACAAATTTAGTCTGTCGCCTCGTACCCGTAACAAAATGAGGTCAACATCTATTGGAAAAAGGTTTCTCTTTATCCGGGTCCAATAGATTAAATACAGAAAAGTAACCACTACGGGTATACTATTAACCTTTTGTCGCACCCGATTAACAACTATGACAAAGGGACCATCATGGAGTCTCTCTTTACAATCTTTTCAGACTCTCTAAAGATGAAAAGATCACCAAGTTGTCTAGCCTGGACTCTTTAAATACACAGACAAGATATAGAGTCGTTCTTTTTACGATAGTTTTCAAACTCTTAAAAGATGAAAAAATCTACAAGTTTCCCTGTCTGGACTTATTAAACTAATTAGATAGGGCAAAGAGTCGTTATTTTGGCAATCCTTTTCAGACTCTCTAAACACAAAAAGATCGATGAATTTACTCGTCTGGACTCATTAAAAATTAAACGGGGAAAGTGGAAATACAATCGTATCCTGAAGCGTGGTTTGGCAGCAAAATTTCCCTTGAACATGGCACTCCCTCAGATAAACCATCATTTTGATAGCCTCTCAATATGAACCCTACCAACCTATGAGTTTTTAGCCTATATACCCTGATGCCATTGCATCTCTGTATCTTAAACACTTTGTAGTGTTCATGAGTCTAGTGTTGTCTAGTTAAAACCGTTGTCGTGCCTTCTATTGTTCAAGGGTCCCTACTTGTTTCCTCGATCAACTGACCCTACATATCCTTTCATCATGCCCTCCGTTTTTTAGACCCAAAAGCTCAAAATATTCTTCAAAAAACAAAATCATCCTTGTCCGGTTTCGTGTCGACTGATGTAGGACACGTCATTGCCTACCTTTCGACAGGTTCCTTCCTATCAACTTCAACACTCTATCTAGGAAGGTAACACAGAAACACATTCAATGCCTTGGTACTTGCAGACATTAGTGGCAGGTTACCTTGTGCTTGATCACGGGTTTTCATTATTGGCTCTTGGTTAAGCAATTCTACAAGTGTTCAACGACAAAAAATCTTTCACACTCACTAGTTTGCACTGTGCATCTTGGAGACGATCACCATTATCGGTGGCCTTCCTCGCATCTGTTAACAGTCTCCATTATTGGCTAGTAATCATATGATTCCGTGCATGTTCGACGTCAACTCATTTTATCACATGTCCGATCTATGATGTTCGGTGAAGCAGGAATCAAGACCCCGGGTAGAGGCTTGCATCATTCAGCCTTGTTTCCTCTCCCAAGCTGCGATATTATTCTTTGAAGACAACCATTTTAGGATAATCTATTATGACACTGGATCCGTCCTGTGCCATATTGACGGCCAGCATTGTTATATCTATGAGGAGAAAGTTACTCGGACATAGCTACTGAGCATGGGAATGCCCGACTCAGGACATGATTTTAGCAGTTCATATATATGTACTTTTGTTGTACCAGGTTTTCCTTCCCGCCCGAAACTTCTCTCTCTCTCTACAAAGATTTTGACAACAAACTATAGTATTTTCATAAAGTATTTCGGGCATCGTCTCTGCCTTTGATCTCATACTTTAGGGGGGCATCTGTTATAGGACAAATTGACTTCCTAATCAACTCAGAGGAGGAAGACAAGATGACTAAATGAATGACGACAGTTGTAGGCCCAGAATCCACACTAACACTCTCTATACACTGACAACCTGCTTTATAAAGCTTGTTACCAAGCATAAAGGAGCGTTAGTCAACTTGCTAACTCTTGTTGTTAGACCAGGGGGAGCATTAGTGAACTTAAGTGATGTTCAAGAGGTTATGCCAACAAATCTACCAATAAATATCTAGATATTAAATCCCTAAATTTGTGCAAGAAAAGCAGGGAAACTCCAAAAATCAAGATATTTGGAGAAATTATATTTCGAGAACAGAGGCAAATGGGAAAAAGCTGGTAAACAAGGCAGGTTCATGGTTTTTGCCCAAATGAACTACAAGTGGAGTTGGGCAGCCCTAATTTGATTGCTATATAAGCAACGAGAGGGCCATTGCAAAAGGGTCAGAGCATTTAGAAGGATAGTACATGGTGTTGTTGTGATATTGTCATATTCTTGAAGGAGCTAGCTGAAAGAAGGGGAGAGAGAGAGGAATAAGGGATAAGGAAGGCTGATACAACAGGGTTGTTGTAATCACTCTTCTATTCTGAATATAGGACTGCGGATGTGTTCCCTACTCCAAAGTGTCGGTGATATTGTCAATTTATTTGTTCATTCTGATGCTTGTTTTGTTGAGTAAATAAGTTATACATTTATACATGTTTGTTACGGATTCTTACATTAATTTTCAGAAGTATATGTTGTGATTGGTTTGCTTCGTTCTTTTGTGCAGGAATCGTCTTGGAGCTGGTTAGGAGGAGTTCTTCTTACCACACGGAGATCCCCAAGCGAATCTAGAAAGAACCAAAGGTGATCCTTTCTCCATACCCTTTCAATATATGCCTGATAGATGAACATGTGTGTAACAAGTAGCTTTTGCAGATAACCTTACGGTCTGTCAAAGTCCCGGGAAGACTTTCGAGGGTAGCTTTCATCCCGTGCACTTTACCCCATAGCAGTGACTCGCACATTCCTTCCATGACTCTAGGTTTTGGAGGATAAATGGTGGGTAATACCTCCACCCCTCCTAATGGGACTAAAGTCAACACCCTATCATGGAATCTCATTGACCTTCAATTTTTCTTGGAGTTTTGTCATCATGTGGTCATTTTGGTAACGATGTTATCTGTAATGTAAATGCTTGTCCACACATCATAGCATACACATTAATATATTCATGGTAACATTCTTGGCCATATCTAACTCATGTTATTTAGCTTTCATATTAAAATGTAATCATTATTTTATTTCTATCTCATCAATCATATCAATATGCAGAAATGCGATAAAATTATAGCTCTCTCATCCATAACATAATTCATAGTTTAGATTTCATCACAAAGTTAATCAAATACTAAACTTCATACTGGTATTCATAATTTTAACCCTACTAATTTAAATAACATATCTCATATTGGTATCCATGTACCAGTAGAATTAAGCAAATAACATATATCTTGTTCCAGTGACATAAAATTCATTTTTACATATGATCACCACTAAAATAGTTTTAAGTATCTAATTTAAAGTAAATATATACAAAATATGGGTTTAAGTTCTTCAAAATTGACACAAGTTGGGGTATCTCTGACATATGATCTTTGTATCTTCCCAGGTAGATGATCCAGGTCTATACTTGTCCCACTGCACCTTGACTTGGTCTACCAAACGGTTCCTGAGTTGTCGAATCCTACGTTCCAATATACGTAATGGTTCGACCGCAATGGTTCCCTCATCTGATACCTATAGTTCCTTCCATTGAAGGTTATGAGATTTGTTAACAATGTAATGTCTTAATACAGATACCTGAAATACATTATGAACTTTAAAGTGGGATGGAAGTGCAAGATGATATGCGACAGGTCCAACTTTTCCCAAGACTTTGAATGGTCCAATAAATTGGGGTGACTATTGAGTTGTGTTATATTCTTTCCAAAACTAATCTACGTAGTGAACCAAGGGGTTAGAGGGGGGGTGTAGCTGCCCCTTCATTGTGCCAATTGTGCAGCGAGGGGGTCACAAGGGGGGTAGCAACCCCCCTTATCCGGGGGGTTTGAGGGGGGCGAGTAACCCCCCTCTACGGGGTCTGGGGCAGTGCCTTGGGAAAAAAAATTTGGACCCTATATTAGGTTGGGCAGACCTACCTATGGTTTTTCAGTCCATGGTATTAGATGCTTTGGCATGTATAAATATGTATTGTAACATTGAAAGGAATATAATGAAAAACCAAGCTGGTAGTCCCGATTTTGGAATCTAGGGGAAAATCTCTGTGTATATGTGTTTTATGTGTTATGCTCTCACTTTGTTTATTTTTTGTGTGTTAGATTCGTATGCAGGTAATTTCTATACAGGGTTAAAACCTACATTTAGTATCAGAGTTGTTTTTGGCTTCAAGGGGATGCCTTTATCACTGAGTAGTTTCACTCAGGCATGTGGTAGACCCTGTTTAGTGGGAGATCTACGAGATCAATTCTGGTGGTGAAATAAGATGGCGAGCAGTGGAAAGATAGAGATCGAGAAGTTTAATGGTCATAGTTTTGAGTGGTGGAAACTCAGGATGGAGGATCTGTTGGTGGATAAAGATCAGTGGATCATGGTAGATCCGGGTACTAAACCAACAGGAGTGTCCAATGAAGAATGGAATAATTTGGATCGGAAGGCAAAGAGCACAATACGATTTTGTGTCTCAGATTTAGTATTGTTGAATGTATCAAGGGAAGCTACGAAGAAGGCTTTGTGGGACAAGTTAGGGACTTTGTCTAATCTAAGTCTCTGGTGAATAAATTGTTCCTATGGAAAAAGCTATATAACCTGAGGATGAAAGATGGAGACTCGATGATTCAATGGGTGAAATGGAATACCAAACTGATAACATCATAAAATTACCTATATGTTGGAGGTATCGCACGCGCTCCTCTGCTAGGTTCCCACTGTCGCCTGCGACTTTGATTCGGCCCTTGGCCTTTTGGCATGGCCCCTCTGGAGGTTCCACCGGAGGAGGCAATTCTTCAACAAGCCTTCTCCGACTTGGTCAGGTCTTTACCTCCACAGTGAACTCGGCCCACAGTTTCGAAATTTGTGAAAAAACTTGATGGGTTGCAGGAAGTATCTTTACCTCCAACCTTGCCTCACATGGCTGCCCTTGCTTTGGCAGAAAGAGGACTTATTGGACAATTTGCAGGACTCTCTCCCTCTCCAAAAACAGTGCAGAGATGGGTGGAAAGGAACTAGTCAAATAAAACACAAGGAAAAATCTCTATTAGATGTTGTGGGAAATGATATTTCACCTTCCATTTTGAAACAAAAGAAGACAAGGACTTGATCTTTTGTAATGGGCCTTACTTCATGGACTCCAGAGGATTATATCTCAACAAATGGACTCTAGACTTTGATCCAGAGCTGGATATACCTAGTTTTGTTCCTGTTTGGGTCTGGCTTCCTCACTTCCCCCTCCACTGCTGGGGATATGAATCAGTTCGTGCTATTGGAAATGCTGTAGGGAAATATATCGATTGGAGTGAGCCTAAAGACAACATGCAAGCTTGTGTGTGCATTTGTGTAGAAGTTGATTTGGGCAAAGGACTGCTAGAAGCTATCAAGCTCAAGGTTGATGATTGGACTCATATTCAGCAACTTGATTACGAGTAGATACCCTTTAAGTGCAAGGTATGTCATGAATACGGCCACTTTGCTAATCGTTGTACTAAACTTCTTAATGTTGAAAACACTCCACAAGAAGAGCAATGGGAAACAGTAAAAAAAAAATTAGCAGCCCCTAACTCCAAACCATCTCATGAAGCTGGCCCATCTTCTCGACCTCCCCCTAATCCTCCACCCTCACCCACCCTCCCCTCCCTCCCTGATAGCCAGCCTGATCCTCTTCCCTCCTCTCCTTCCTCCAATCCCTTCCACATCCTCTCTCCTCCTGAGGATACCCCCACTCCTGTGATTCAATCTGACCCTTCAGACTCCCCCCTCCCTCTGATCATCTCTTTCTCCCTCCCGCCTGATCCCACCCCTCTCAAAATCACTAGAAGCAACTCTAAGGAGCATGGTGCCACCCTAGACAATCAAAAGAAGCCTGGAAGAAAATCAGCCAAACAGCACAGAGATGAAAATGCACAGAAAGATATAGCAATGGGCCTTTAGAATCCCATAGAATCATATATCTTAGGACAAATTGACAAGGACTCAGGAAACAAGGATCAGGGAGGAAGAGAAACTCCTTGTAATCCTCAATTGAAATGATACAAGTTCTCTCATGGAACAGCAGGGGATTAGGGCACTCCTCCAAAGCAAATGCCTTAAAAGATCTAATAAACCAAGAGAAACCAGATATTGTTTTACTTCAAGAAACAAAGCAGGGACAGCTAGAAATGAACAAAATTATTGAGAAGCATAAGCAATACAAAGGAAGTGTTTGTGAATCCAGAGGAGCCTCAGGAGGAATTGCTACGCTCTGGCATCAAGCTAAATGGAACAATACAGCAGAAATAATAGAACAACATTGGATCAAGATTGTCTTGAAGAACAACATGAGCGGCCAACAGCTAGTCATCTACAATGTCTATGCTCCGAATCATTACAGGGATAAGGAGCTTTGTTGGGACTCTCTCAGCAACAATATAGCGGAAGAAGATAACAGCAACATAATTTTAGGAGGAGATTTAAATCTCATTCTGCATGCTAATGAAAAACGCGGAGGCAGCTTCTCCCCAAACCCTTTTAGAAACCAACTGGAGAATATTATGCAACATGGTGATCTTGTTGATATAATCCCAAAGAATCGCAAATTTACATGGAGTAACCGTCGGTTAGGGAAAACCAATATAATGGAAAGGCTTGATCGAATTTTAGTGAATGTAACCTTTCTATCCTCATTTACAGTAGTTCACGCCTCCATTCTTCCCTTTGCAGCTTCAGACCATTATCCTACCACTTTAACTCTCAAATCTCATTGCCCTCTGGGCCCTCTCCCCTTCAAATACAGCTCTTTATGGAATGACATTGAGGAAGTCAAAGAATTGATCCAGCAAACCTGGAGAAAGCACATTGAAGGTTCTCCAAGCTTCATTTGGGAAAGCAAACTTAGGAACGTTAAAAATGCACTCAAGGATTGGGAAAAAACTCACTACAAAGAGCCAGAAATGAAGAAAAGAGAAGTGAAAGCAAAAATTGAAGACCTCCATCACACAATGGAAAAGAAAGAGTACCATCAGGCAGAAAAAAATCAGGAAGAAAATCTCTACAGTCAGCTATATAGCATCAGAAGAGAAGAGGAAGAGAAATGGTGAATTAAATCGAGACAGCTTTGGTTGAAGGGCGGAGATAGGAATACGGCTTTCTTCCACAAGCAAGCCACAGTTCGACAAATCAGAAATAGCATAACTACTATCACAGATAACATGGGAAATCAGCAAACTAATCAAGCTACTACCAAAGAAGCAGCCTCAGAACATTTCAAAGAACTCCTAACTGAAAAAGGTAAAGAAGAAGACTATGCTGATCTTTTACAGCATATGACAAAGAAGATCACTGCAGAAATGAATGAAAGACTGAGAAAAGAGATAGATGAAGAAGAAATCAAAGGAGCCATCTGGGCCCTTAGTTAGAAATAATTAATTCCTACTTGTCTATGGTTGTAATTCTCCATTTGAGGAGTTTGTTCCTACATAATAGGAATTTAGTTTCTCCTAGTTTAGTGTGTGGTTGAGAGAATCTCTCAACCACACTACTGTACGTCTAAGATAGGATTCCTATCCTGAGACTATTGATTGTATAAATATGTGTGTAATTTCCTCATTCAGATAATAGAGAATATATTGCTGTATACAATTTTATCTTGGTATCATAGCAGATAGGAAGAAGTTAGACCCCAAAGCTCTGAAACGTATATTTGTTGGATATGGCACTGAGTATAAGGCATACAAGTTATATAATCCTGTGACTCATAAAGTTTTTGCAAGAAGAGATGTTATTTTTCATGAACAGGCTGAAGATGGAAAGGAAGATTCTAACAGTGATAGCCACATTCCACTGTTAATAGAAGTAAACAGTGAAGAAGATGAAGAGCAGGAGCAGCAGCAAAAACAGGAAGAAGAAGCAGCAGATAGTATAATAAGTGATGATGCAAGCCCGGAAAGCGCTGAAACAGATAGAGTTGAGGTAAGTCCTCTACCTAGGAGATCAGGTAGGAAGACTAGACTACCTGCTAAATTGAGAGACTATGCTTTAATGTCTAAAATATTGAACATTGTAGAACCTGCAAATTATGAAGAAGCAAGTAAATCAGATGCATGGAGGGCTGCAATGCATGAGGAAATTGAATCAATATACAGAAACCATACTTGGGATTTAGTTGAGTTGCCTGAAGGAAAAACCCCCATAGGATGTAAGTGGCTGTATAAACCAAAGATAAATGCAGATGGGAGTGTAGAAAAATTCAAAGCTAGACTGGTAGCAAAGGGTTACTCACAACAAGAAGGAATAGATTTCGATGACACCTTTGCCCCTGTAGCTAAATTAAATACAATTAGAATGCTAATTTCTTTAGCAACAAAACATAAATGGAAGCTACACCAGCTAGATGTTAAGTCTGCATTTCTGAATGGTGAATTAAAGGAAGAAAACTATTTAGTACAGCCTCCTGGTTTTGTGAAAAAGGGGCAGGAACATTTAGTGTGTAAATTGCATAAGGCACTTTATGGTTTGAAACAAGCACCCAAGTCATGGTATGAGAAAATTGATTCATTTTTTATACAGCATGGCTTTCATAGGAGCCTCAACGATCCAAACCTGTATACCAATTTAAATAAACAGAGGCAGATTATTTTGATTTCTTTGTATGTGGATGACATGATCATAACAGGAAATGCAAATAATTTGATCAAAGAAATCAAGCAGAAAATGTCACAAGTATTTGAAATGAAAAACCTTGTAGATCTTCATTATTTCCTAGGATTGGAGGTATGGAAAGAATCTGGTCAAACTTTTCTTACTCAAGGGAAGTATGCCAGAACCCTATTGGAAAGATTCAGAATGGAGCAGTGCAAAACAGCAGCAACACCATTGCAGCAGAATTTAAAGTTAAGCAGTGACGATGGCACAAAACAGGTGGATGCCACTTTGTACAGACAGCTAGTGGGAAGTTTGATATATCTCATGACAACTAGACCTGACCTGGCATATTCTGTTAGTGTGCTGAGCCAGTTCATGTCCAAACCACTTGAAAGTCACTGGATTGCAGCAAAATGTGTGTTGAGGTACCTTAGTGGTACTTGTAATTATGGTATTTTATACACTGACATTTCTGATGTTACTTTAGCAGGTTATTCAGATTTTGATTGGGCAGGTAACCTGGATGATCAAAGATCCATCACAGGTTACGCATTTAGTATTGGATCCGGGGTTATTTCGTGGAGTAGCAGAAAGCAAAGTACTGTAGCACTATCATCATGTGAAGCTGAGTACCAAGCATTGTGTGCAGCCGCATGCGAAGCTATCTGGTTGAGGAGATTGCTCAGCGATGCAGGTGAAGTACAAAAAGAAGCAACCAGCATTAAAACTGACAACCAAAGCACAATAAAGCTTGCATACAATCCAGTTTTCCATAAAAATACTAAACATATTGACACTCAATTTCATTTTGTTTGAGAAAAGATACAGTCAAAAGAAATATGTGTGGAGTATGGTAACACTTGTGATAATTTAGCTGATATTTTTACTAAGCCTCTAGGGTGAGTAAAGTTTGAATTATTTAGAGGGATGTTAGGAGTGCAAAATAACCCTTTCTCCATTAAGGGGGGGAGTTAAAAATAATCAATATTATTTTGTATTAATGGAGAAATGGTTACATAGTTGTAACGTATCTCCTTAGTTTAGGATTTGTTCCTAGAGTTTAGTTGTTTGTTTACAACTACCAGATTTCTAGTGATGTATTTAATATTGTAATATTCATTTGATGAAAGGTAATACAACCAGTTAGCAATAATTAATTCCTACTTGTCTATGGTTTTAATTCTCCATTTGAGGAGTTTGTTCCTACATAATAGGAATTCAATTTCTCCTAGTTTAGTGTGTGGTTGAGAGAATCTCTCAACCACACTATTGTACGTCTAAGATAGGATTCCTATCTTGAGACTATTGATTGTATAAATATGTGTGTAATTTCCTCATTCAGATAATAGAGAATATATTGCTGTGTACAATTTTATCTCCCTTCAGCCAAACAAAGGACCAGGACCAAATGGCTTCCCAGTCGGTTTCTATAGGGAGCATTGGGAAACTATTAAAAAGGATCTCATCAAATTATTTAAATGGATTCAGCGGAAAAACAAAATGGGAGGTTATACAAATTCAACCCATCTAGCCCTCATCCCCAAGGAGAATCGACCCTCTAACTTCTCCCGTTTCCGCCCCATATCCCTTTGTAATTCTTCTTATAAAATCTTTACCAAAATTCTTGCAACCCGCCTCAAGCCTTTATTGCCAATGCTAATATCTGAAAATCAAGGTGGCTTCATGGCAAAAAGGCAAATTTCAGATTCCATCCTCCTAGTACAAGAAGCTATTCACTCAAGCCATACTAGAAACGAAAAGGGATTCATCCTGAAATTAGATTTGGCGAATGCCTTTGATAGGGTCAGACATTCTTTTCTATTTGCTACTCTCCAAAAAATGGGCTTTGCTTCTTCATTTCTCGACCTCATTAGAGCTTGCATCACTGGACCCTGGATAGCCTCCCTTGTTAATGGCAGGCCTGGCCCTGCCTTTCAATCTTCTAGAGGATTGCGGCAAGGCTGTCCTCTTTCCCCCTACTTATTTATCTTAATGGCTGAGTCCTTCAGTTGCGCCCTTGATCACAAGCGGCAGGCAAGTCTCATTACTGGCATCAAGTTTGAAGATGGAGTCAAAAATATCAACCACTCCCAATTTGTTGACGACACCCTGCTAATAGGAGGAGCATCTGCAATCATAGCCCGAAGATTCAAAGTTCTTTTGGACAAATACATGAGATATTCTGGGGGCATGATAAATCATCTCAAAAGTTGCATATATGGCTGGCATGCCCCAGCTCAAACCCTTCAAAACATAGCCAGCATCTTTGGGGTGCCTTGCAAATTAAATTGGGACCATTTCAGCTATTTGGGAATGCCAGTGAGTATAGGACCCATAAGAGCTGAAATATGGGAAACAACTCTTGATAAATTGAAAAGAAAAGTTCAGAAGTGGGGATCCACTTGGCTCAACCCAACAGGCTGATTGGTTCTACTTAAATCAGGTCTCTCTTCTCTTCCTCTATATCAGTTCTCCCTTGTTCAGGCCCCAGCCACTTTTCATCACAAAATGGAAAGTATCCTCAAGTATTTCCTATGGCAGGGAGGAAAAATTGAAAAAAAAAAAATTAACTTGGTAAGTTGGAAGCAAGTTATCCAAAGCCAGGAAAAAGGAGGACTTGGAATCAGATCTCCATTGCTTACAAACTTAGCCTTTGGTGGCAAGATAGTTTGGAGATTTATTGAGGGGCAGCAAGCTTGGTGGAAAAAAGTTCTTGAAGCCAAATATCTCAGCAGCCCAAGGCAGCAACTTCTAGCAAGTGACATTCTTGCCAGATGCAACACAAGAATTTGGAAACTTTGTAAAAACGTTATCTCCTTCATGGCACAAAATCTCTCTAAGGTCCCAAAAGGTGGTAGAAAAATCAATATTGGAGCAGATAAGATTATGGGGAATCAACCAATTAACAGCCAACCAGGTATGGACCAAATTCTCCTCTTTCTTCAAAGCAAAGGAATACATCGCTTAGATCAAATTTCTCAATGGGATATAAATTCTCAGGCATGGAAGGGATGGAGCTTCCCTCCTATCCCTAAAAATCTCAAAGAGAACCTTGACAGTCTGTTAGGTTCCTATACTAATAGGTTTCATTTTTCATGATTGACTGGGAAGTGCCAAATATGTTCATCCTTTTCATGCTGCAAAGGTTCCATATTTCAAAAGAGACAGAGAAAATTAAAAAATGTAAAGAAGGTATGCCTTAAAAGAATGATCAAAAGGCAAGAAAATGAATTGGTCAGAAAAAATGATAAAAATGAACCCCAAAGAAAGACCATGAAAGTGGCTAGTCCAAATGCCACTGCTAGCTTGATGGATGGCCCAACAGTTCAATCTGGACCATGCCATGTTTTAAATTGCTTGTTCTAGACTAGAGAATGAATATCTGTCCAAACAGTTCAAGCTTGGCAGATGAGTAGCTAGGTAGAGAAATGAAGGAGCCCAACTGCTTAATCTGGGCCCTTGGAAGAGATAAGGGTTGATTTAGGTAGGAGGGCAGTCAAAAGAAAAGAGGATAATCAGGGTTTGCAAGTCTAAGTGCACCCATTCAAAAGGAAGAAAAAAATGCTAGGTGTATTAGGTTGGGTAGGTAGTTTGAGGTTGCAGAAACAAGGTTTTGATCAGTTTTTGTCTTGTCAAAGGAGAGTGTTATAGAAATTTTTGGGCACTGCAACCCCAAGCATGAAATTTCCATAAACCAAAGGCTCCTAAGTCCCTAAAAGTGTTGTTCTAACCCCTAAAGGAACAAGGTCAACTGATTACAGCTTCTCCCAAAAGTTCTCCATGAAAACTGCTCAAAATTGGTCAAAACAGGATCATTTCAGCTGCTCCACTGGCCAAGTGCGTTGCATCTCACCTAAGTACACTGTGTGGGTTCGT
Source organism: Pinus tabuliformis (assembly GCA_031772625.1). Taxonomy (NCBI): domain Eukaryota; kingdom Viridiplantae; phylum Streptophyta; class Pinopsida; order Pinales; family Pinaceae; genus Pinus; species Pinus tabuliformis. The sequence continues at coordinate 896,562,708 of CM062805.1, forward strand.
TGCATTTCAAAAATCCCTTCTATGGGGTGCGATGGGCGAGAAATGACAAATGGAAGTGTCATTCCTCGAGGTGGAGAGGCAATGGAAGCTTCCAGAAACTTCTCCTGTGACACTTGCCTCTTTGAATTCGACCAAGGATGAGTAAGAGATCATCAATCTCCAAGTGGAAGCAAGAACTATCAGAGGGAAGACACTAATCAAATCACAAGCTGACTCATCCCCCTTACAGATATCTATATATGGATCCCTCATCCCAAAGATCCAGAGGTTGGAATTTTGCATATTGTAAGGAATTGTTGTTGGTTTCTTGAGACAAACATCAGATTGTTGGGTGATCTAAGCTTTGTATGAGGTGAAGATGGGCTTCCTTGCTGAGAGGTTGATGTTGGGTCAGAACAACTGGTTGTAACTCCTCTTGGCTCTTTCTTGTTTATCAATAAAAGCTTTTCAAGTTTTCCTCCATACTCTTGTGTCATTTATGTTTGCTGCATTTGTATGGTCAATTTACATCTGATCCTAGATTGTTTATGATTATAGATCCATGTTCTTGTATAGTGTTGTGCTACTGTGATCTTACAGGTACTCTGTGAAGCTGGGCGTGCAAGGGAACAAGTAGCGAAAGACTATCAAGGAAGAGAGGAATCGAACCAGGAGATTAACGCAAGACAGAGGTTGGTCTTCTTTGTTCCTCTCTATCTATACTTCATAAAGGAAAAACGAAAGTAGCTTTACTTTGTTTGTTTCTAAGGCAGCTATCACACCTTAGTGGGATAAGCAGTTCTGAGTAGACACTTTTCCCTTTAACAAAATGGCGACTCCACTGGGGACGAATTAGTTTGTTTGTTTATCTTCCTTGTTGTCTATTTCATAAACTTACAGACGGATTCTGAAGTTGTGTCAGGTAGCATTCGAACTGCATTTGCTATGCAAATGCAAAGTAGATAAATGCCACTTCAGTCCATCTCTGGGATCTGTTTATGATTTAAAAAACTGATTCACAAACTCTCTAATTGCCCTTGTGATAGCTCTTAGATCCTCCTTAGATCTACCCCTGATTGTTGCATTACTGATTACCTTTTGCTAAGCCAAAACCCATGAACTGAATTGCAAACTGTGACCCAGAACCCAAGCAGAGTCTCGTTTCTGACCCAGCACAGGTACTATTCTGAGAATCTGAACTTCAGCGCACTTCCCGAGTGGAGAAGGTGCGCTGCATTTCAAATTCCCTGTGTTACAGGTGCGCTGATCAGACTAGGCTTTGAGTAGTGTTGGTTTCTGTGATTCATTCTTTCCAGTTCTATTCATGAATTTTGCTGCCAGTGATCAGTATATGTCTGTTTGAAACCCCTTTTCCTTGCTGTTATTCTGCCTCCTTTGTACAAAATAATTGTAAATGTTTTTGTGTGTTTGTTGAGTCATTATCAGTTCTCCTTTGCAAAAAGTAACATAATCGCACTGTCGTCTTTTGATCTGAAAGTGTCGCAAGTGTCGATTTCGATCATAGGAAAGGGTTTGATTGCTGTTGATGGTCGATTATCCTGTTACTATTTTTTTGGTCTGAATTTGTAATTTTTCTAGTGTCGAAAACAAGTATTCATTTCAAAATCGTAAGGTATTGTGATCGTCTCCATTTTTTATTTCGAAAAGAAACTTGTTGATATTTGTCGCTTGAAAAGAAATTCAGATTTGTGCATCAACTTTCTTTTTATCATTCATATACTAAGAAAGTCGAAAACAAATCCATGCATGTGCATTTGCATTTAGACAGTCTGATTGGTTTGATTTAGGAAAGTGCATTTAGAGTGTGCTCTTTGCTCTTTGTGAAAGGATTCTGTCTTTCTTTCCTTAGTAGCTAGGATTTTCATTGCACAAAGAAGATAAAAAGATTGTTTATCATCTTAGATTGCATTTTAGGAATTACATCTACATCTCGCGGTGAACCTGAAAGGCAAACTTCATAAACAAGATCAACTATAAAATAAATTCAATGAACCTAACAATGCTTTGGAACCTAATGCACAACATTTAGAAGTCTAGGCTAAAGACGTATTCCTGCGTCGTAAAGCCTGGTAACTGTTGTTCTCACTTATGGTTGGGTGATTCCTCCACTTTGAGATGATAAGTGCCAGTACGGACTTGTGCTCCCATGTACCGTCGAGTATATTTTGGGAGACCACAATAGGCTTAATCCTTTATCCATAGGAAGCTGTGTCTGCCGCCCTATCGATCGCAATGCACTGAACACAGCATTCGGGAAGATTGACTGTCGTACCGTAAAAAGTATTCTGCAGTTTTGCGATTGGTTTGGTAATCCCTCTACCTAGATTTCCAGAGCAGTCCCTTTCGTTCCTTTTCAGACTCTTTAACAGAAAAGGTCCATCTGAGCACTTGTCACTTCAGGCTCATTAAAAATCGAAGGCGACTAGAGTCATCTTTTGTTTTTTCTCGACTCTTAAAAATTGAAAAAACAAGTTGTGTCAAAGCGTCTAAAATTTATTTTAAACGGAATATTCATTACCCTTTCCTACGTTGATCTTGGGTTGAGAAAATGGAATCCACCAACCAAGGAATTCCCCTTGGAGGAAATCCTAGTCCCTTCTCCTCTTGGGGAGATGTTGGTGCACCCCATATGGCCACATTTTCGCTTCCAGGACTGACAATCGGCTTGCCTGTATGGCTCTTCTCAACCTCTGTCGTTCAGAACACCGCAATTCCTGAACAATCGAATCAGCAACTAGACGAGTCCAGAGTTACCCACCAACCTTCTACTTCCTCTAATTCTTCCTCTCCTCCTTCCTCTTCGCTTGATGGGGCTGGTAAAGCCAAAAGTCAAGTACCTGAGAAGAAGAAGGAAAAGAAGAAGAAAGAGAAGAAGAAGAAGGAGCCAAAAGCGAATGGGGGCAAACGAGCGTCGTCTAGCGAAAATCCACACATTGCACTGACCAGGCCTAAATCGCCATGTGTCATTTTCAAAAGAGACCACTATCATATAGATTGTCCTTGCATCCCTCGGATCTTAAGGGACTGGTCTCCTCGTTTGCACAACCCGGTGTCGTCAACCTCTGATGATCATGTTGAAAACACACCGTCGACTAGTGAAAGTGAAGCCCCAGGACAAAAAGGAAAATATAGATTTCCTTGTAAACTGTGTGAAGGCGATCATGTCGTCCACCGTTGTCCCTTCTTAGACGAAGCTAAAAGAGTTTTGGATGATCGTCTGGTTTCACCATTACGACTTCCTCCTGGATATAAAAAACTCTTACCGAGTCCGTCACTAGTTGAAAATCCGGCTGGCCCGCTCAGGTGGTCGGCTGAAGCATCTATCATTGAAGACAAACCATCTGAACCCATACCAGACGAAAGTCAAAAGGTCGAGGCGGCAGTTGACCCGGTCTTGCCTTCAGAGGTTCCATCTTCAGATGATACAGTCACCGAAGAGAACAAGGATGACACCGTCCAAATTCTTTTCGTAAGCACAGACTCCAATGAACATGGGGGCAATTTACCCATTCCTTTACCGCAGGAAGGAAGTTCGTCAGAGTCATACTCGGCCGTCTATTCGGTCCCACCTCCAAGCAACCTAGTTGTCTCCTTTGATTGGAATCAACTAGGCAGACCCTGTTTACCAGCTAGTATACCATTCTGAATCATTGTTCAAATATATAGAATGGTTATGGTTGGTACCATCATAGATGAAGGGGCTTCTGTGAGTATCCTTTCCTCAACTACTTGGAAAGCGCTTGGTTCTCCATCGCTTTTGCCTGAGATGAGAAATCTAACAGGCTTTGATAAAGGAACCAGTCGACCGTTAGGGATCCTTCCCAATGTGCCAATAACATTGAGAGGGAAAACCGTTCAAATGAACGTAATGGTAGTCCAAAGACCCCTTGATTATAATCTACTCCTTGGATGAGACTATATTTATTGCATGGGAGCGATTGTCTCCTCACTCTTTAGAGTAATGTGTTTTCCGCACGAAGGAAGAGTGGTCAAGCTCGTAGACCAGCTTTCATTTCCCAGATCACACAGAGCAAATAGTCATATACCATCCCTGAATGGTCTTTTTACGCAAGAAATGTCTCAACATCCAGTCCGTCCACCTGATGAGCGCGAGTGATTCGGGGGACATGACTGAAACCCAGGGGGCATGCGCCCTGGTCTGCTTCGGCAGGAAAACTTTGGGTATAGGGTAGGTTTCCATGAGAGTATATGACCTCCGTACTCCCGTCCGTGATTGGAAGAGGGAGTTGGACTGGAATAAGATTCTCTTGTCAAAGTTATGTGGGTTGGTAGGCATTTCCACTCACCTTTGTCTATTTCAGTGGACATCGTCGAAGAAGTGTTTTGTTTACGCCGTGAATAGAACAATGTTTGGTAACCTGTAAGAGGTAGACCTCTCTCGGCAAAACAAATGTTTTGATGGAAAGAAGAAGGGGTAACCTTGAAACTTTGTTTTATACCTGGGGGCATGCAAACCTTTTGGCGTGCAAGCAAAGAGCGATCATTTATCTGTTTTTTGGATTGGTCGTTTCCTAACTTGCATTAAGAAAGGATGTGGGGCAAAACTCTAAAAATTGTCGTTTTTATATGAGACATTCTTATCACATGACTGGATTAATCGAGCAGTTTTAGCGCGGACTTCATGCTAGTTAAAAAATAAACATAAGCAATGAGCACATGTTCCTCCAGAGTTTAAGCTCATTAAAAAATGAACCAATTTCCGGTAAATAACCATCGTGAATGTAATACTTCAGCTTTTAAAGCCTTGGTCGTGTTTGCACCGTCACCTCCATTTTTGCATTGGCCGATCATTCACCTCCATTTGATTGTTTACCCATTTTGAGGAACAGCTGCGAAGAGTGATCTCACTAGCCATCCTTGTAACAATGTCGTGATTGGAAAATTCCAAACCTTACCTGTAATCAGTTACTACCCTTTTTATCACTCATTCCTCAAAAGACGAGTCTCCTTTAAGCTCTTTTCAATTTACTCGTAAAAGATGAAAAGATTTCCAAGCCATTGGCCTCTCCAGCTCATTAAAGGGACCGGAAGTGCTATCCCTCCTCTAAATTTTAATCTTTTAAATTTTAATCTTTTTGGACCTGAGGGATTATTACACAAAAAGATCGAGCGCTTGTTTTGTTCAGCTCGTTAAAAGTATCGAAAATTCATCCCTTCTGTATTGTTTTATACTTTTTCGGACTTAAGGGATTAGATGACGAAAAAGGAATTTTGGAGTTTCCTTTACGTTCCTTTTCAGACTCTCTAAAATTGAAAAGGACCGAGTTATCTTTGTCGTTAAACTCGTTAAAATTTTAATAGCGACAAACTTGTCTATAGACGAGAACGAGTTTCACTATCGCTAGGCTCGTTAAAACATAGCGATGGGTTTGCCCGAAGGGAAAATTATAGAACAAGCATATGTGATCCTCTTCAAGCTTGATAAAAATAAAGAGGTACTGGTCAGCAATGACTGGGGAAAAATTGGGAAGAAAACTTGAAGAAACTTTGTTGGTAGCAAGTCGCTCTTGAACATGACACTTTCACTCCGCATCCAAGTCGGGTTGGGTTGTTTCATTCACCGTCACATCACCATGGTCCCATCATACCATCCACATTTGGGGTTAATGCTACCAATCCATCACGTCAGTGTCGCCGATATGTTCAAGAGAAGTCATTCAGAGAGTTCACCTGTGTCTCACCCACTACAATACATTTATACTCCATTCTTTCATGACCGCCACCCTGAACCTTATATCACCAGATCGTTTTCACCTCCATTAAAATCATTTGCTCCGTTCCGTGTCATTGATGTGGGATTCATTAAGGCCCTCCTGTGACGGATCACTTCTTGTCGACATCAGCTCATTATCCAAGAAGTTGATCTAGGAACACCCCATTCAGTACTTTGAAGCTTGCATGCCTCAATGGCAAGTTTCTCACTTCCGGCGACAGGTTTACATCAATGGCCTTCGACCGAAATATTTTGCGTGGTGTTCGACGCCAATTCCTTTATTCACACCACGTGAATTGTACTGCAGTACCTTGAGGGTCATTATCATTATCGGTGATTCCTCTCACGCCTGTTAACAACTTACATCATTGGCTGGTAATCAGGCGATGTCTTTCCATGTTCGACTCCAGAACATCTCTCACATGGATAGACTTGTACTTCGAGTGAAGATCGAACGAGATTGAATACCCCGGATCTAGTTTCATCAATCTGGGATGCGATATATATTCAGGGAAATAAAGACATCAAATGTACATCATTGCTACACAGATAATTATCCAATCAAAGGGATGATGGCTCTATCAGAATCATCAGTCTACACTCAGACGATTGTCTGTCCTATGTACATGAAAATAAATTTATAATGCTGAGCATGGGAATGCCCACCTCAGCTAGATCATGAAAATATTATGAAGATAATGTACTGTATTGTATCTTATTACAGGTCTCCTCCTAGCTTGAAATAACTTCGAATCCTCATAATAAAGCATTTCACCCGACATCAAAAGATTAACGACCTCATGCTTTAGGGGGCAACTGTTATAGACATTTTTGGGAACTGCAACCCCAAGCATGAAATGTCCATAAACCAAGGGCTTCTAAGTCCCTAAAAGTGTTGTTCTAACCCCTAAAGGAACAAGGTCAACTGATTACAGCTTCTCCCAGAAGTTCTCCATGAAAAACTGCTCAGAATTGGTCAAAACAGGATCATTTCAGCTGCTCCACTGGCCAAGTGCGTTGCATCTCACCTAAGTACACTGTGTGGGTGCGTTGCATTTCAAAAAGCCCTTCTATGGGGTGCGATGGGCGAGAAATGAGAAATGGCAGTGTCATTCCTCGAGGTGGAGAGGCAATGGAAGCTTCCAGAAACTTCTCCTGTGACACTTGCCTCTCTGAATTCGACTAAGGATGAGTAAGAGATTAGAAATCTCCAAGTGGAAGCAAGAACTATCAGAGGGAAGACACTAATCAAATCACAAGCTGACTCATCCCCCTTACAGATATCTATATATGGATCCCTCATCCCAGAGATCCAGAGGCTGGAATTTTGCATATTGTAAGGAATTGTTGTTGGTTTCTTGAGACAAACATCAAATTGTTGGGTGATCTAAGCTTTGTATGAGGTGAAGAGGGGCTTCCTTGCTGAGAGGTTGATGTTGGGTCAGAACAACTGGTTGTAACTCCTCTTGGCTCTTTCTTGTTTATCAATAAAAGCTATTCAAGTTTTCCTCCATACTCTTGTGTCATTTATGTTTGCTGCATATGTATGGTCAATTTTAATCTAATCCTAGATTGTTTATGATTATAGATCCATGTTCTTGTATAGTGTTGTGTTACTGTGATCTTATAGGTACTCTGTGAAGCTGGGTGTGCAAGGGAACAAGTAGCGAAAGACTATCAAGGAAGAGAGGAATCGAACCAGGAGATTAGCGCAAGATAGAGGTTGGTCTTCTTTGTTCCTCTCTATCTATACTTCATAAAGGAAAAAATAAAGTAGCTTTACTTTGTTTGTTTCTAAGGCAGCTATCACACCTTAGTGGGATAAGCAGTTCTGAGTAGACACTTTTCCCTGTAACAGAGAGCTCATCTCATCAATAAAAGAAATGTCAAAGCAGTTGTTTGATGGCACAATTTTGGAAGCATGTCTAATTCCCCTTCTATTCCCCCATAAATCACTCATTAACATCCCCTTGAGGACCTTGGGATCTGCCCAACCAGTCCTGTTATCACTTCATTTTTGTAAAATACTAAGTCAAGCTTTGACTTTCTTCAATGAAACGAAGCCACATTTCTTGTGTAAAAATCCTTTCTCCACAGTCCATTCAGTACTATGCCTAAGTTTCATTTCATAAACTTAGCTTCATACCCCTACACTTTCACTTCACAAGGTCATATTAACTCCTAACTCTATTATCTAGCTCCCTAGATCATTTCCTTATCCCCTATTATACAAAAAATTATGTAAAAACCCAAAAATAATAAATATTCCCATCCCCTGGCACTATAGCCCTATAACATCAGTTTAGGGAAATGTTAAGTTCATTTGGGGCTTGGAATTAGCCTTTCCGCGTTCAAACCTAGGATTGATTTAGAATTTGGTTAAATTAATAACCATCCCCCCCCCTCTCTCACACATAAACCTTATAGCAATATCCTTCGCGCATACATTTTATTTGGGATTAATTTGATATTCGGTCAAATTAATAACCATCGACACCCACTTACAAACCCATATTACCCAAAGTCTAAACCCCCACAACATTGTATAAATATTCAAATATTCAGGCGGGCACCCGTACATTAACCTGCCGCCAGCTCCGCGCTCCGTCAGCCCTCCGATCCACCCTCCCAGATCCAACAACCCAGGTGGATTTCAGGGCACCCCCGACACACAGGAGTTAGCGTCCGATAGCACGACGGTTTTGCCGTCATACAAAGGACGTGTGTCCACCTTTTATTACATCAGGAGGGCTCTGACACATACCACCCCCGTACAGAAGGCGGTCCGATAAAACTGCAAACCGCCTTCTGTCCTGTGCCACGTCGTCTCACTGACGTCACTGCCACGTCACCCTGCCGTACTGCCATGTCATCTGCCACCTGTCCTCCGCTGATGTCACTGCCACGTCACCCTGCCGTACCCGGGACCCGCCGATGATGTCATGCTGATGTCATCACAGAAAAGGCGCAAAGGGCGAGAATTGCGTCAAAAAATGCCTGAATCGAGAAACAAAGGCAGTTTTCGATGCGCGATTAGCGCTTAGAAAAATTACTCAAAAAGGAGAGCTTCCTATTTGCTCGGCTACCTGCAAAACCCAAAAATTCGCAAGAGGCAACGCTGGAAACAGAGAACTAAAGAAAAGACAGCAGGCAGAGGGAGTCAAGATATGACTATGGCAATTTTATAAGAAGGTCAAGTATGCATACCGAGAGCAGGATAACAAAGTCGTGACTCAGCAAAGCACCAGGGCAGCAGGCCCAAAAAACGCAAATTAAAAGCACAGCCTCAGCCAACTTAGTTGATCCCAAAAGTCTAAATTCTCTGACAGAACGGATAGCTATTACCCTAAATATCTACTGCATCATTTACTCTTTGATCTACTATTCCTCAAGGGTTGGTAAAGAAGTTATGAGTTATTAACTCATCAACTAGATATTTTGTAACTCATTTTTTGTATATATACCACCCCACAAAACATATTTGGGGTTGGTCGTTGGTGATTTTCTCTATAAGACACTGCACTGTAAATTCTCAGACTTTATAATAAAATGGCCGGTGAAGTTCATGGTCTCTGCACTGTCTGGATGTGAAAGTAATCAACTGTGTTATGCTACAGAATTCCTGTGTCGTTTAACGGAACAATAAGTTTTCCTAAACCATGTTTTGTCTTTTCTTTGTTTTCAAATTTCACATATGTTTCATGATCTTAGTAACAGAAAAGAAAGAATAGCTCAGGACTTGCTTGAATGCACCCTCTGCTCAATCTCTGTTTCTAACTATGTTTTCCTCAGAATTGGTCATAAATATGAATTCTTAATTGCTCATGTTTGCACTAATTCTCTCATTATGAATGCTGTTTAGGAATTCTTAATTGCTCCTAGATAATATTCTCACACTTTCCCTCTATCAGCATAGTGAAAGATCCTTGATTGCCTTTCATTCCCTGATTTCATGCCATCATATCTCAGATTTCAAGGATTGTTCCATAGATGCCTGTCTGGCTCTGTAGCATCACATTTTTCCATGAAACACTTTCAGCAGTACACCACCATTGACTCCATTGCCCAATAGTTTAGACTGTTCTGAAACTGCATACCAGTTCTGCCTGAAATCATCATCCAACCAAATCTGAAACAAAGCCCTGTGCATCACAACTAGCCTAAAATTACACCAAAACAAAGTTAAATCATAAAGAGAGAGCCCTCTCTGGTTGCAGGTAGGCTAGGACCTGCAGCTAAAAGATTGGTTAGTGGTTACCTCGGTCGTATTCCCTTTGAGGAGCTTAGGGAACAACCTGAGTGATAACACAGTCTCGAAGCCCATTTGCATAACATTGCTCCAACTATAAAAAATGGCATTGATGGTTTCCGATGGGATCCCACTGGCTCTAGTTACTCAATTCAAGTAGGTTATCATTATTTGTGTAGCAGGGACTATCCAGCTCCTCCATGGACGTATTGGAAAACAATATGGAAATCTGAAGCCATCCCTAAAGTAAAATTCTTCATATGGACCCTCCTAAAAGGGAAAACCCTTACCTCAGATAATTTGCAAAAGAGAGGTATTGTTGGGCCCTCCCGATGCCCAAATTGTCAAGAGGCTGAAGAAACTATCCAGCACCTATTCATTTCATGCCCATTTGCAATCTCTTGCTGGAATGGCATTGCCCCTAATGGCCCTCTCACCTGGAATTCTCAGTCCTCCATTGGTGAAATCTTAAACAATTGGAAGAAGAGCTACCCTTGGCAACCCAAGAAAAATAATATTGCTAAGAGGGTGTGGGATGCCCTCCCATATGCACTCTTATGGAAAATCTGGCTCGCTAGGAATCACAAGGTTTTTAGAGATTAGGAGACCTTAACAAGACAATTATGTAGCAAGGCTAAAAGTCTAGCGATAGAAACCATTGCTGCCAAGAATACAAAGAAAATTGATATTGCTAGCCTTTGTGTAGAAGAAAGAGACTTTATCAGGAGCTTGATAGACAAGAGTAGGAGCCTTCCAGCAACAAACATTTACAGCAATCCTACTAGCTCTCTCAGCCACAGTTGGAAAATCAGAATTAAGCAGGATGAATTTACAGAATGGCTTCAGAACAACAATTCTCACTCCCTTTTCTTTGATGGTGCCTCCAAATCAAATCCGGGAGTGGCAGGGGCAGGGGGAGTAATCTACAACCCCAATGGAGACCCCTTAGTCACCTTTGCGTGGGGATTGGGAAATCTCTCTAATAACAGAGCAGAGGCACTGGCACTCTATCAAGGCCTTCTCCAGCTTCAAAATCTTGGAATCAGGAAAGCACTGGTCTTTGGAGATTCTACTATCATTATCAGTCTTATGAACAGCAAGCGCAAAGCCTCCAATACCTTCATTCAACAAACCATCAGCAGATGTCAAACCATAATTAGCCAAAATTGGGATCTTAAATTCTTCCATATTCTCCGCGCAATCAACAAAGAAGCAGATAAACTTGCCAGTCAAGCGTGCATCCGAACTAAAGGAAATATCCTCTGCAATAATGAGGATCTTTTTCAACACCTCCCCTAATCTACCTCATGATTTGTGACAATCCTCTAAAGTTTGAATCTTGCAGAAACTTCAAGGCGTATCCTGACAAGATCCAAGACAATCTCAATGCAGTCAATTCTTTGCCATTGAATATCCTTCCTCTCAATCCTACAACCTCCACAACTCTATCGGGATTTGATCACCCCTGTGAAATCCGTGACTCCTCCATCTCTCATCACGTGATTCTGTCCTCCCCCTCTTGTGGCCTGCTCTTCATAAATATCGGGGTGCTATTGCCTGGTCTCCACGCCTTCTCTTCGATCAGAGCTTGCACTACTTCTGTCGCACTCATCTTCTTCCACAGTTGCTCCTCAGCGCTTGCTTCTTGTGCCAGTTCCCTCCTCTTTCGAGCTTCAATCCTGAGTAATCCTCTCTTCGCACCTTCTACTACTTTTGCTCATCCTGTGTATTGTTGGCCTCTACATTCTTCCTTGACATACCTCAATCCAACTGCCTTTCCAGCGCTCCCCCTCGAGCATCAGAAGTTGAGGACTACTTCTTTTGTTTTAAAGTTTTGTCTTCTATCATCCTGTAATCTATCTGTTGCCCCTACATCCTCCCTCTTTTCCAGTTGCTTAACTGCTCCTCCCACTTGTTCTCCCTATTCTGGAAGTCTTCATTGCCCTCTTCTCTCTCCCCTGAGTACTCATCTCTCCCCCTCCTCTGTTTCGCTGTTCTTCTGTCCCGACACACTCTTTGTAACAGTTGGATCAGTTCTTTCTTGGTGCAGTAAATCTCTGCTTCCCACGTATCATCAGGACAGAGCTAAGGATTCTCAGATGGCTCGTAGTGAAGACTGCCTGCACTGTCGGGATCTCCAGGAAGAGCTTGAGCAGATCAGAGTGCACCAACGTGTTCTGGATGAAAAAATTGATTCATCCACTCGGTTAATCAATGCAAAATATGAAGCAGATTTAAATCTTTTTCTCCATCGTGTCTCCTCTCTGCAGGAACAATTCAATGCCTTATCCAATAGTTGCGCTCATGCTCAAGAATCAATAGATATACTCAAATACATGCTGGAGAAGCTCAATGCTCCAAGCACTAGCTCATCCAGCGTCAAGATCGCTGAAGGGGACAACAAGCCAGATGAATCTACTGCTCGTCAGATTAGCCACATCAATATAGACTAGGATGTTTTGTAAAGTCTGTTTTCTCTTATTTCAGTTTGTCAGAATCTACTCTTGTGCTCGTTTCCTTCAAGTCAGAAATGACAGTAGTTTAGGGGAATCTTGTAATGTAATCCGTCTTCAAGCTCAGTCTATGAGCCCTACTCATGTAACTAAGGATCTTAGCCTCCCAAACTTTTTTGGAATATAATCAGCAATTGGCTTTGTTAAAAAAAAAAAAGATGGAGATTCGGTGACAGAGCATATGAACTCATTTAATATTGTGGTAAGTCAGTTATTATCTATTGATATTAAAATTTTATATGAAGATAAGTGCATTAGTTTGTTGTGTTCTCTACCATATTCGTGGGATAGTATAGTTATTGCAATAGTAGCAATGCAACTGCCTTGCATTTTGATGAAATAGTCTCATCTTTGCTGATGAAGGAGATGAGACAAAAAAGTATGGAGATCCAGAATGGTGATGCCTTGTCTATACAGGGACGGTCCCAGAACAGAAACAAAAATAAGTCATCGAGTGGGAGATCTAAATCTAGAGGGAGATCTAAATATCTAGGAAAACCTGTAAAGGTGGTGTGCTAGAAATGCGAAAAGGAAGGGCACTACAAAAGGGACTATAAATCTAAAGCTCCTGAAAAAGGAAAGGGACCTGATGATGCTTCTTCTGTAGAGGCGAAAACCACCTTAGATGAAGGTGGGGATGTGTACTTGGCTTCTTCAAGTACACATGTAGATCATGAGACATGGTTGATTTACACAAGCGCATCCTTTCACTTCACTCCCCATAGAGAGCGGTTCTGCGAGTATGATAAATACAATGGTGGTGATGTCTTCTTAGGGGATGATAGGAAGGCTAGAATCGTTGGTCACAGAAAAGTAAAGTTGAAGTTGCAAGATGGAAGGGTTAGAACACTTCCGAGTGTTCTATATATTCCTGCATTAGCCAGAAATCTAATTTCTATAAGCAAACTAGATGATGCAGGTGTAAAAACAGTGTTCGAGAAGGATACCTACAAGATGGTTCGAGGAGCACTAGTATTGATGCGGGGAGTTCAGACTGGAACTTTATACAAGCTTCAAGGTAGCACTATTGTTGATGGGTGCAACAATTCTATGGTTCCTGAAAGTGGAGCAGAAAATCTAGTGGTCTCTAGAGAGAAGACCATGTTGTGGCATCAAAGGCTTGGACATATTGGAGAGAAGGGCCTTCGAATACTTCATGGTAAAGGTATGCGCAATAGCTCTCTGGATTTTGATTTCTATGAAACGGGTGTGTATGGGAAGCAAAATCGGGTGAGTTTCCCCTCTGGTGGTAAGAGGGCGAAACAAATATTAGAGCTTGTGCACAGTGTTGTGTTTGGACCTGTGAAGGTTCCATCACTGGATAAGTCTATGTACTATGTATCATTTATAGATAACTTCTCAAGGAATACATGGATATATTTCCTTAAGAAGAAATCTGAAGTCTTTGACAGGTTTAAAGAATTTAAGGCTTTGGTGGAAAACCCAACAAAGAAGAAGATAAAGGTGTTGAGGACAGATAACAGTGGAGAGTTTTGCAATTAGGAATTTGAAGAATTCTGTAAGAAGTGTGGTATAGCACAGTAGAAGACTACTCCATATACACCTGAGAAAAATGGAGTTGAAGAAAGAATGAACAAGACGTTGATGGAAAGGGCAAGAAGCATACTCATTGGTGTCAGGTTAGGACAAGAATTCTGGGTAGAGGCGGTGGAGATAGCATGTTACCTAGTCAACAAATCACCTTCATCAGCGTTGGAGGATAAGACTCCACAAGAGGTATGGACTGGTAAGAAACCCTCTCTTTCACATCTGAGGGTATTTGGATGTGATGCATATGTACATGTTCCAAAGGAGAAACGAACCAAATTGGATAGTAAATCTAAAAATGGAGGAAGAATCAGACTCTACAACAGAGGAGGAATAAAAATATGAAGAGCCACAAACTTCGGGTGTAAGAAGATCAATTCGAGAAAGAAGGCAGCCAGAAAGGTATAGTCCATCTGCTTTCTGTTCAAATTTTTCTTTATCTATTACTGATGATGATCCCAGAACTGCGAATGAAGCAATAGATTCAGAGGATGGAAAACTCTGGAAAGAGGCCATGGTTGATGAAATGGCATCTTTGCACAAAACTGAAGCTTGGGATCTAGTGGAGTTGTCGGCTAGAAGGAAACCCATTCGCAGCAAATGTGTGTTCAAGAAGAAGACAAATGCAAAAGGAAAGGTGGAGAAATACAAAACTAGGTTGGTAGCAAAAGATTATTCCCAAGTGCCGAGAATTGATTTTGGTGATATTTTTTCTCCTGTTGCCAATGTAACTTCAATTATATATCTTTTATCTATTGTTGTTGCTTTTGATTTTGAGGTAGAACGGATGGATGTGAAGACAACGTTTCTTCACGGGGATCTGGAAGAAGAGATCTACATGAAGCAACCTGAAGGCTTTGCGGTGAAGGGTAAGAAAGAACTGGTATGCAAGTTAAAGAAGTCTCTGTATGGGTTAAAACAGTCACCAGGGATGTGGTATCAGAAATTTGATACATTTATACAGGGACTTGGCTTCACCAGAAACAAAGCAGATCACTGTGTGTATTTTAAATTTATTGGTGACCATGTTATTTATCTGGTCTTGTATGTGGATGATATGTTGCTGGTTGGAAATGACAAAGAAATTATCCAGGATTTGAAGACCCAATTGTCATCCAAATTCGACATGAAAGATCTTGATGCTGCAAACTATATTTTGGGCATGAAAATTAAAAGAGATCGAGCAAAGAGGAAGCTCTGGTTAAACCAGAGGAAGTATGTCGAGACAATACTGTAGAAGTTTAATATGCAGGATAGTAAATCGATGAAGGTTCCTATTCCTGTAGGTGTAAAGTTATTTGCTGAATAGTGTCCCAAGACACAAGAAGAGGAAGAGGATATGTCCCGTGTTCCATATGCAAGTGCAGTCGGTAGCCTGATGTATGCAATGGTCTACTAGACCAGACATTGCACATGCAGTGGGAGTATTTAGCAGGTTTATGTCAAAACTAGGGAAGGAGCATTAGACAACAGTGAAGCAGGTTTTCAGGTATTTGCATGGAACTAGTGATTATGGTTTGTGCTACCAAGGAAGACCAGGATTGGACAGAGTTTTGATGCAGACTGGGCTAGAGATTTGGATCAGAGAAGATCTACAAGTGGGTATGTGTTTAACCTATTTGGAGGAGTAGTCAGTCAGATGAGTAAGAAACAATTTGTAGTGGCACTATCAAATACAGAGGCAGAATACATGGGAGGCACTCATGCAAGCAAGGAAGCAGTTTGGTTGCAAAGATTGTGTTCAAGTATGGGGTTAGTACAGGGAGCTATAAGGATAGACTCTGATAGCCAAAGTGCAATTTTCTTGGCAAAGAACCATGTTTATCATTCAAATACAAAGCACATTGATGTTCAATATCACTTTGTGAGGGATATTATAGAAGACAAAAAAGTGTGGCTGGTAAAGGTGGAAACTTTGAAGAATATTGCAGATGCATTAACAAAATCTGTGAGCTCTGAGAAGTTCTCCTGGTGTAGAGAAACAATGGGCATTTCAGAGCTGGATAAATGACTAAGCTCTCCTGTGGCCCACTATGGAAAGAAAAGAACAAGTGGGAGAATTTTGGATTGTGTTATATTCTTTCCACAACTAACCTACGTAGTGAACCAGGGGATCTTCGCCCCCCCTTCGTTGTGCCAATTGTGCAGCAGGGGGGAAGTAGCCCCCCTTGTCCGAGGGGATTGAAGGGGGCGGGTAGCCCCCCTCTACAAGGTCCGAGGCAGCGCCTCGGGAAAAAAAATTTTGGACCCTAATTAAGTTGGGCGGACCTACCTTTGGTTTTTCGATCCATGGTACTGAATGCGATGGTTTTTAGTCCATGGTATTGGATGCTTCGGCATGTATAAATATGTATTGTAACATTGAAAGGAATATAATGAAAAATCAAGCTGGTAATCCCGGTTTTGGGATCCAAGGGAAAATCTCTGTGTATATGTGTTTTATGTGTTATGCTCTCGCTTTGTTTTATTTCTGTGTTTTAGAATTCGTATGCAGGTAATTTCTGTATGGGGTTAAAACTTACAGTGATGACTTTGTCCCTTTTCTGAATTGGATAGTGCTTTTATTTGGTCTGATGCGGATGAAAACATTATATCCTACCTCATAATTCCTATATGTCCTATGTGCATCAACATAGCTCTTTTGTTTATCTTATGCCTCTTTCAATCATTGCCTAATTTGTTTCATTTGTTCTTCCATCTCTTGAATTAATTATGGCCCTACTATCCCCTGATCTTCTAACATGTCCCAACTTAACAGTGTCCTGCAAGGTCTGTCGTACAATGTTTCAAATGGAGGCGTCCCGATTGAACTGTGGTAACTTTTATTGTATGTAAATTCAACTAAAGGTAAATACTTTTCTCAATGTGTCTATTGGTCTATAACATACATCCTCAGAATGTCTTCTAGTACTTGGTTCACCCTTTTTGTTTTCCTATCAGTCTCAGGATGATAAGTTGTACTTAAATTTAGTTGAGTTCCTAAGGTTGATTGCATACAAGTCCAAAATCTTGAAGTGAATCATGAATCTATATATGATATAATCTTCTTCGGTACTCCATGAAATCTGATAATTTCATTTGTGAATACTCGAGCTATGTTAGTAACTTCGTAAGTATCTCCTACAAGAATGAAATGGGTGATTTTTGTTAATTTATCCACCACAACTAGAATGGCATTGTGCCTTTATGGATTAGGAGGTAGCATGACGATAAAATCCATATATATTATCTTCCATTTGGTCATAATAATGTTGTGAGGTTGTAGGAGACCTGCTGGGTGACAATGATCGACCTTCATTCGCTGGCATTTGAGACATTTTGCAACAAATTGGACAATATCGTGTTTCATGCCTTCCCAAACGAAGAATTTATTTGTATCAACATACATTTTATTTACACTGGGATGTGTTATAGACATTTTTGTGCCTTACAGCATGAAGCATGAAATGTCCATAATCTAAGGGATCCAAAGTCCCTAAACATGTTGTTCCTACCCCTAGAGGAACAAGGCCAGCAAACCACAGCACTGAACAAAAGTTCTCCACCTGAAAAACACTCAAAAACAAGGCAATTCTGGATCATGTCAACTGCTCCACTGAGCATCTGCGCTAAATGTCAACTGCTCCACTGTCTACCTGCGTTGAATGTCAACTGCAAAGAAGGCTACCTGTGCTGGGCGAGTTTGGACATGTGGCAGAGTCATTCCTCAAGGTGTCAATGCCCAGGAAGCTTCCAAAATGACACTTGGATCAAGGAATTCGCCTGGTGATGAGTAAGAGGTTCTAGATCTCCAAGTGGAAGCAAGAACCTCCAAGTGGACTCAAGAACTGAAGAAGAACTGGAGTGGGAGAGGACACTAGTCACATCTCAGGCTAACTCATCCTCTCTCCAAACTCCTATATATGGATCTCTCTCCCATGAGATCCACAGGCTGGAATCTTGTGAATGTAAAGAATTGCTATTGGTTTGAGTTTAGAACTATTGGGTGATTTGCTTTGAAGGAGGTGAAGAGGAGATTTCTTTCTGCTGGGAAGGTGATGCTGGATTGGGCCTCTTATGGTTGTATCACTTCCTGAACCTTACTTCTTCCATTAATAAAGCATTTGAGGTTTTTCTATATGCATGTGTCTCAATGGTATATTGTTATACTTGTGTATTTGATTTATTCTAATCCTTGAATCAATTATGAATGTATGCTTCTTGTAGTTTCCCTCTCTTGCCATTTTGCAGGATCTTGGTGTAGCTGGGCCAGTGAAAGAGCAAGCAGCTGGGGGCAAGCAGCAAGGAGAGAAGATTGGATCAACCATTAGCGGAAGACATCGGTTAGTGGATCTCTTTCTCCCCTCTTTTACATCTCATAAAGAAGTAATCTTAGATAGCTTTGCTTTGATTGTTGCTAAGGAACTATCACCCTTAGAGTGGGATAGGGTCATTCCGTATTGGATACTTTTCCCAACAACAAATTGGCGACTCCGCTGGGGATCGTATCTTGTTGGTTGTTTGTGTTTTTGCTATTCATTTCCTAAACATAGGGAGTACCGAATCGAACTGCATTTGGATCTTTCAAATGCAAAGTAGAGGGCAGCTACTCTAGCTCAGTTTCTGGGCATGTTTATGATTTGAAGAGCTGATCCACAAGGACTCTGAACAGCTCTTAGTGATAGCTTTTCATCCTCCTTTGAATCATCCTTTAGTATGTACTTGATTGGTAGCTTTGATTTGGCCAAAAACTGTTGATTTTTGAGCAACCTGTGACCCAGAACCCAAGAGAAACGAGAGTTTCTCTCTTCATTGCAGGCACTGTGAAGGCAGTCTGCATTTCATCGCAGGTCCCGAAGGGGCTACCTGCGCTGAATGTCAAACTGACAGTGTTCTACCTGCGCTGAACCAGTGTGGCCTTGTGCAAACTGGGGTTCTCTGCTTTCTGTTGCCCTGTTTTCATCCCTGTTTTTGCTGCCTGTTATCAGTCAATGTATCTATCTGAAACCACCTTTCTTTGCCACTATTCCACCTCAGTTGTATAAAGAAACTGTATTTGTTCTTTGTGTATTTCTTACATCATTTGCAGTTTCCCATAACGAAAGTGAACTAGTCTTGCTGTGGCCTCTTAGATCTAGACGTGTGATAAGTGTCGTTCTGATCTTAAGAGTTAGTTTGTTTGCTGTTCATAGCTGATTGAGCTTTTGCTTTCGTCATATGGTTTGAATTTATGTATTTCTAGTGTTGAAACAAGTAAATCTTAAGGTGTCTTTTGATTTTGGACAAAAGCTTGTTTGCTTTCACTTGAAATTGAATTCAAAGTTATACAACAGCTTTCTTTTTTGTAGTACACCAACATTAAGAAAGAGAAAAGAAATACCTGCATTGTGCATGTGCATTTTGACAGCTTGCATGTTGATTTAGGAAAAAGTGCATTAGTGTGTGCTCTATGATCTGTGTGAAAAGATGATGTCTTTCTTTTCCCTCAGTAGTTAATATTTTCATAAGTTGAAAAGATTGAAAAAGCTTGCTTCTCATCTTTAGACTGCATTTAGGAGTTGTACCATACATCTCGTGGTGAACCTTGAAAAGTAAACTTTAAAAAGATCAACTTAAAATATATTGAATGAACCTAACAATGTTTTGCAACATAACGCTCATCGTAGAGGTCTAGGTAGAGACGTGTTCCGGCGTCGTTAAACGTAGTGACTGTCGATCTCGAAGAAGGTGGGTGATTCCTCCTGAGAGTCGGTGGCACTAATACAGATTGTGCTCCCAGGTACCATCGCGTATATATTGGGAGACCCCTATAGGAACAAAGCCTTTATCCATAGGAAGCCGTGTCGGCCGCCCTACTGATCGCAATGCAGTGAACACAGCATTCACGAAGATCGACCACCCGTACCGTAAAACGTATTTTGTGGTTTTGCGAAAGGTTTGGCATACCCTCTGCCTAGATCTCCAGAGCAGTTTCTTTTGGCCTTTTTCAGACTCTATAACAGAAAAAGTCCACCCGAGCATTTGTCACTTCGGGCTCGTTAAAACATCGAAGGAGACTAGAGTCATCTTTAGCTTTTTCTCGACTCTTTAAAATTGAAAAAGCAAGTTGTGTCTAAAAGCGTCTAATAAAATTCATTCAATTCGGAAACACAAATTTCCCCTTTTAATATTTTGGTTGATCAAGTAATCCGCAATCGTGGAAGAAAGTCAATTGAAACCCCGTCGTTTGCAGAGGCTTACGAGTCAACCGTCTTTGTCTCCGGAATCGAAAATAGTACGGACAAAGCGAACTCGTTTAACTGGTTCAAAATCTCCTATAAAAGTTAGAACAAGTGTTCCAACTACATCTGAGGTTCCGGTTACTCCAAACATTTCTGGAAACCCTGCCTCTATAGAAGAAGTTCAACAGCCACCGAAGGACAGTAATACTGATCCTAGTCTGGGGGCAAATACTTGTATAACTGAACCAGTTCCATCTGTAACCGGTCCAGAGAGTTTTGTTCCTCAAACAACTGTCGTTGTCGAAACAACAACTTCTTCGGCACCAGAAATATTTTACGGACCTGACGGTCTTCCTCTTCCACCGGGTTTGATTGCGATAGAGGAAATTGCAGAGGATCCGCAAGCAAGTACTCCAACCCATTTTGGAGTCAGGGTCACTCTATTTCCTTCATCAGAAGTTAATCCACCACAAGTGGAGGTTCCTGTAGAATCGCTAGGCAATCTATTGGATAGACTTAAAATGTCTGAACAACCGTCATCATCTAGGACTGTGTCAAACGACACAGCGGCAGTAGAAGCCCCTGCCGTCACTCCAACAATGTTTGTCGGCATACCATCTGTCCCAACTAGCTCACAACCGCTAGAAGGAGTCCACCAAGGGACTATTTCGACAGTATGGTCTGTTCCAGTTTGTTCATCCGGAGTAATATCCGGCAACTCTTATGTTGAGACTCGCCAAATTGATCCATTTGGAGGTCAATTTGGGCAATCCAGTCCCCAAGGACAATCAATCCCCTTGAGTTCCGGATTGCTACCGTATGGGGGGCAGTATGCCCTTTCATTACCCCCTCCGGGAGGGTACCCATACGGGAGTTCACAACAGTATTCAGGTTATACTGGAATTGCATCAAGTAGTTGGGTACCTATGCTACCTCAACAACCAAGGGTTGTATACTCTATGCAACAGTGTGTACCTATGACGAACATCCCAACCACACCGGCTATTGTAACAGTGTCACAAGTTCAAGCGATGCCTGTTGCATGTCAACCTCAGGTTGTAATGCAACAGCCCCTTGACCATGGGTCACAACCACAATCGCCAACTGGTGGGGTGACACAGGTCCAAACGGGTACAATTACCCCACACCTCGGTCCAACGGTTAGCATAGCACAACAGAACATGGCTTCACAACCATGGCTAGTGCAATACCAACAACCACAATTCCAGCAGGTATACCAAGGTTCTGAGCAGCAGATCTTTGCGAACAGTGGATAACCGTATATCCAAAACAGTCAAAACCAACCAATTTACAGTGGTCAAGTCCACCAACCGCACCAGTCATACCAACATCAATTACATTATGCTGGTATGCAAAGGCCCACTGCTCAAGCGATCCCATCGTACCCTGGTTATGCTTCGCCTAACCTGAATCAACAGTTACCATTCGTGGCAACTTTAGAGTTACCCGATTTACACCGGTTAACCAACGATCCGATTGCTTATGCCCCTTGGTGGCCAGCGATTCCTCATAAACTTCCATCTGACATTCCTAAATTCAATGGAAATCCAGGTGAAGACCCATCGAATCACGTGATGAATTTTCATCTGTGGTGTTCGTCGAACACCCTAAACGACAATTCGATAAGGCTTCGCCTTTTTGAGAGGGCATTGACAGGTCCAGCGGCTAAATGGTATATTGAATTACCTAGAGCCTCGTTCGACAATTTTAGTTCCCTAGCCACAACTTTCTTAACCCATTTTCAATTACCGATAAAGTATGAAACAGGAACAGAAATATTAACCAACTTCAAGCAGACAACTGCCACCCATATATCTGATCATATACATGAGTGGCGTCGTCGTCGTAGGATGGTGAAAACATACGTTCCCGATCAGCTGTTAGCTGAATGGTTTATAAAGTCGTTACTTCCTGCTATAACGGAAGATGTGGCAAAGGGGGGAGTCGTAACAGAGGAGCAAGTTATCGCTCGTGCACAGTATTTGGACTTAGTTTATACTCAGTCCGGCACGCTCTACGACAAAATACCTGACGCTCCTAGACCGGAATTTTCAATTCCTCCTCCTCCTAAATCCAATAGTGACTCTCATGCCGGTGATGGCGTGATTGGCATGGCAAACGCGAAATCGATAAAGGCTTCGTCAAAGAAAGCCCGTAAGAATTCGGATCAAAATGCAAAAGAAGAAATTCTTGCTTCGGAAGTAAATGTCGTATCAGCAGATAAGGGCAAAGAAACCAATCAACCAGGAAGCAAGAAGAAGCAAAACAAAGGGAAGAAGAAGAAACAGGGTGAATCATCTCCTCGAAAAAATTCTTCAAACCCTCCTGGGCAAGGGAAACCAAATTATCCATGTCAAATATGTGATGAAGAGGATCATTACACAAAGAATTGTCCATTCAAAGCTGAGTTAAAGAGGTTCTTTAAAAGTTCCCAAACCTCAGCTGTGTTGACTGATCCGTTCCCCAACCCAGGTCAAAATATGGTTGATAGTGGAAATGCTTCCCCGTCGCAAGTACTTATGTTGTCGGTTTCAAAACAGCAGAATGATGCTTTGATTTCGACAAGGAACAAAGATTATGGGAATCCTCAGCTGTCGAACGACAAAGGTAAAGATCAACCAAGTAGTTCGACAACAACTTCGACAGAAGTTGTACCGCCCATCATTCCTGAATTAACAATAAAACCGCCAAAGGGTGTAGTACACAAGTCGACATTTAATCCTCGCGCCAGAGCGGCGCAGCATTATAACATAGTGGAAGATTTGGCACAATCGCCATCCGCTATGTCGACTCTTGAGGTACTACAAAATTGTCCATCCCAAAGGCAGGCTTTGTTATCGGCAATTGGTGGGGTTGATCCTAAGGATTCCAATCTTGTATCCTTTGATCACAAAGGATACGATCCTCAGTTACCAGCTCAACAAGCTTTCCTTATTCAAGTGAAAGCCCTCAACAAAACTGTTCACAGAAGAATTATTGATGAGGGAGCATCAACATGTATTATGTCGATGAGTTGCTGGAAAACTTTAGGGTCTCCAACCTTGTCGCGATCTTCGACGACATTAAAAGCTTTCGACGGAAGGACTTATACCCTGTATGGTATCCTTAATAACTTAAAGGTTGAACTGGGAGGAAAAAAAGTAGAAATTGATGTTGAGGTCATCGATGGAAATCTTGACTACAACATCCTACTGGGTAGACCATGGATTGATGCCATGGCAGCTGTTGTGTCGACTTATTTTAGGAAGATCGCATTCCCGTTTGAAGGAGGAATTACGGTCGTCGACCAATAGAACTTCCTCCCTAATGGTTCACAAGTTACAGGAAGCATTCCCATGATCCATGAGAGCAACCATTCGCTTCAAGATATCGGAGTAGGATTACTGAAAGACCCTACATTGATGGGAACTTTCGCGCTACCACCTCCTATTTACATAGGAAATATATCGTTTGTAGAAACCTGCAACATGATATCTTCCACGAAGGTCGCAAAAGACAATGTCAACATGGATCATGCAGTTGTTTTGCCCCCAAGCCCTTTAGAAATATTGTAGCAATCAATGTTTCAAGCATGGGAGATGAACCCAAATCAACGCTCGTCAAGCGTTTGGGTAGATAGGTCTAGAGAATATGGTACCTCATTAGATCCTTGGTCGATAGTACATGGGACTGACGAAGGAATCTTACAATCAATGTTGATTGAGGGGGCACCATGGAATGATCACCACCATCGTTCCCTTCTTCCAGAATATGAAGAAGATACTCAAAGTGACCTTTATCACCCTTCAGTTTTTGAATTCCTAACAAATACTGTAAATACGGTGGATTCCGAGCGAAACTTATCCAATATTGAAGAGACTATAGCCATAAATATCTCGACTAAAACAAATGTTGTAGAGAATATTTATGTCGGCAAAGGTTGTTCCCCTTCAGAACTAGAAATATATAACGCTCTTTTTCGCGAATTTAGAGATGTCTTTGCTTGGTCATATGATGAAATGCCAGGCATTGACTCGAGTATCGTTGAACATGAAATTAAAATGTATCCTGATGTCAAACCAGTAAGACAACGGCTTCGGCAGGTGCACCCCAAGAAAGCCGCTGCCATTAAGGCGGAAGTTGAAAAACTTCATCATGCTGGATTCATCTACCCGGTTCCTCTAACCGATTGGGTATCGAATATTGTCCCTGTTATGAAGAAACAAGGGACGATTAGAGTGTGTGTCGATTATAGGGATGTAAACCAAGCTTGTCCGAAGGACAACTATCCTACACCCTTCATCGACCAGATAATTGATGAATGCGCCGGATGTGAAATCTTTTCATTTATGGATGGATTTTCCGGGTATAATCAAATAAATATCCGCCCACAGGACCAGTCAAAGACTGCATTCATTTTTCCGTGGGGCACATTAGCTTATCGAAAATTACCCTTTGGTTTAAAGAACGCAGGGGCAATGTTTCAGAGGGCAATGAATTATGCCTTCCATGACATCAAGAACATCGTTCAACCTTATCTCAACGACCTTCCGGCTCATTCGCGAAAGCGGACTGATCATTCGCAGCATTTAAGAGCGATATTTCTACGTTGCCGACACTACAAGATAAGACTCAATCCGCACAAATGTGTGTTTTGCGTCGGTTCTGGTCGTTTACTTGGCTTTGTAGTCTCTAAGGATGGGATTCGTCTCGACCCCTGCAAGGTTCAGGCAATCATTAATTTGCCTCCACCTTCAAATTCGCTTCAGATTCAGAAACTCCAAGGGAAAGCGAACTTTCTGAGGAGGTTCATTCCAAATTACGCAGAACTTGCTAAAGGTTATACTCGTCTTTTGAAAAAGGATGTACCTTTCGTCTAGGACCAGGTGGCGCAAGCTTCCTTTGATGCTCTGAAAGATTGCCTAGTAAAAGCATCATTAATGTACGCCCCAGACTATCAAAGAGATTTTAACCTGTATCTGGCTGCAGCAGATACGACCATTGCGATGGTTTTAGTTCAAGAAGTCGATGGAATTGAACATCCTATCTATTATTTAAGTAAAAACTTAAATGATACAGAAAGTAAATATTCTTATGTTGAAAAACTAGCGCTTGCAGCTGTTCAAGCGATTCAAAGGTTTTGACATTATGTCCTCTTTCGGAAAACTACCATCTTGTCAGATTGCAACCCCATGACTTATATACTGTCGCGACAGTTGCTGGGGGGCAAATATTCAAAATGGATAGCGATCCTTCAAGAATTTGATCTGGAATTTGTAAAATCCAAATCAAAGAAAGCTCTAGTTTTCGCAGAATTATTATGCGATCTCCCATCGTCGTCCAACGATGAAACATCAGAAGAATCAATCGTGGACGAAAGTTTGTTTCTGATATCTAAAAGCGATGAGTGGTATGGAGATATCATAGTTTATCTCCAAACCCAGAAATTCAGGCCTAACACCTCTCACTCTGAACAGAAACGTATACGATACCAAGCAAAAGACTACATGATCCTCGGTGATACACTTTACCGTCGTGGTATCGATACAATTCTGAGGAGGTGCCTTACCCATGAGGAGGCCGAAAAAGCCCTGAATGACTGTCATTCAGGCGCGTGTGGGGGGCATCAATCTGGATATGCAACAGCACAAAAAATCTTACGAGCAGGATACTTCTGGCCAACCATGTTCAAAGATTGCATAACCGCAGTCAGAAGTTGCCATGCTTGTCAAATTTTTGATAGCAAAACCAGAAGACCACCCGCACCTTTACAGCCGATAATTGCTGTTGGGCCCTTCGCCAAGTGGGGCATCGATTTCATGCAATGTAACCCCACCTCGACCGGGGGGCATGGGTATATTATAGTCGCTGTTGACTATTTTACCAAATGGGCCGAGGCGATGCCTACATTGGATAACACTGGTGAAACAGCTGCCCTTTTCTTTTTCAATCATGTAGTCGTCAGGTTCGGCGTACCACAGGCTATAGTGACAGATCATGGGTCGCATTTTCGCAATCACATGATGGTCGAATTAGCTGCCAAGCTAGGGCTATCTCACGACAGCTCTACCCCGTATTATCCGCAAGCCAATGGACAAGTTGAAGCAATCAACAAGGTCCTGAAGCGTATGTTGCAAAGGATGATCGGAGTTCATAAAAGAAGGTGGCACCTAATCCTGTACTCAGCTTTGTGGGCTTACCGAACATCGGTAAAGAACGCGACCGGGTTCACACCTTTTCAACTGGTGTATGGCCTAGAAGCAGTCTTGCCAATCCAGTGCGAAATTTCGTCACTTAAACTCGCAATTGATCTCCTCCCCGGAACTTCAGAAGAAGAGGCTCGTTTCTTGGAATTAATCCAGTTGGACGAAACCCGTCGTGACGCCGCTTTGGCTAACGAGGCCCATAAGAAACGAGTCAAGGCTCAGTTCGACAAAAATGTCAAACCCCGTATCTTCTCAGAAGGTGATTTGGTCTTGCTTTATGACCAAGAATCCGATAAATTGGGAGCAGGGAAATTCAAATCCTTATGGATGGGCCCCTATATTGTTAAAAGGGTGTTAGCAAAAGGAGCCTACGAGTTAATGGATTATGACGGAATTCCACTGGCGCAGCCCCGTAACGAGTTGTACCTCAAGCGTTACTATGCTTAAATAGTAACATGCATGCTTTTGTTGTATTTTGTTTTCGCTAAAGTATTTTTTCTGGTCGAGTGATCCACCTTTTTCATTTGTTGTAGATGTCGAACCTTCTGGAGACATGTGTTGGATACGCCGACGGAGCGAGTCGTAGTTCGCGGAACCTATCCTCCGCAGCCTGGGCCATTTTTGATCCAAGTGGCGAGTTAGTAAGTTTCAGAGGTGTATGTATTCGGCAATCAACGAATAACATCACTGAGTATAGCGCGTTGATAGAACTACTCTCTGATGCCATCACACGTGGCATATGCCGACTAATTGTCAGGCTAGACTCACAGCTCGTAATACTACAGCTCAATGGTATATATTTCGTTCGCAATCCAGCTATTTATCGCATGTTCCTAAGGGTTAAGATTTTGGAAAGACAATTTGATTCAATTCAATATCAACATATTTCCATAAACTTAAACACATTAATCGACTCATTAGCAAATTATGTGTTAGATAGACATTTGCGACATGTATAAAAGAGACACACCATCAATGATTGTACATATGGAGCATATAACTCAACCAGAATAAAACTCGAAAATCAAAATATATATAAGCTGTTTATCGTTCATACATAATGTTCTGTAACCAAGACAAAATCGGTAATATAACCCAAAAACTCAAAAGTGCTAGGGGGCACCCTAGCCTAGTGGTGCTCATGATAGCACGTCACGGCCTGTGCAATCATGCGCAAGAGACGAGTCCATCATCTAGGCACACCAGTAGTATGTCGCTGCAGCTGTAAAGGTAACTCATCAATCCTCACATCGGGAATGCCGAGAGTAAGGCTCTCAACCTGTTCCTGCACAGCTGTAAGGGTCTCAGCATCGTCAAGGTCGTGGAGAATAACTCTCCCAGCGGGCTCCACTGTCGGGGCAGCAACTGGCGGTCTCGGACGAACTGCTGGACGGACAGGACCAACATCTGCATGCATCCAAGAGTACGATTAAAAGTCTTTATAGAATAAAGCACAGAAACATTATGAATAAAAACAGTAAACAGTGATATGGTCAAAGAGTTTACCAATAGCGCCCCACTGTTCGCCATCCGGTAGCACCAAATCCGGATCACCTCGGAAATCCATACCCACATATGGATACTCAGAAAAGACCATCTCCTGGCGCTCGAACCACCTAAAGAAGGCATCAGTAAAAGTAATCTGAGGTTGACCAGCATGCCTAGACATGTGATCGACCCACCTCTGCATGCGTGGCTCGGTCGGAGAAGGCAAATCGAGTATAATATACTGAGGTTGCATCAGTGGGATTTTCTCCAAGGCGAAGGCAGTCAGAATAGAACCAAATCCAAAGTTCTTCAGCTTCCCGTCCTTTACCTTGGTCAACTGACTTTTCATCTGAACAAGTACTGCATCACACCAGTTGAATACTTTCGGTTGGAGACACTCCAAGGCGTGCTGCACATAAGATCTGTTGGCAACGTGTAGAGTTGCGCTACCGGCCATCCTACCAATGGTATACAGAATGGACCTGAGAGACCTGTCAGTAATCTCACGGATAACAACCTTGTCGTCTCTGCTCAGCTGGGAACCTTCCCTGCAATACTGGTGAACATAATCTCTCACGGAGTCAGTCCCCCGGGCCGTACCTGACAAAGAAATGGGGGCACCTCGCCTTGACAATCTAGTCAAGAAGTAAATGTCCTCTATGGTCAAGGGGATGGATTTTCCCCTAATCTGGAATACTTGGTTAATGGGATCCCAAGCATCAAGCATATACTGCAGCAAAGTGATCTGTGCTCTCATGCTAGAGATACGGAAAAACTTCAGCAGGCCACAGTTCCGCAGCGCGTTCACCGTGACAGGGTCATGGAGGGAAATCATGTCCTCCTCTTCATGTTCTCGTTCTCGCCATGTAAGGGACATTTTGTTCAAAGATCCCTGCAAAACAAACAAGAGAAGTAGTAAGTTCCTGAGTTTGATGAGAAACTGGTGAAAATTCATCAAAAAATGAGCTAAAAACTCAGTTTTCTGAGCCCAACGCAGGCAGAGAGTGTCCCACCTACGTTGAAGGTCAGGCTGCCTTAAGGCAGCTTGACATTCAACACAGGTTTCGAATGGGAAACCTGCGCTGAAGTTAGGGCGCCCTGGCAAAACCCCTGAGGCTCAGAAAAGCTAGGAAACAGGCACATAATAGAAAAAGGAAACCATGAAAAGAAAGAGCTAGGGTTTAGCTCCTACCTGGTCCAGACGGCGCCGAGAATCGTCCACAGAATCTCCCGAAATCAGCTGGTGAAAATCAAGGGGGAAGAGGCACCTCCAAAGCTCCAACAAACCAAATGCAAATGAAATGGTAAAATGAGAGGTAAAAACACCTTTTAATGGCTTTTTACGTAGTTCAAAGCGAAATATTAGGGTTATAATCTCATTTTCATGCAGATATTATTCATTTCTAACAAAGTTTGTTGCAGCAATTGAGAATGCAGTACTATCCTTGAAAAGAGAAAAGCTAGTAATGGTAAAAAATCAAAATTTGACCATATAATCGAGCAGTTTTAGCATAAAGTTCATGCTCGTTAAAAAATAAACGCAAGATCCGAGCAGTTTTAACGCGGTCTTCATGCTCATTAAAAAATAAATATAAGCAGTGAGCAATGTTTCCTCCAGAGTTTAAGCTCATTTTTAAATAAAAAATGAACCTATCCCGGTAAATAACCGCTGTGATCGTAAATTTATTAGCCATAAAAGCCTTGGTCATGTTTGCACCTGCCACCTCCATTTTTATTTGGCCGATCGTTCACCTCCATATGATTGTTTACCCATTTTGAGGAACAGCTGCGAAGAGTGATTTCACCTAGCCATCCTTGTGACACTACCGTGATTGGAAAATTCCAACCTGTACCTGGAATCTGCTGCTATCCCTGTTTATCACTCGTTCCTCAAAATACGAGTCTTCTTTGAGCTCTTTTCTTCTGACTCGTAAAATATGAAAAGTTTGCCGAGTTTTGGCCTTCCAGCTCGTTAAAATGACCGGAAGAGCTATCCCTCCTCTAGATTTTAATCTTTTTTGGACCAGAGGGATTATTGCACAAAAAGGTCGAGCGCTTGTTTTATTCGGCTCGTTAAAGTTATCGAAAACTCATCCCTTCTGTATTTTTTTATACTTTTTCGGACTTAAGGGATTAGATGACGAAAAAGGAATTTTGGAGTTAACTTTATGTACCTTTTCAGACTCTCTAAAAATGAAAAGGACCGAGTTATCCTTGTCGTTAGACTCGTTAAAATGATTAAATAGCGACAAACTTGTCTTTAGACGAGAATGAGTTTCCCTATCGCTAAGCTCGTTAAAACATAGCAATGGGCTTGCCCGAAGGGCAGGTTATAGAACAAGCATATGTTATCCTCCTCAAGCTTGACAAACATAAAGAGGTACTAGTCAGAAATGACTGGGGAAAAATTGGGAGAACCTCAAAGCTTTAATGGTAGCAAGTCGCTCTTAAACATGACACTTTTCTTCCGTACCACATCGGGTTGGGTTGTTTCATTCACCGGCCTCATCACCATGGTCTCGCCAAACCATCCACATTTGGGGTAATGCTACCGATCCATCGAATCAGTGTCGTTATATGTTCAAGAGATGTTGTTCAGAAAGAGTCAACCGTGTCCCATCGACTACCATACATCATCCTTCATCCTTTCATGACCGCCACCCTGAATCATATTTCACAGATCGTTTTCACCTTCATCACAATCATTAGCTCCGTTCCGTGTCACTGATGTGGGATTCATTAAGGCCCTCCTTTGACGGATCGCTTCTTGTCGACTTCAGCTCATTATCCAAGAAGTTGATCTAGGAACAAACCCCTCAGTACTTTGAAGCTTGCATGCCTCAATGGCAAGTTTCTCACTTCCGGCGACAGGTATACATCAATGACCTTCGACCAGAAGATTTTGCGTGGTGTTCGACGCCAAGTCCTTTATTCACACCACATAGATTGTACTGCCGTACCTTGAGGGTCATCATCATTATCGGTGATTCCTCTCGCGCTTGTTAACAGTTTACATCACTGACTGGTAATCAAGCGATGTCTTTCCATGTTCGACTCCAAGAAATTCTCACATGGATCGACTTGTACTTAGAGTGAAGATCGGACGAGTTTGAAGACCCCGGATCTAGTTTCATCCATCCGGGCTGCGATATATATTCAGGAAATAAAGACATTGACATGTGCAGCAGATGATCATCCTACTCAAAGGATGATAATTTCAACAGAGAATTATCAGTCTACCATCAGACGATTGTCTGTTCTATGTACAGAAAAATGTATTTATAAAGCTGAGCATGGGAATGCCCGCCTCAGCTAGATCATGAAAGCAGTATGAAAATAATGTATTGTATTGTATCTTATTACAGGTCACCTCTCAGCGATCGAATGAACTTCAGATCCTCCTGATAAAGAATTTCACCCGATAAACGACCTCATACTTTAGGGGGCAACTGTTATAGACATTTTTGTGCCTTACAGCATGAAGCATGAAATGTCCATAATCTAAGGGATCCAAAGTCCCTAAACATGTTGTTCCTACCCCTAGAGGAACAAGGCCAACAAACCACAGCACTGAACAAAAGTTCTCCACCTGAAAACACTCAAAAACAAGGCAATTCTGGATCATGTCAACTGCTCCACTGAGCATCTGCGCTGAATGTCAACTGCTCCACTGTCTACCTGCGTTGAATGTCAACTGCAAAGAAGGCTACCTGCGCTGGGCGAGTTTGGACATGTGGCAGAGTCATTCCTCAAGGTGTCAATGCCCATGAAGCTTCCAAAATGACACTTGGATCAAGGAATTCGACTGGTGATGAGTAAGAGGTTCTAGATCTCCAAGTGGAAGCAAGAACCTCCAAGTGGACTCAAGAACTGAAGAAGAACTGGAGTGGGAGAGGACACTAGTCACATCTCAGGCTGACTCATCCTCTCTCCAAACTCCTATATATGGATCTCTCTCCCATGAGATCCACAGGCTGAAATCTTGTGAATGTAAAGAATTGCTGTTGGTTTGAGTTTAGAACTATTGGGTGATTTGCTTTGAAGGAGGTGAAGAGGAGATTTCTTTCTGCTGGGAAGGTGATGCTGGATTGGGCCTCTTATGGTTGTATCACTTCCTGAACCTTACTTCTTCCATTAATAAAGCATTTGAGGTTTTTCTATATGCATGTGTCTCAATGGTGTATTGTTATACTTGTGTATTTGATTTATTCTAATCCTTGAATCAATTATGAATGTATGCTTCTTGTAGTTTCCCTCTCTTGCCATTTTGCAGGATCTTGGTGTAGCTGGGCCAGTGAAAGAGCAAGGAGCTGGGGGCAAGCAGCAAGGAGAGAAGATTGGATCAACCATTAGCGGAAGACATCGGTTAGTGGATCTCTTTCTCCCCTCTTTTACATCTCATAAAGAAGTAATCTTAGATAGCTTTGCTTTGATCGTTTCTAAGGAACTATCACCCTTAGAGTGGGATAGGGTCATTCCGTATTGGATACTTTTCCCAACAACAGGATGTGTACAATACAATGCTCTGTGGGATTCTTTAAGGATGGTGTCTCAGAGGTCCTCATTATTAGTAATGTACATTCTTCCATGAAATCACAAAATTCCATCATCATCTAGTTCATATCTATCAAACTTAGTTCCAAGAACAATTGAAGCTCAATGAAGCTCCATGATAAGGTATTGACCCTGGTCCCACTAGGAGGGGTGGAGGTATTACCCATTGTTTATCCTCCAAAACCTAGATTCATGGGAGGACTGTGCAAGTCATGCTCTCCTAGACGTGTGATGATTACTGTCAAATTCTTACTAATAAATCAGGTCGATATAGTCGACGTTGTCACCTTTGAGGTCTCTGAATGGTTAGGTCGGTATAATTGGTGCCATGGCATATTCCAGTAGAGGATGGATAAGATGGGAGCGGAATAGATTAGGAAGGATATGATGATTCTGGAATAGTTTGAGAATTCGACCAAGGCGGAGCATGACTATTATGGTTATAAAGCTAAAAATGTCAAAACACAAATTTAAAAGTGTCCAAAATTCAATTATGAAACACAATCATTACATGATTATAATAATTGCTAAATAATTACTAATACACTTTATCTACCCTAACTTTGCGATGAAGTTTTCCAAAGGAGGAGTGTACGCAACAACTCATCTCAAATTAAATATGTGAATATTAGCATGCATATGATAGCTACATATATATGCATCACATGCACTGCACTAGTATACGTGTTAACTAATTATGAAAAGTCCAATAAATGAATTATTGAGATACTGAGTAAATACAAAACTCAACATAATATAATGTATATGTTAAGATGAGTTACTTACTATGTAAATCACCATTAACATATTATCCTAAATAAAATTAAATGCAAAGTATTATGCAAAATAAAAGGTAACTATAATATTACGAATTATATTAACTAAATAAGCACTATAACATAATATTATAGTAATCATTGTTAATTATTAAGTATAATAATAAAGTTATACTTAGGTATTAATTATAATATAAAAGAAATTAAGGAAATATAAAAATATAATTATGTGAAGAAAGGGAACCGAAGAAATATAATTAAAAGGAGATATGTAACATAAACATATGTATATGGAAATATACCATATATTATTGAAAAGGGAATTGAATATAAATATTAAGTATAATAATAAAGTTATACTTAGATATTAATTATAATATAAAAGAAATTAAGGAAATATAAAAATATAACTATGTGAAGAAAGGGAACCGAAGAAATATAATTAAAAAGAGATATGTAACATAAACATATGTATATGGAAATATACCATATATTATTGAAAAGGGAATTGAATATAAATATTAAGTATAATAATAAAGTTATATTTAGGTATTAATTATAATATAAAAGAAATTAAGGAAATATAAAAATATAACTATGTGAAGAAAGGGAACTGAAGAAATATAATTAAAAGGAGATATGTAACATAAACATATGTATATGGAAATATACCATATATTATTGAAAAGGGAATTGAATATAAATATTAATTTGGTATTTCAAAGAAGTCATGATTAAAAGTAATAAAATATAAAACAAACTAAAATAAACCATAAGATAAATCATAAATCATAAAGTCACGTTGTCAAAAAGGAGAGGTGACCTCACATAAATGAAGCCATTGTGTCAAGAGATTACCGTGACCGTCTCTGCAAATTCAAAAAAATACCTAATTGAATGCGGCAAAGAGATGGGGCGGTGGAGGAAACCTCGAAAATTTGAGAAATTGAACTAGGGGAGGGTATGGATTTTTCATGAATCTTACAAAGGCTAAACTTTCAAACAAAGCCACAAACACAGAGGGAGCTTAATCGTTCTTGAAGTTTTGGGCACGGCAATCCGAGTACTTCCATTTTGAAGTATTTTGGGAGCTGGGTATTGAGATTGTGCACAGTTTAGTAGGGAGGTTTTGGTTGTTTTGGCAACGGAAGTGGGAGAGGGAGAAAATCAAATACATCTTCAACCACAGAAACCCAGCTAGATACGTAACATCAATTTTGATATTCTAAATTGTAAACTACTTTAAAAACTCTAAATTTAAGGTCTTACATCTGGTTTCCTCCACTGCCCCATCTCTTTGTCACCTTCAATCAGGGATTTTTCTGAAGGTGCAAAGGCGGTCACTGTATTCTCTTAACACAGTGGCTTCATTTGTGTGGTATCACCTCTCCTTTTTCACAACACGACTTTATGATTTATCTTATGGGTTATTTTATTTTATTTTTTTATTACTTTTAATCATGACTTATTTTAAATATCAAATTAATATTTATATTCAATTCCCTTTTCAATAATATATGGTATATTTCATATACATGTGTTTATGTTACATATGTCCTTTTAATTATATTTCTTTGGTTCCCTTTGTTGTCATAGTTATATTTTTATATTTCTTTAATTTCCTTTATGTTATAATTATGCAAAAGTATAACTTCATTATTATACTTAATAATTAACAATAATTACTATAATATTATGTCATAGTGCTTATTTAGTTAATATAATTCATAATATTATAGTTACCTTTTATTTTGTATAATACTTTGTATTTACTTTTATTCAGGATAATATGTTAATGGTGGTTTACATAGTAAGTAACTCATATTAACGTCTACATTATATTCTATCGAGTTTGGTATTTACTCAGTATCTTAATAATTTATTTATTGGATTTTTTATAATTAGTTAACATGTATACTAGTGCAGTGCATGTGATGCATGCATATGTAGCTATCATATGCATGCATCGTATGCATGTTAATATTCACATCTTCAATTTGAGATGGATTGTTACTCGCAGTAGCATCAACTGCAACAACATCAGCACAAAAACAACAAATATCTCCAAGGAATAAACCAACCAAGGAAGAAAGAACCAAAAAGAAACAGGATAAGAAACCTGTCAAGCCTAACCACAACCTGAACAACACAAAGACATCGAAGAAGAAGTGGAGGAGGTGCAGATGGAAATAGGTGGCAAAGAATTTCCATCACCTCTACCACCATAAATTCCACCGAGGAAACCAAATTCTAAACTAGTCAAAGACTCGAAGGATGCGAAGTATGGCACGTTTACATCCTTAATGTCAGAAGCAATAACATTTTCAGGAGAAGTGTTTGGGAAAATTCCATAGCTCATGTTCACAGATTACAATTTTAACGACATGAAGAAGTACCCTCAATTCACACCAAACCGGTATTTGAAATAGGTGCACTACCCAGACAATGGAGTGACAAGGCTAGAACCACAGCAGTGACCAAATGGGTTGGCGTAGTCAAGTTTACTAAATATGTTAAATTTTCCGCAATTTGGCAGAAGTTCGGGGAGCACAGCATGTTTGCGGAAGTTACTCATGCTGGTGCACGATGGAGGATTATGGATGGGAAATAAGATCCTTATAGACCCAAAGTTGATATGGAGGATCACGAAACTACCATACCAAGGGCGGAACCCCGCAAAGGAGTTCATTGGAAAAGATCAAGACCACACTGTAATGGACAGTATGAAGAAGAAGTTTGGGCTAGAAAAAGGAAAGAGGCGATATGACATCAACTCAATCAGTGACCAGGTAGTTCACTTTTCAATGCACATATTGGCTAGGAAGATCATGAGAAAGTGTCAGGCGAATGAAGTTCAAGCGTCGGTGGTCTCATTAGCTGCGTAGTGTGCCAATCGGGTCTAGTATAACTGGGTCGGATACCTTTGCAAGGAATTTTTGGATGGCTGTCGTGAGGTCTAGGAGAAAGGTAAAACATTCCATTATGCGTGGTTAATTTTAATTATTTCAATACTATCATGGAGAGAGCCTGAGGATTCACAGTTCCCCCCGGTAGCATCAAATGTCTGTGAAGCCGCACGCTATGCCTCACTATGGTTTACCACCCAACCGTCACGAACAATGGAGAACAGGATGTTCTTCGTATTATATCATATGGATTTTCATATGATAGTGAACCAGCACCCTCGCCAGTCACCGAGCTTATACGAACAGTATAGCGTTGTTGCAAAGTTCAAGGTTGATTTTCAGAGAGTGTATATACAGGCTCGAAGGGATACAAGCAATAAATGGCATCCCCTGCCATATTTGGTTACTAAGTATGATCTCTTAGAATAGGGACAATAGTGGCATGGAGAATGGATGACAACAATAGAGGTAGAAGCAGGAGACAGTGTGACAAGAGGAAACTTCCCAAAACAGTGAAGCAAGTGGAAAAGACAAGGGCAAGGATCAGGATGAGCATAAATCAAAGGAAGAGGAGAAACATGATGAGGGTCACCAGGATCCTCTTGAAGGAGATGTGCAGACTAAGGAGTCTTAGAAGATGGAAACATAACAAACTATCGCAGAAAAGAGGAAAGCACAAAGCGAAGCTTCCACGAAGATCAATAAAAAGAAGAAGGCAAATAAAACAAAGGATATCACACCAATGGTCCTTACTGATGGGGACCTGGATCAGATTGGAGATAGGATTCAGGAGGCAATAACTGAATCCTGAAACAGAGTAGAAGATCGCTATAGTGCACTTCTGACCAATGTCGCAAAGCGGATCACAGAATTGAAGATATTGGCACAAACAATCAGACAACCAGTGCAGATAGAGGAAAGGGTTGGAGTAGAAAGGCAGATAGAGCTTACGCTTGCATGTCGTGGAGTAGAGTGCGCAGTGAAGAATGTAGTGGAGCGCGAAGTGGACTACCCAGCGAAGTGCCAAAGTAAACTGCACAGTAAATATACCGCACGGTATATGGGCTTCGAGGCAAGTCAAAGCCTCTCCTTTTTGTAAAAAGCAAGTAATATTGTAAAACATGAATGGTTTTTGGACTATAGTAGCTTGTATTAGGGGAGTCCATGGTATATGGACCATGGTATTTTGATGATATATCCCTTAATCTAATAGTATATAATAGGGTCAAATAATAAAGAAGAGAATCATTTTTATGGCCCATATCTGTGTTTATGGTCGAATTAATGTGATCTGTAGTTGGTGGCGAAGGAAGAGGCTCTGCTGCTAAGGGCACAGAGGCTTGAATCTATAATTGAGTGCACAGACGACCTGTAGCTTAGTGCGCAGGTCAAGAGCTATTTGTTGTACAGGAATTATTATTATAAGCAATAGTTCTTGTGGACATAGTCCCACATTGGGATGAACCACGTTAAAATTGGTCCCTTCATGTGTATATTTTCTTTTATCTGTTATAGCGTAGTAGTTTATTACAATTGCATTTTATTACAGCGGAATGATGATTATGGATTTATATGATATGTTTATGTGATTAAATTAATGTGGCAAAGTAATTTATGGATGTTAAGAATAAAAGATAATATAAAACACCACATCGCATCATCCCTCGAGGCTACAGAAACCTGGTTCTATATCCTCCCACAGTCACTTCGGCTGAGACTGCAATATGTTGCAAGTTGTTGCCTAAAGGGCCAGTGATTAAGGGTTTTTTTGGTACGTAGTATAGATCGAACTTGGGTTAGCCCAACTTAGGCCAAAAAATGGTTCCGTTATTGGGATCGAGATTTGTTTGAGGGATATGTTTATGTGTCATCCAAAGAAGAAAGAGATTCAAGATTGGCTAGAATCGAAGGAGTGAGATTTGCAGATCAAGGGAACAAAAACTTTTGTCTGAAGTCCGAAGCTTGGTTACAGAGTTATATTTTTACAAATCAATACAAAATTTTCTTCGCATAATTTCTTGTCAAACTGTACCAGTGGATATCAAGGTTGATTGAAAGAAAGACCTATTTTAAAGGTGGAGAACCTATGACGTGGACTCCTGAATTGGTACAATGAATCAAGAGCACTGACAACAGGATTTCAAGGGTTGTCGATTTCTATATTGATAGCATCTTGGGAGGATTCATTACTGAGTTCGTAGTAGACCAAACCATATCCTATAGCGAAGAATAACGATGATTCTTCAAAGGACTACGAGGTAAGTATTTAAAATCTTTGAAACTTTGGATTAAGATGCTTCTATGTGAAAATGGAGTTTTACAGATGCATCCAGATTGTTAGTTTACTTATGTTTGGAAGAAAATAGAATAAATCTAAGAAAGAGATTGGAACAACGCAAAGTGGAAAAAGATATAGAATAGATACCAAAAAGAGAGTTCATGGAAAAGATCCAAAGACCTTTATAGAAACTGAATATATCCCTTTGTTGAGTGAATCTGAAAGTGAAAGAGAAGATAGCCACCCTGATAAGCCCCAGGTATTTTCACAGTATTCAGCTTCCAAGCCTGGAAGTTCGCAGAAGCCAGAATGCAGTAATAGCAAGGGAGTTTTTGGCTCTCCCCCTCCCCCTCTCCCTCCCCCTTCTCCCCCTACTACCCATCCCCCTCCCCTTACTCATCCCCCTCCCCCTCCAAGAATAAATATGGTTGATTATACTAAGTTGTATGTTTTCAAAGGAACTGGATCGAAAGATCCAAAGCAGTTTTGGTTTTTATGCGAAGTTGTATGGACCGCGAAGCAGATCAATGATGAAAATATTAAAAAAATGCAGCTCATTACAACACTCTGAGATAGAGCATTGACATGGTATATGAAGTATTCAAATAATCATATTAGAACATTTGCAGATATTAAAGAAACGTTGATAAGAGAATTTAAGAAGCCAAAGTTTGAGGCACGGTGCATCACTAAGTTAAAAGAAATTAAACAGAAACCTACTGAGTTTGTTTGGAATTTGATCAAATATTTAAGGAATTATTAAATCAAGTGAGCTTTGAAATAGCTCCGCAACAACATCAAGAATGATTTATAGTTGCATTGTTTCCGCATATCAGATTACCATTGATGCATCAAAAGATAAAAAAGTCAATCGAAAGCTCTAAAGATTGCGATGAAGTTGGAAGCTTCACCTATAGGAGTTACTAATGCACGTATGCAATATATTCAGAGTCAGCTGACGAACCTAATCTTGCATATACAAGATATCAAGAAAAGCAAAGAAGTCAAAGAAGAAGTATGGTGTACAAAGTGTAGATCAGAGGGCCATTCTAAAGAAAAATGTCCTATCTTTAGGGATTTCATGTCTAGTGGGGCACCGAATCCCTTAATTGCAGGATCCAGCCTGTGCTGCGAGATATGCAAGACAAGAGGCCAACATTGCTCAGAAGATTGTTACATGTTATAGGAATATGTGTAGACTCCAAGGAAATTATATTGAAAATTATGTAAAGCAATAGGACATGATGAGAATAATTGTCGAGCTTATGAACTAATAATGGAGCGCAATACTGACACTTATAGAATGCAAGAAGAAGAACATGGACATGAAGGAAATGGAAAACTCGTGGTCGAGGAGGCTACCAAGGAAGAGTTCGAGTTGTTGGAGCTTGTCAAGGATGTGGACAGATCATTTTCTATAACTATAGCCAAGAAGATCATTTTGCAAGAGATTTTCAGAACCCTACTACTACATGTAAGTATTGTAACTATTTTGACCATGTAACTGAAGAATGTCCTTTACTTATGAAAAAAATGCAAGAAAAAAGGAATCAGTAGATGACATGGAATAGTCAAATGATGACCACTGAAAGAAGTAATGATGAATCATGAATTAGTATTGTTACTAGAAGTGGAGTTACGACTGGCAGTGATAAAGCGGATGGAAAGAAAGCATCTGAAACTGCATGGGTTAGCAAAAGTGTTGAGAAAGCTCATGTTTTTTATATTGAGAAGGAAAAATAAGTGTTTATGGAAGCAAAGCGAAGCTTTATGGATGATGGAGCTTCGACCTCTAGCGTGTAGCCAAAGGTTGATCAGAAAAGCATGATGTATCATTAAATTCAACACAGAATCAAGTTTTGACACAAAATCAAGCTTTGAAACAAAATCAATTTTCGATGCAGAATCGAGGTTTGACATAGAATCAAGTTTCGACGCAGAATCGAGGTCTGACACAGGATCGATCTCTGACACAGGAACAGGAGTTAGAAAATCAAGGAGGTACTTTAAAGTCTTTTCTGCAAACTTGTATGAAATTATTAAGAGATCAAAAGGTTGTAGAAGGGATTCAACAGTTGATAGATTCTTGTGCATCAAAAGAAACACTGCGAGGTGAGATGCACGCAGTGAATAATTTGCATCAACAGAAGAGAACTAGAAGAGAAATGAGGCTTAGTGCACAGATAGGAGAATATGAGATGGATCAAGTTATTCTAGATCTGGGATCTAATGCTAATGTTTTGACAAAGTAGACATGGGAATTAATGGGTAAGTCGAAGCTACAGTGGTCACCTATTCAGTTAAGGATGGAAAATTAGAAAAATATCTTCCCCTTAGGAAGACTACCAGGTGTAACAGTGAATATTGAAGGAGTTCACACTACTGTTGACTTTGAAGTAATAGAGATTGTTGATGATAGTAACCCTTATCCTACATTGCTTGGACTTGACTGGGAATTTGATAATATGGCCATAATTAATTTGAAGAAGAGACATACGATATTTGAAGGAAGCAATATGAGAGTAATAGTTTCCTTGGATCCATCAGAAGGAGTAAGATATACAGAACCATTCAACTAGGAGTATTGCGCAGATGATATAGATAATATATATCAAATGACAGCACAGGAACAAAATTTTGTTAACCCTACTGCAGAAGGAAAGTTGATTTGGGAGCACGATAGTTATTGTACCTCAGACTCAAAAGAAGAATTGGAGAACTGGTAGAATAGGTTGCATGAAGTATCTACAAGGTATTGTGCAAGAATCACCAAATCGGTTTGATGTATGACATCTAAGATATGTAATCTACCTTCTTATGATGACTTGGGTGATATAAATAATTTTCTTGATGATTATGAAGAACAGGTTTCAAATAATCAAAGGTTGTTAGCCTTGGATATAGCTCTGAAAGCTACTCCTGCTAGATGGTTGGGTGCACACAAGAATAATATAGGATATTGGCAGGAATGTTGAAGGTTGATGTGGATAAGATTTGGTCAAAAAATATAGAGATGGAAATAAAATACAATAATCAAACTAATCTTACGGAGAATATCCAGTTATGTAATACAACATGGAAGGAGATTCCACAGCAAGAATGTGTACATGGATTCATTCATACATTAGAGACAATCTCTAAGAACTGGTACTTAGAAATAGAGCTTAGACATGATACAATAAACTGGGCAGACATAGTTGAGGGCTTCATATTAACATTCATCTTTAAGGATGATTTTCCATGCATAGATTTGGTTCTTCAGATAGTTAAGAAGAAGATCTTTGAGAATGAAACCCCATTGACATGGCAACAACCTGATTAGGCTGTGCAGATAGAAAATGCACTAGAATTCTATAACCTTACTCTTAGCGCTTGAAATTTCACCTCAGGCTGAGAAAGGCAAACTCCAAGGCAACATCAAACCACTTAGCCTCGTAGCTAGCCCTACGGGGCAGGAGAGGGCTCTCTCCGGTATATCTCAGCAAAGATCTTCAAAGGGCGGAGATAACCAATATAGAACACTGATCTTAGGCTAGTAAACTAATAAAAGGTTTGATTTGAGATTTTTAGGATTTTGGTGGAAAATCGGGGAAAGGCAATTTTGGGTGCGGGGATTGGACAGAGTTTTCGCAGGGGGCTCTTTGGGGAAAGATAGGAGACTGTATTGATGCCTTTGAAAGAGTTGGATGGGTAAGATTGACTGGTGAGGAGCTAAGGAGAGCAAGTAAACACCTTGAGTTCTCCTTAAACAGATGAAAACATTGATATTAAGCAAACTTAAAAGCAGAGCATGGCAATCACGAATTCTACTTTAACACTTCATTTGCCTAATTTGTAGAAGGAAAAGTAAGAAGATGATTCACATAACAAACTTACAAGTACAAAGAGAAACACACCATAAATACATGTAACCACAGGAATCCCAAAAAGGAATGCAAAACCCTGGTCTTTCTTCCTTTGCCAAAATTGCAGA
The DNA here is from genome assembly GCA_031772625.1 of Pinus tabuliformis. Lineage (NCBI taxonomy): Eukaryota > Viridiplantae > Streptophyta > Pinopsida > Pinales > Pinaceae > Pinus > Pinus tabuliformis. Next base: position 896,605,133 of record CM062805.1, read on the forward strand.
GATACAATGAGTAATACAATAGAAGCTTTCTCCCTCAAGAGTCCAACCATGAAAATGACCAAGAAAGTACATAATATAGGCAATCTAACATCTTTCCTTGCCTCTAGGGGTCGAGCTCACTATACTAGGAGCTTTTTCAACCAATTCTAAACTGAGCACTGAAAACTAGGCAGTCAAAACAACTTGCCTCTATAAGCTAGGAAACCAATTCATTCATTAAATTTTTGCCTATCTCATGAATGAATCTTCTAGAAGAGATAAATGAGTGTCAAAATATCATAAAATTACATCATTTACAACAAGGAGGATCAAAATCACTCCAAAAGTCAAATCCAGTCAAAACTGCGTTTTGCTGAGCTGTAGGTGCATTTCTGTGAAAATTGCCCAACGCGTAGCGCCCTGATTCTGAACGCGTCGCGCGCCTTTGGAGCTGCCCTTTGGAGCTGCTTTTGAGGCACTTCCAGGTGTCCAAATGAGGCAAAAGTGGGCTTGTTGGAAAGTTCTGGATGTCTACTTTCCAAACCAAGTGGAATTTCTGAATTTGGTGGCCATTTGCCCCTCCAAAATTGCAATCTCCCAAGACTGCTTCCTATGTGTCAAAAAGGTGGCAGAAAGTCATTTTTTGTTTGTTTTTTGACTTTCTGGAGGCCCAAAACTTGGTGAAATTTCTTGGAAATTGCTGAGCAAGTGTATCTTTGCATGAAAAATCCAAAAATTCTGAGTTTTCTTGAAAAGGAGTTGCCCATCGAAAGGGTCGCGCGCGGCGCGCGACGCGTTGGGGAAGAAAACCTGTTTTTTGCCCAAAAAATTCACAAATGACCAAAAATGCTCAAAATTTTTTTGAAATTTGTGCAGAAGGTAAGTCATTTAGCACCATTCTCCTTCAAGGAAGCCTCAGCCAAGATGTGGAGGGGATCGGGCCTTTTTCTTCGTTTTAGTGCCTTGGCCAACCTCCTTGGATCTGGCGATTGTAATTTTGACATTTCTCTAAAACCATGACACCTGTGCAAAAAGTGAAGGAGGTTTTTCTTCCTTGGCCTGTTGTGGACAAAAACCTCTCTCATTTTTCCAAAATTCATCTTTGATTGCTCTGAAACGGCTTTTGAGTGAAACTTATCTCGATGTGTGGAACAAGGGATTTTGTCGAAATGAAGCGAAATGAAGGGGATAAGAGGCTTCTAAATTCTTGGGGAAATTTTTGGAAGTAGGGAGGGATGTTAGGAAGTAGGGGAAAGTGGAATCGTGGAGATCGAGTGAGGGGAAGGGGTCCAAAAGGGCAAAACACAGGCCCAACCTAGAAAATTGCCAGGTTGTAGCAAGAAACTAGGGTTTGTGGAAAAATGAGGAATTTGGGGAATCTCAGTGATGGGAAGCATTTGATAAGGTATTTTAAGGATAGGGGAAGGTGTATGAACATCAGGATACAAGTTTTGCCGATGATTTGACCGTCCAAGAGAAATTGGCTTCAAAACCCTAGGAGAGGGAAATGACCTTGCCTAGGCGCAACTGAAGCATGAACAAGGTGTAAAATGACTCATTAGACACTGAGATGATAATGAAAATCCTATGAATGATGATAGACTCAGCTGAATAGTGACATAGATTGGCATTTGGGCAACTTTGAAAAGAGTGAGATCAAACCCTAGACCTAATGCCTAGTGACCAAATTTTGCTTGAAGACTCACTGAAATGACAAAATTTGACCTTGACACTTCAAAATCACTTTGTAAGAGCACGTTTGATCACTGGAGGAAGGCTGGAAAGACTGACACTAACACTTACTATAGAAGAAGAAGAAGATCCTCGCAACATCGACATAGCAGAATCAGAAGGATACCGCGAAGTAAATGGACCTGAATTAGAGATACCAGATATAACGAAGCCATTGAAGACTAAGAAGGTGAACATAGGATCAGAGAAGGAGCCCAAGTTTGCAACAATAGGAGATTATTGGGATGAAGAGACAGATAGTAAAGTTACAAAGTTACTTCATGAATACCAAATACTATTTCCCACAAATTTTTCAGAAATGAAGGGTATAGTAGGAGATCTAGGAGTTATGAAGATTCCCCTTAAGCTTGATGTGAAGCTAGGCAAGAAAAGACATTATAGATTTAACCCAAAGTACAAGGAGAAAGTGAAGGTAGAGCTTGATAAGATGATAGCAGTAGGAATTATTGAGCTGGTGGAAGAGTCAGAATAGATGAGTCCTATGGTGGTGCAAGAAAAGAAAACTCAAGGAGAAATTAGGATCTATGTTGATTTGAGAAAGTTGAATGATGCATGTTTACATGATCCCAACCCCTTTCACAAATGAAGTGTTAGACAATGTAGGAGGCCAGGAAGCTTATTCATCTACAGATGGATTCTCAGGCTATCATCATACTAGAATTCACCTGAAGATCGACATAAGACCACATTTTCTACAGAATGGGGCTCATATCAATACACATTGATGCCTTTTGGACTGAAAAATTCCCCTTCTATATTTTAGAGGGTGGTGGTCGCAGATTTTAAGGAATACATCCACAAGTTTTTGGAGGTATATTTTGATTACTTGACAGTATTTGGAATACTTAGAAAACATGTTGGGAGTTTAAGACTTATGCTTGACACATGCAGACAATATCAGATCTCTTTGAACCTAAAGAAGTGCATATTTTGTGTACCTTTTGGCATATTGTTGGGACATGTTGTTTGTAAGCAAGGATTAATGGTGGACCCTGCTAAGATTACTATCATTGTGAACTTGCCTCCACCTGATACAATAAGACAGTTTCACACTACATTGGGACATACAAGGTATTACAGGAAGTTTATCAAGGGGTATGCACAAATTACTATGCCTATGGAGAAATTATTGAAGAAGGATGTAACCTTTAAGTGGGACAAAGAATGTCAAAAGAGGCTCGATATATTGAAAGAAAAGATGGTAGTTGCTCATATACTAGTGTTCCATGATTGGAACAAAGAATTTCATGTCCATGTGGATGCTTCTTGTATAGCTTTGGGAATGGTACTAGAATAGCTTGGTGAAGGAGAAATTAATCATCCTATAGCATTTGCAAGTAGAAATTTATCTAAGCTAGAAAATAATTATACCACTACATAAAGGGAAGGATTGGCCATGGTGTACGCTTTGTAGAAATTTAAACACGATTTATTGGGATCACACTTTTAAACGTTTACAGATCATTATGCGCTGAAGTATTTGGTTAATAATCTTGTCTTACGAGGAAAAACTTGCAGATGGTTATTATTATCCAAGAATGTGACTTTGAAATCATTGTTAAACCAGGAATATTGAATGTAGGACTTGACCATCTATCAAGATTGGAAACATGGGAAGAATCAACCAACATAGAGGATAATCTCCCTGATGCACAGTTATTTGCAATCAAAGTTGTAGATGACCATTTTGCATATATCATTCAGTTTTTTACCATAGGGATGGCTCCTTCATAATATAATATGCAGCAAAAGAAAGAATTAGTGGTTAAGGAAGTTGACTTTTCATTAATAGCAGGACAATTATATAAGATGGGACCAGATGAAATACTGCGCAGATATGTTCCTAAACATGAAAGACAGATGATTCTAGCATAAGCTCATGGTGGTGAAGTTGGTGGACACTCTGCAGGAAATGGTACTGCGCAGAAGATTTTGAGAGCGGGATTATGGTGCCCTACATTACATAAATATGCAAAGGAATATTGAAAAGCATGTGACATGTGTCAAAGAAAAGGAAAACCTTCAAGAAGAAATGAGATGGAATTGGTACCACAAGTTACATTGGCGGCCTTTGATAAGTGGGCTATTGATATTGTTGGACCCATCAACCCACCTGGGAAGATGACTGGTGCGAGGTACATAATTATAGTAACTGATTACTTGACCAGATGGGTCGAAGCACAACCAGTAAGGCACTACAGTGCATAGACTGCTGTGAAGTTTATTTTTGAGTATATATTGTCTAGATTTGGATGTCTAAATATTTTGATGAGCGACCAAGGTTCCCACTTCCTGAATAAAACTATTGAAGCGTTGACGAAGGAATTCCAAATCTATCAGTAGAATAGAACCCCTTATCATCCTTAAGCCAATGGAACAGTCAAAGCATTTAATAATATCTTGGAGAATGCACTAAATAAGGTAAATGTGAAAAAATATGACTGGGACCTTAGAATTCCAACAGTATTATGGACTTATAGGACTACATGCAAGAATTTGAAAGGCCAGACACCATTCAAGTTAGTTTATGGGAAAGAAGTTATGATGCCCATGGAATACATTGTGCCTACCTTGAGGATTGCAGGTTTTACAGATGTGGTATGCCCTAACATAATGAAGGAAAGAATGTCGCAGTTGATTGGTTCGGAAGAATACAAATTTATAGTAGGATTCCATCAATAGGTACAAAAAGAAAGAGAAAAGTCTTGGCATGATAGTCACATTAAGTAGAACAAGTTTCAGGTAGGAGACCTTGTTCTCCTCTATGATAGTAAGTTTGTAAAATTTCCAGGGAAATTCAAGATGCGTTGGTTGGGCCCCTACATTATCAAGCATGTTACTGATGGAGGCGCAGTTCAATTAGTGAAGTTAAATGGAGAGTTGATTCAAGGAAGAGTAAATAGCAGCAGGTTGAAGTGTAGGGACAACCCTGTCCCTACAACCTCGTTATAAGAAAGAAAGGAGAAGAGTCTTAATGCCACCTGCAGTTGAAAGTGGGCACTAGACTATAAACTACGTTGCAGATAGCTTTGACGTAAGGAGTTACTTCATTATAGTATGGATTATGTCAAAGTACATAGGAGTAGTGGTGTAATATGGATGTTCGCTACACTATGGGATGCATCGAAGTCCTTGGAAAACATAAATATAACTGTTAAAAGGGAAAAATACGTGGAAAGTTGCATTTATGAGGACAAATTGGCAAGATCTAAGGATAGATATGCAATTAATGAACACAATCTGAATGCAATCTGGACAAAATACAATCTAATGATGGGGTTCGAATTTCAAACTTGTTATAAAAATCTGCCTCCCACCCAGGTCGAACACTTTGTTGAATTGAGAATTTGATTCTTGAGAGTGCAAATAAACTAAAGAAGTTTTAGCTGTTGAATGTCATCTGAGCATTCTTGGGAAAAAATTGTGCGTAATTTTGTGAGAAAGGCTTATCTAGAATCATGGAATCCACTGGTACGCCCATAGCATCAGCTGAGATTCCTGCAGTAGCATAAACCGTAGTAGCATCAACATAAAAATAGCGAAGATCTCCAAGGAATAAACCAACCAAGGAAGAAAGAGCCAAAAATAAGCAGGATAAGAAACATGTCAAGCCTCAACCACAACCTGAGCAAGCCAAAGACAACGAAGAAGAAGTGGAGGAGGTGCAAATGGAAACAGGTGGCAAAGCATTTTCATCGCCTCTACCACCATACGTTCCGTCAAGGAAACCAAATCCTAAACGAGTCAAAGACTTGAAGGATGCGAAGTATGGCACCTTTAAACCCTTATTGCAAGAAGAAGTGCCATTTTCAGGAGAAGTGTTAGGGAAAATTTCACAGCTCAAGTTTGCAGATTACGATTTTAACGACAAGAAGAAGTACCCTCAGTTCGCACGAGACTGGTATTTGAAACAAGTGCACTACCTAGATAGTGGAGTGACAAGGCTAGAACCACAACAATGTCAAATGTGTTGGCATAGTCAGGACTACTAAATATGTTAAATGTGTCGCACTTCAGCAGAAGTCCAGAGAGCACAGGATGTGTGCAACAATTGCTCCTATTGGTGCATGATGGAGGATTATGGATGGAAAATAAGATCCCTATAGACCCAAAGTTGATCTGCAGGATCATGAGACTACCATACCAAGGGAAAAACCCCGCAAAGGAGTTTGTTGGAAAATATCAGGACCATGCTATATAGGACAATATGAAGAAGAAGTTTGGGCTAGAAAAAGGAAAGAGGGGATATGACATCAATTCAATTAGTGACCAGGTAGTTTGCTTCGCAACGCAAATATTGGCTGGGAATATCATAAAAAATTGTCGGGCGAATTAAGTTCCTACCTTGGTGGTTTCATTAGCCGCGTAGTGTGTTAATGGGGTCTAGTATAACTGGGTCAGATACTTTGCAAGGAATTTATGGACGACTTTCGTGAGGTCTAGGAGAAAGGTAACACATTCCATTATGCATGGTTAATTTTGATTAGTGCAATGCTAGCATGGAGAGAGCCGGAGGATTCACATTCCCCCCAGTAGTATCAAATGTCTGTGAAGCCACATGGTATGCCTCACTATGGTTTACTACCCAACCGTCGTGAGCAATGGAGAATAGGATTTTCTTCGTATTGTATCATATGGATTTTCATATGTTAGTGAACCAACACCCTGCCATGTTGCCAAGCCTATATGAACAGTATAGCGTTGTTGTGAAGTTCAAGGCCAATTTTCACAGAGTGTATATATAGGCTCGCAAGGATACAAGCACGAAATTTCATCCCCTTCAATATTTGGTTATAGAAGATGATCTCTTAGGGCAGGCACAACAGTGGCCTGCAGAATGGATGACTGCACTAGACGTAGAAGGAGGAGACAATGTGACAGAAGAAGAGGAGGAAACTTCACAGCAAAGTGAAGTGAGTGGAAAATACAAGGACAAGGATCAAGATGAGCATGAATCAGAGGAAGAGGAGCAACATGATGAGGGTCACCAAGATCCTCCTGAAGGAGATGAGAAGACTAGGGAGTCTAAGCAGATGGAAATAGAACAAAATGCTGCAAAAAAGAGGAAAGCACAGGGTGAAGCTTCCACAAAGATCAAGAAAAAGTAGAAGGCAAATAAAATAAAGGATAGCACACCAATGATCCTTACTAATGGGGACCTGGAGCAAATCGGAGATAGGATTCAAGAGGCGACAGCTGAATCTTGGAATAGAGTAGAAGATTGCTACAAAGCACTTCTGACCAGTGTCGCAGAGAATATCGCAGAATTGAAGATATTGGTGCAAAAGGTCAGACAACCAGTGCAGATATAGGAAAGTTTTGAAGTAGAAAGGAAGATAAAGCCTATGCTTGCAGTGAGGTTAGCATAGATACCTGCAAGAGCCCTACAGTTTGACTCCGTCGAACTACAACAGTAGGCTAAGGAATGAAATCATGTCAACATGAACATCGCAACAGTGTCGTTGCAACGTTTACACAAGCTACAGTTGGAAATTATAGAAGAGTTTAGGTTGTGTGAACAACACATCTCGCAGCTAAATATTCAAGTAGAAAAAGAGTGAGTTGCACTTTGGCAGAAGCTCGAGCAGGTGATCCAAGAAAGGGATCAAGTAGCACAACATCACTAGAAGATCAAGGAGGCAGTCGAATCAACATAGAGAGAAATTTTGGACCTTGATGTCTGAGAGGAAGAGACAGTAGAAGACAAGGTTGTGAAGCTAAGCCTTGCAATGAAGGGTTACAAGGAGAAAATTGTTGCAGTGTAATTCAAGTACGAAATGCAAATCAATGAGCTGCAAATGAATCTGAAGCCAACTACACCACAAGAAGTATGAGATTAGAAGGAGACTGACCTAAAGACTTCAATGGTCAGCATCTTTGTAATAATAACAAACTGTGGAAAACTCTTGAATGAAAGTCTACAAATTTGGACTTCGCCTGCAAGAAGATACAAATGTACAGAAACTGTAGGAAGAAATGCAGCAAAAGCATCAACAATTAGAAGAAATTCTGGCATCTGTGAATACCTTACCAATCTCACAGAAGCTCACGAAGATGAATGAGTCAAAGGCCCTCCAGAAGACAATTGAGGAGCTAAAGAAGGAAGAATAGGTCTTAAGAAAGAGGACTCAACCTTCAAAGGATGAGGCCCTCCAACTATGGTAGACAGTACATGAGAAGCTTCAATAGCTTCGAAAAAGGGAGATAGTGTTTGTACAGAAGGTTGCAAAACATGTGACAGAGGCACTACTAGAGGAAGTGCACAACGAGGAAAAGAAGTTAACAAAGACTCTGCAGCAATTCAATGAGGCCTACAACAACATCGCAGCAAAAATCAGAGGCAAAGTAGTTGAGTGACTTGGGAGGAGTCACATGTGAGTGTTGGTGGGCTATTAGGCACCACACAACTTGGCCTAGATTTTGATGAAGACTCTGCATGTTGTGGAGCAGAGTGCGCCATGAAGAATGTAGTGGAGCACAAAGTGGACCACGCAACGGAGTAGCGGAGCGCCAAAGTGGACCGCGCAGTAAATATACTATGTGGTATATGGGCTTCGAGGTAAGCTGAAGCCCCTCCCTTTTGTAAAAATCAATTAATATTGTAAAAGATGAATGGTTTTCAAACTATAGTATCTTGTATTAGGGGAGTCCATGGTATATGGACCATGGTATTTTGATTATATATCCCTCGATGTAATAATATATAATAGGTTCAAATAATAAAGAAGAGAATCAACTTTATGGTCAAGATCTGTGTTTACGGTTGAATTATTGTGATCTATAGTTGGTGGCAAAGGAAGAGGCTCTGCAACTGAGTGCGTGGAGGCCTGAGTCTACAGTTGAGTGCGCAGACGACCTACAACTTAATGCATGGGTCAAGAACTATTTGTTGTACAAGAATTATTATTATAAGAAACAATTCTTGTCGACATAGTCCCACATTGGGATGAACCACGGTAAAATTGGTGCCTTCATGTGTATATTTTATTTTTATCTATTGTAGTGTAGCAGTGTATTATAGTTGCATGTTATTACAGGGCAGTGATGATTATGGTTTTATATGATATGTTTTTGTGATTAAATGAATGCGGTGAAGTAATTTATGAATGTTAAGAATAGAATATAATATAAAATACCATGTTCATCATCCCTCAAGGCTACAAAAACTTGGTTCTATATCCTCCCATAGTCACTTCGGGTGAGATTGTGATTTGTTGTAGGTCATTGCTGAAAGGGCAAGTGATTAAGGGTTTTGTTGGTACACAATATAGATTGAACCTACGTCAACCCAACCTAAGCCAACACCATAGCTATGTGAACACAAGAGACATTGTCAAGTGTTGGGTGAAAGAGCCATCGAAGTATAGACACACACCCACCCATGTTTACAAGACAAAGTCCCTCAAGAAATCTTACTAGTTCTTGATCATCTTTCCCTGCAAAATATATGCTCAAGACAACACAGAAACCTTCCCTGAAGGGTGGGCAGTCTTACTGGACCAATTGGTGAATGATAGGAGGCCATTCAACTAGTCGGATTTGTTGGCTCAACAGTTGAATTCCCATGTAGCTAAGGCTAGGAATCTGCCCAAGAATGAGCAAGCAAGGTTTTATATGTCTACATACTTACTGGATGCAATCTGTGCATGGCAACAGTTCCCTGGCATGAACTAGACATGGACACCACAAGAGACTGCCATGAACATCTATTGCAAGTTTCTTTCCGACTGCATTTATCAAGGAGTAATGGAAAGGCTAACTGACCACTTTATCATCCCATTATACAAGCTTATATTTGAGCAATATCCACCTTGCATGTCTCGAGAAGCAATGGAGGCAATAGTAGACATTATGGATTGGTATGCCTCACTAGGTGGCACCTTCATTAGAGTGTTTAGCGTAAAGAAGCCTCAACATGCGTTACCAAGGTATGCCACTGAAAAACTAATCATGCAAGAAGTATCATACCACCTTGCTACAAGGTTGTCAGCGGGACTACAAAGGAAGAAGAAAGCACCATGGCCCGTTCTTCCTTTGCAGATCAGATTATACGAGGTTAAGATCTTGAAAGATGCAAATGTTGAGGCTAAGGACATAGTTAAATTCGAGTTCGGCACCAAGGACTTTAATCTGTATGATCCTCACAGTATTTGCAAGGACCATTGTATGAGAGTTTACTTTTTGTTGATCCTTGAAACATTTCATTGGCCATAGCAGGACCCTTGGAGGTACTATTACAATGCCTCTAGACTCAATGAGATGGCTAGTATAGCAAGAACTTGGAAGGAAGCTCTAAAGATAGCAGCAACTCCGGAAGCAACAACAACAACAACAGAAGGCAGCAATCCAGTGTAGGACAAGAAAAGGAGGGAAGATTGTTGAAAATCAAGAGGGAGAGAAATGCTGCAAAATGAAGACGGATCCTACCGTTGAAAAGGAAGCTTTGGTAGTGGAAGAAAAGAGGGAGCAACTGATAAAGAGAGAAAAGTGGAGGAAGAGAGAAAAGCAGAGGTTATAGGAAGCAGAACTGAAGCTACTGGAAACAAAGAAGAAGCTGAAGGAAGAACAGGAGTTGAGGACGTGAGAACGAGACGAGAAGCAGAAGTAGGAAGAAGAATAAAGGAAAGGTGTTATGACAGAAGAAACAACACCCATACAGGTTGAAGAGTTGGAACAAGTAGCAGCAAAGGAGGAAGGTGAGAAGATGTAGGATCGGGAGCTTGCTCAACAAGTTTAGAAATTGATCGAAGTGACAGACATGGAGCTAGAATAAGAGCCAAAAAATGATGATGTTGACCTGATGCCGAGAGCACCATAGGTCATCCCTCAGTCTCCACCACCTCCAGCAGTAGAGCCAGCCCCGAGCAAGAAAGGAGATGTTGTTCTCCTTGATGATCATCTGGTCATGGATGTGTACAATCTTTCATTTGATGAGTTCTAGAAGAGGATTATACAGGCACAGAGGAAGCACTTTTTGGATGATCACACATCACCTGCATTCATCAAGGAAAGGGTGCTAGTGTCATACACCAGGAAGCATCCAATTGTCATTGTCGAAGCCAGATTGGCCTATGCAAGAGCAACAAGCTCAAATCTTAAGTATCTGACGGCCGAGAATGAGAAATCGGAAAAGAACTTGCAGGTTGTCAAGAAAGAGGAAGAACAACTCTGAGCAACAACGCAAAAACCAGTTTCCGCATTGGCAGAGATGAGGAAAGCGATACTTGTTGAAGTACCATCACTTGGAGAAACCATGCAGAATCTCTATGACGGATTTGTCCTCATGCATAAAGACATTGTCCGTTTGCATGGCCTACAACAGCGGAGCAAAGAGTTTGTTAAAACTCTCAAAAACATACATGCTACCATCGCCTATGTACAAGAGTGGACAATGCGGTACAAATGGGCCCCTCTTGAATTAGTAAAGAAGATGAAGCCACAAGAAGAGCTAGAGAAAGTGAAGGTCTGAATGTTGATTCATAACAACAAGCAGTTCACCTCATTCATCGACAACACACAGGCCTCATACGCGTGGTTGTACAGTAGTTTGGATTTCATGGTGAGAAAACACCAGATCCCCTCAATCGGTTCCCTCACAGATGCTAAACCCAAGAACCAGGTCCAGCTAGAGAACGATCAGTACTTGGAGTAGCTAAGACAATAAGCCACCAGGGAATACTTGGAGTTGAATGCACACAACATGTAGAAGTACATTGGTGGTCCTGTCAAGGTCAAGACAATGTTGCTCATGCTTCAAAATGAGTTGGACACACGTTCTAAGACAGTGTACCTGGATGCCATGTAGGCTAGATTCTGCTTCCAGAAATACATCGCTAAGTAGTTTGGAGACACCATCACACAGTACCAAGCTTGGTACCAATATGTGACCGAGAAACAACAGGTGGAGGTTGTCGAGCTAGACTTTCCCCAAGCTTCGGAATCATAATGGTTTGTCTTGTTAGGCTCTCTCTAACCTATTTTTTCTTATATGGGTACATGTGGAAAATGTAATATTATTTGTAATTATATTGTAAGTGAAAAGTGTCAATATTGGAATATGAAAAGTCACCATGTAATGTAATTTGTCATCTAGTGAAGATGTTGAAGAGTCATGAGGGTAGTCCAAAGGTCACAAAGGGGAGTTGAAGAATCACCCCACTCTTGTTATAAACAGAACCTCATAACTCATGTAAGAGGCTTTTAGGAGCCAAGATTTTGGCTAGGCTTAGGCTTAGAGAAGGCTTCGGAGTATTGGGAAGAGTCTTGGATTCTCCATATCATAGAGCGAGTATACTTCTTTGGAGGAGTAGGTGTTCTTCACTGTAATGTTCCACTATTGAGACTAGTGGTTGTCAATGGTGTATGTGTGGATGGAACTTTCACTTATAATAATAAAATCAGAGCCAGCATGCTTTCATGCATATGTTTTTAATATAGTAGGACTATTCTTGTTGTATTGGAAATGTATGTTATTTAACTTAGGCATATGCTTATGAGCTAATTTGTATGCATTTTTATGAATCGTGTTGAATGTGTGTTGTTGGATTAACTCATCACTTTAATTTGTGGACTATTTTGTATCTTAGTTTGTGATGTCATTTCGCATGTGTGTTCTTTTCAAGCTGCGTACAATTACAGGCTTCCAAAGGGCACACTCTCTTTTCCCCTCCATGTGTTAGAACCACCATGCATCACACTTGACTCTTTGCAGGGTCACACATTTTCTCTCACCCAAAGTTATCATACTTATCTCTGTGTGATACCGTGATACAAGAATCACACTACCACCCACTGTTGGGACTCCTGCTCCAAACAATGTGAGGTCTAGTTGGGACTTAATATCAGGGATATCCCCTGAATGTTGGCAGGTCCAGCACCATCAAAATTTCTAACACTAGAAGGAAGGCCAAATGGCAAGTTGAACCCTTGAAGTCTGTTTTGAATTTCTACACATATTTCATGACTTCTTCCCAAGTCATAACCCCGGCATTTTTTTCTAACTCAACACATTTTGAAGTGCCAATGAGCATTTTGAATGACTTGTCCAGAATTAAGTTCAATGGCGAGGTTGGAATAACCTTGATCAGGCACGCAATAGCTTTTCTTGGTTTTTGTGACAGACATGACATCGCGTCTATGGATGTTGCTTATGGGTTTTTTGCTATCTTATGTGAAGGGCGTTCAAAGAAATGGTGCCACACATTGCCCGCAGCCTCCATACACTCTTTCAAGTAGTCTTTTAGTGAAACATGTCGTGATTTCATTCTTTATGATCATAAAACCTTTAATAGAAAAAATTTAAAATTGTGAAAATCACCTGACGAAGCTCTTCAATATTTTCATGATCGTTTTGTTCATTATTGTTTTGAATTTCCTCAAGATGAAGTTGATTGGGAATTTTTGGATGAAATATTTCAATATCTTGTTCACATTTTTGAAAATCCACATGAGTTAAAATCTTTCGAACCTCTCCCAACATACCTCGGTGTTAGAGCTCCTAAATCTAAGATGGACAAGGTTGTTGTTCCAAGTGACCCTTCGTCCCCTTCGTCCCCTTCTCATCAAACATCTCTAGCTCCTTAGGTCGAGGTGGGAGAAGTTGGGAGGCCACTTATTGGTCTACCACCATCTCCTCCTACCCCACCCTCTCTGGATTTCTACACAGATTTGGACTGTAACCCTGATGATTGTGTTTAAGTGTTATCTCCTCATCCTCTGTCGTTCAGTCCCTCCGATCCTCTGGATTTTGGTGTGTTTTGTTCATCTGTCTCAAATCTCTCTTGCAATGTCCATGAGGATCAGGTTCTGGATGGATTTGGTGTTGAACAACCAACCTACGATATCATTTTTTATGAGTATGTGTGGGATTATGAACAAGAACTTGTGGTGATGGATGACCTCCTTTTGTCCACACCTCGCCTGCTTTATCCCGATATCTTCCACAAGTCTATCATTTATGTTCCATCTTGTGAAAATTCATTTTCGGATTTTTTTACTTTTGATCATTAGCAGAACACGTGGAATGTCAATTTTTCATTTGAACACAAAGAGGACAAATATGTCTTTCTAGATCCTCCTAATCTCTCATCTTACCTTTACGGAAACACATAGGGTGAAATTTCTCATTTTTCATCATCCCCTCTTTACGATTTGTCAGGTCATGAGGATGCCTCTGTTCAGCATCTTGAACTTTCTGATCATGGTTTTCATGATATTTTCATTCATTCATCCAATCACGATTATGATTCTTCCACTATCGATCTTTCTAAGCCACCAGTATTTGATGATCCATCTTCCGATGAACTGAAACCTCCCCAAGCTGTCGAGGCACTTCATCCTGAGCTGATGATTATGTCAGGTTCTCGTAGCCTTAAGGTCAGTTCCACTTCCGATCAGAAATTTGTTGAATCTTTCCAGGTTCCTCATCACTATGTTGCTCACATTGAAAATCAATCTATCATACCTTTTTTCATCCTCCATCTACATCACACGATCCTATCACTCAAGCATTCGAGGAGTCATACGTAGCAAGCGTTGTTGCAAAACGAAAGTTTTCTTCTTCCTTCATGTTTGCTCATTTTTCAAGTTCGAAAGTGTGTACATGCTTGTCTTCCTCTCGCAATGTGTTAGGACACCATGGTACATCCGCAAAGTACCGTTCATGTGCCTTTCATTATTACTTTTCTATGAATGCATTCAAACTTTGAACATTGTGGTTTTCATTGCTTTATATTTCTTCTTTGTTGGTTTGCTTGTATAACTTTGTTGACAAACATGCTCTTGCATACATGGGCCAAACAATGCGCCGATGCTTGCATTGGAAGTATCAATTTACGTGAGTTGGCCTATGTTCTACCTAGGTTAGGAGGAGTAGTTTTTATTTTCTTGTTTGTTCCTTGATTTTCTTTGCTTTGTTTTGCTTATCCCGCTTCTTTCTTTTGTTTGTTTGATTTTGCACCTGTAGGTTAGTTTTCGCATGAAACTGTCTTTGGCTTCTTAGACAGGCAGGGTGAAGTCCACGAGGAACTTGTACTTCTATCAACACTTGGTTATATGTCTATTCCCTCTCTTTATATGAATATTTCATTTCTTCTAGTCGATGATACACTAATGTTAGATACATTCCTTTTGGGGGGAGTCATGGTAAAATCACGACACTTGCACTCTTAACTAGTACTGCCTACTTTGTTCGGTCTTTTATTTTCGGTTAACCCTTATCGACTAAGTCTAGTAGAGTAAGGAGATGGGGAAAACCTTAACAAGTATGTCAGAGGTATATATAAATATCCTTCTCTAAAAGGACAACCTCTTCTGCTCTCAATAAGTCGGTATACCTCTTCTTCCCCATGAAATAAATAAGTTCCTATGCACATTTCTTTGAAAAATGAAAAAATGAAAATGAAAATGAAAAATGAAATAAAGGATGGAAGAAGAGAAAGGATTCATGCGCGGAGAGGTGAAGCAAATAAATTTGTCGGGGTATTGTCCAGACTTGTTGGCAGTGAAGAAATTCTTGTGTTCCTGAAGTGACTCTGTTGCGGTACTGTCCAAGTCTGCTGGCAGCAGAACAACACCAGAGATGAAACTAAAACTCTGACAATCTATTTTACTTGCGCATCTATATATCCCTCATCCACAATTGAAACAACTTAGTTTGACTTGGCTTAGTATGTGTGATGTTGATAAAGAGAATGGCGGGAACTACATCATTAACTCAAGCTCAGTGAAAAAGCTATTAAAATCGAAGAATAGAACAATACTTTTGGAATAGTTAGACTCGCTTTACATGAGACAAGGTCCATACAGAGAGGTGGAGTTCTACCAATGTGTCGCCAATGTTGTAGCGGTTACAACCACCCTCCAAAATTTTGCCTATGCTTCGATTTTGGAGCCTTCCTTCTTAACCACAACAACTCATCTCGCATTGTTCCAGGTATTTGTGCTTCAACTGAGACTTATCCTTTTAGTTTGGCTTGTGTTTTCTTACTTAGTTGATTTTCTAACTCATAATCTGATCCCCTTGACTTGGTCCCACAACAGTTCTGGGCTTGCCCCAAAAACTGCACAATTCTTGAGGGCAACTAGCCTTGTTGTTGGGAATTGCGCAGTCCTGATTGCCAATGAGCCTTGAGCTCAGAAAATGTGCATTCATGAGGGAGCATCCCAACACTTAGCCTAGAAATTTCCAAACCTCACTAAGCTTGGAAATTGAGCAACACACTGAGCTAGAAAGTTGCCCAATTCCTGAAACTGCGTTATCTTTCCCGACAGTGTGCATGGCATGTTTCCCCAGAATAAAAAATTAAAAAAAATTAAAAAAAAAAAAAATCATTCCTAAAAAATAGGGATCTATTTTTATCATCCTGAACAAGGCACTTGTGCTATTTTTAGAAATTTCCGACAAGTGTTGCTTTTTCCTTGATTTTAGGCATGCATGTCATAAACCCTAACTTGACCAAATCTATTTAATCAACATTACTAGAGCTCATTTTCACATTCGATTTTGGATTTCTAACATTCCTGATGAGATCAAGGAACCTTCGGTGCGATCATCGTTGTTGTTCCATGTGAGTTTTGTTTTTCTCGTCTTTTGCCATTTTTTTTCTTTTTGTTGTTTGACTTGTGTCAATGTTGTTCTACTTGTTTCTTTTCATGGTTGCTAGAGTTTTAACTTGTTTTAAATTGTTGAAGTGTTATTTCAAGTTATAGATTTCCTTTCCCAAGTGTCGCATGAGTTTTCCTGTTTTTGCACCAACGGCCACCATTGTCGTGACTCTCCTCACATGCTTCATTTTCCTTTTGTTTAATCAATTGTTGCACTTGATTCACATGCATGCATCTACACTTAGTCATATTGGCACTCATCTTCGCACTATCTTTCAGATCTTCTTGTTTTTCACACTCCCTTGGGCATATTTGTGTTCCCCTTGCCTGGATCTCACTATGCACAGCTTGCACTACGCAATCTGGGGGCTCAAGCATCTGGATTGGCCTTTGGAATTACGTAGAGAATGGCCTTGGTTAGCTCAAACTGCACACTATGTAGTTCTAGGAGCGAGTCTCCCAACTTGGCCACTGAGACTGGTCAATGCATAGTCTCTCCCAAACCTTGGCCCAGGCTGAACTACACATTGTGTACTTCCAGTCATCAGGTTTCCCTCTTAAGTGTTGGGACTGCGCAGTCCCACAGTCAGTTAGTCACCCCTGTCAGTCAAAACTGCGCAATCCTTCCCATCAAGAGCCTGGCTTACTGCTTGAACTTGTCTTGAAGTTTTTTTTCTTTTAAACTAAAATTTTCTTGTCATGAGTGTCCTATTTGTCCCACAGGTACAATAGTAGTTGAGCATCTCTCCAACAGTCACAGTTAACATGGCATACAAGAGAGTTTCATCAAGGAAAACCTCCGAGAGCAGTAATGGGGAAGCAGTTGAGAAAATATCAATTGATTTGCCAGTATATGCAGATACTCAATTATTTATTGACAAGGGAACAACACTAACATGGCAACATATCAAAGACATTTTTGTAAAATAATTTGAGGCAGATCTAGAAGATCGGAAGGTATATGTTAGTATCCATCAGTTAGGGTTATACAAGTTTGCATGCAGGTATCCCGCCTTCCCGTGTGCAGACATCATCGGCTGGATTATCTCACATACATATGAACAGACTATGACATTGAGTAGTGCCAACAAGAAGAAGCTTTCCACCTTCAGGGTAGAAGACTTTTAACAGATGTATCACTTGCCCAAGTCAGTGAAGCGCATGGACTCACTCTTTTATGCCACCCATAGCTATGTGAACACAAGAGACATTTTCAAGCACTGGGTGAAAGAGCCATCAAAGTTTAGACAGACACCCACCCATGTTTACAAGACAAAGTCCCTCAGGAAGGCTTACCAGTTCTTGATCATATTTTCTTGCAGAATATATGGTCAAGAGAGCACATAAACCTTCCCTGAAGGGTGGGAAGTCTTACTGGACAATTTAAGTCCCATGTAGCTAAGGCTTGGAATCCGCCCAAGAATGAGCAAGCAAGGTTTTATATGTCTGCATACTTATAGATGCAATATGTGCACAACATCAATTCCCTGGCATGAACTAGACATGGACACCACAAGAGACTGTCGTGAACATCTATTGCAAGTTTCTTTTCGACTATAGTTATTGAGGAGTGATGGCAAGGCTAACTGAGAACTTTATCATCCCATTATACAAGCTTATATTTGAGCAATATCCACCTTGCATGTCTCGTGAAGCAATGGAGGCAATAGTAGACATTGCGGATTGGTATGCCTCACTAGTTGGCACCTTCATCAGAGTTTTGGGAGGAGAGAAACCTCTGCATGTGTTACCAAGGTATGCCACTAACAAACTGATCATGCAAGAAACATCATACCACCTCACCACAGGGTTGTCAATAGGACTACATAGGAAGAAGAAAGTGCCATGTCCTGCTCTTCCTTTGTGGATCAGATTATATGAGATTAAGAGCTTGAAAGATGCAGATGTCAAGGCTAAGGACATAGTGAAATTCAATTTGGCACCAAGGACTTTAATCCGTATGATCCTCATAGTATTTGCAAGGACCATTGTACAAGAGTTTATTTTCCGTGGATCCACGGGACATTTCATTGGCCAAAGGAGGACCCTTAGAGGTACTGTTACAATGCCTCCAGACTCAATGAGTCAGTGAGCATAGCAAGAACTTGGAAGTTTCTCTAAAGACAACAGCAGAAGGCAACAAAGCAGTGCAAGACAAGGGAAATAGGAAGATTGTTGACAATCAAGAGGGAGAGAAAAGATGCAAAATGAAGGTAGATTCTATTCTCAAGAAGGTAGTTTTGGCAGCAGAAGCAAAGAGGGAGCAACGGATCAAGAGAGAAAAACAGAGGAAGAGAGAAAAGCATAGGTTGCAGGAAGCAGAACTGAAGTTGTAGGAAACAGAGAAGAAGTTGAAGGAAGAATAGGAGTTGAGGAGGAGAGAATCAAAAGCAGGAAGAAGAACAAAAGAAAGGCGTGATGACGGAAGAAACAATGGCCATACAGGTTGAAGATTTGGAACAACCAGCAGAAGAGGAGGAAGGTGAGCAGATGGAGGATCGGGAGCTTTCTCAGCAGTATGGAAATTGATCGAAGTGACAGACATGGAGTTGGAACAGGAGCTACAGAATGAAGATGTTGACCTGATGCCAAGAGCACCACGGGTCATCCCTCAGTCTCCACCACCTCTAGCAACAGAGCCAACCCCAAGTGAGCAAGGAGATGTTGTTCTCCTTGATGATGATCTGGTCATGGATGTGTACAATCTATCATTTGATGAGTTCCAAAAGAGGATTGTACAAGCGCGGAGGAAGCAATTCCAAATGATCACACATCACCTGCATTCATCAAGGAAAGGGTGATAGTGTCAGACACCAGGAAGCATCCAACTACCATTTCCAAAGCCAACTTGGCCTATGCAGGAGCAACAAGCTCAAATGTTAAGTACCTGACGGCCGAGAATGAGCAACTGGCAAAGAACTTGCAAACTGTCGAGCAAGAGGCAGAGCAACTCCAAGAAATAGTTCAGAATGCATTTTCCGCATTGGCGGAGATGATGAAAGCGATACTTGTTGAAGTATCATCACTTGGAGAAACCATGCAGAAGCTCTATGACAAATTTGTCACCGTGCATAAAGTAGTTGTCTGTTTGCATGGCCTACAGCAACGGAGCAAAGAGTTTGTTAAAACTCTCAAAAACATACATGTTGCCATCGCCCATGTACAAGAGTGGACAATGCAATACAAAGGGGCTCCGCTTGACGTAGTAAAGAAGATGAAGCCACAGGCAAAGCTAGAGAAAGAGAAGGTTTGAATGTTGATTCAAAACAATGAGCAACTCACCTCATTCATCGACAGCACACAAGCCTCATATGTGCAGTTGTACAGTAGTTTGGATGTCATGGTGAGAAAGCACTGGATCCCATCAATTGGTTCCCTCATTAATGCTAAACCCAAGAACCAGATCTGGTTGGATATCGATCAATACTTGGAGAAGCCAAGAGAAGAAGCCACCAAGGAATACTTGGAGATGAACATGCACAACATGCATAAGTACATCGGTGGTCCTGTCAAGGTCAAGACAATGTTTCTCATGCTTCAGAATGAGTTGGACATAGGTTCAAAGAAAGTGTAACCGGATGCCATGGAGGCTATATCCCTCTTCCAAAAAGACATAATTATGCACTTTTGGGATACCATCACACAATACTAAGTTTGGAACCAATATGTGACTGAGAAACAATAAGTGGAGGTTGTTGAGTTGGACTTTCCCCAAGCTTTGGAATCGTAGTGTTTTGTCTTGTTAGGCTCTCTCTACCCTATTTTTTCTTATATTGGTACATGTAGAAAATGTAATATTATTTGTAACTATATTGTAAGTGAAATTCCAAGTATCAACATTGGAATATGAAAAGTCGCCATGTAATGTAATTTGTCATCTAGTGAAGAAGTTGAAGAGTCATGAGGGTAGTCCAAAGGTCACAAAGGGGAGTTGAAGAATCACCCCCCTTTTGTTATAAATAGAACATCATAACTCATGTAAGAGGCTTTTGGGAGCCAAGATTTTGGCTAGGCTTAGGCTTAGAGAAGGCTTGGAAGTATTGTGAAGATCCTTGGCTTCTCCATAGCATAGAGCGAGTATACTTCTTTGGAGGAGTAGGTGTTCTTTACTGTAATGTTCCACTGTTGGGGCTAGTGGTCGTCAATGGTGTATGTATGGATGGAACTTTCATTTATAATAATAAAATCAGAGCCAACACACTTTCATGCATATCTTGTTAATATAGTAGGATTTTTCTTGGTGTATTGGAAATGTGTGTTATTTAACTTACGCATATTCTTATGAACTACTTTGTATGCATTTGTAGGAATCTTGTTGAATGTGTGTTGTTGGATTAACTCAACACTTTAATTTGTGGACTACTCTACATCTTTGTTTGTGATGTCATTTCACTCGTGTGTTCCTTTCAAGTTGTGTACTATTACAAGCTTCCAAGGAGCACACTCTCTTTTCCCCTACGTGTTTTAGAACCACCATGCATCGCACTTGACTCTCTATAGGGTCACACACTTGCTCTCACCCAAAGTTATCATACTTATCTCTGCACATTATCTCGTTCAATGCATTACAGTATCACCCACTATTGGGACTCTTACTCCAAACAGTGTGAGGTCTAGTTGGGACTTCATGTCGGGGAGATCCCTTGAATGTTTTTGGGTCTAGCACCGTCAATAATGCCGAAATTGGGGTGTTTTTCCCTTTTATTTTTGTGTTGAGGTTATTGGATTGTGTGTATCCAAGTTTGACTAGCCAGGGAGAAGCTCAGAAGTAAAATAAACCATGAGTGCTTGTTGAGTAAGTTGATAAACCACAAAGAACTTGTTGCATAAGCTGATAAACCACTTAGTACTTGTTGAATGGGCTAATAAACCACTTGGGTGCTTATTGTAAGGCTGATAAACCACTTGGAAAGGTAATTTGAGCAACTATGGTTCTTATCGTGAAGCTACTAAACCACTTGGACAGTGGACTATAGGCCCCTGAAGTGATTTCCTTGAAAATATAGCTAATAAACCACCTAGATAGTGGATTTAGACTACTAGAACTAAGAAATACCCCAGTTGGGCCTTGGGTGAATTCCCTGAATAAGCATCCCCTCAGAATTTGGATCCAGCTCTAGGGTAATCGGCTATAAGAAAGTTGTAGTGTAGCTGGCCTATGGTTGGGTGGAGAGTTGAAGTCCCTTCTTCACAGTGTCAGTCATCTTTAAACACACATAAGTGTAAATTGCTTATGTATATTGTCTTATGGATTGTGATGAATCATGTATGTTTGAATAGTGAAATATCTTGTGTGTTTACAATTGTAAATGAATGCTAGAGTTGTGAGGCTCACTATTATGTACACAATTAGCACAACATCATGTATGCACATGAATTCTAAAGTATACGTGGAATAATTTATTCATTATTGTATGCATGATGCATGGGAAAGTGTATGTTTACATTTAGCTAGTTGATCTCTATATTCCTAGGTATATCTAGCATAACCAGTCCATACACTGATTATCCTACCAAGCCAAGAATATGGATATGAATCCCTTGGAAATGTAAGATGCCATGAGACCTTAGGAGATTGGGCACAAAGCAATTTTCTCTCTATGACTAAAACCTAGATAAGGTTGTCTAAGCTCATATATGCCTATGTTGATGGGATCAACATGGAACAAGAGAACTTAAACTTCCTTTCTATGCTAGCAGAGTGAACGTCGAGTGTGCACTAGTGGAACCACATCCCAATGGAACTGTGCCACACCATCGACCATCAACGATAGTAATTATGTTGAAGAAACAACAAGGGTCGATACCCTGACCAACGTTGGTTAAACAACTAAATGATGTTCCACCGAGTGGAACTCGAGCAGAACTTGGAACTAGAACTGTACTACTGCCTCACCGCTTTTTTCCCTTCACCTCACCTTGTTTGATGCGAAATTTCGCCAGGTGGTGATAATCCCAGTGACATGACGTAGATCTAGACATGGTTCCACTGTGAAACCTTACCATCGCTCACCGGCCGATGCTTGTCACAAGCCTCGATGATTTAACCATGGGGCAATGGCGGTAACTGAAAATGATAAGAATGTTCCCATCTGTCGACATTGTTAACTGATGGGACCGCTTACTACTCATTGACACAACCCTTTGGGCCCCTGTTATCGAGGGGTCTTATTTCAACAATGCAATCACATATATCACTTGATCAACATCCCACATTCATTCTGCCCCCCTAAGTCTTTCATGGGTTAACCAAGGGGGGTTTGATGTTGGAACTCCTATCACGGGGCCCTCGTTAAAGGGTCACTACCTTTTAAATGGCTCAATCATAGTGTGTGCCCAATATGGGACTGATCTATAGCCCCGTTTCGCCCCAGGACCCCCTTGGTCTGCTATGAGTTAACAAGTAGGGGCCTAAAACAGGAAACCAACCTGATTAAAACCACTCTAAATTGATGGAAACTTGACCTAGTGGAACTCTACCCACCACTCATCGCCCACCACCCATATATTCATTTTGTTAATGTTCAAACACTGCGAACAACAATGCAACCGAGCGACATGACGTGGGCATGACCTGGAAAGTCCCACCAAGATGACATGTCAATATTACATGGAGACCTTGAGGATTTCATGTGGCCAATATGATGATATGTCCTCTCATGATAGCAAAAAACTTCAAAAAAGTGTAACTTTTGATCTGGAGCTTGGATAGAGACAAATTTTATGTCGTCGGGAAGCTCTTGGCGAGCTGATTTCAATGGTGGCATTTCTTTTAAGATTTTAGGAATCCATAATAAGGGTATTTTTTAGCCCCACCTTTGTAATAGACCTTGGAAGTCAAGCTAATTCAACAAGTAACACCTTCCATAGACCAATCTAGTACAAGGGGGTGGGAAGGAATGTTACAAAGATGAAGAAGATATGTCTTGCCTTGGAGGAGTAGCTTGAGTTATTCATTCTTATTGGATATCCTTGGTTTTTTTATTGTTTTCCCTAGATAGGGCTTATTTTTTTGTACTAGCCTTGTGATAAATCTATGGTATTCACATAGACTTCATCTTATGCATATTAATGAAGTTTCAGTTGTCCAATACTTATATCAATTTCATATTTGATTTTTAGCCATTTATGTTCTTCATGATTTGTAGTTTCCAACTATATGTCTTGTTGATTTGACATAAGTTGTAATATTCCTAATTGGAAAATAATAGTAAATACCAAAAACATGAACTAGGAACAACAATTAAAATTAAATAGAAAGCACCCAAATCAGAACACTAGAGAAAATGAGCAAAATAACTAAGCCATTTTATTAATCAATAGAAATCTGAGTACATAATGAGTAAGAGCAATGGAGCCTAGGCTTGTTATGCAATCTAGGAAAACCACTGAGTGAAATATCACTGACCCAATTTTTGAAATGGCTCCAAAATGATAATGTGCACTTCCCACAAAATCTACTGCAGGTTTCCAAATGGAATTGGACATTCTCCTCAAAATAATGCCAGGAATAATATGAAATTTAAGCTCCAAAATCCTCTCCCAAAACCCAGAAAAACCAAGAAATGGTTTGGGTTGAATCCACATGATGAATAATCCCTCCAAAATGGTGCAAATGGCTCTTTAACTAGCTATATTCCCTACTAGAATTTTGTCTTGTATACTAATAAGAAAATGATGAAACTTTAACCACAACTTCTTCTCCAAATACCCACAAAAACCCAGAAAATTCTTGGGCTAATTCCAGGAGGTTCGGAAAGCCCCCAAATAGTGTGAATTACCCAGAAAATAGAAAAATTCGGCCCAACAAACACCCTCCACTTCAGCCCTGCAAAATGGTACTAATCTTCGCCTTCAACCAAGGGAAATACTCCTACAAATGCTCGAAATCTCCAATCAAATGAAGTTATTGCATTCAACTAATACGAACTGCCTTCTGCGCCTAAGAGAACACGGAGAATTGAGTGTAACTTCTGCAATTCAACTCAAGGGAAGCCCTGAATTGGACTCTCAAATTCCTCACTAGGGAGACACTCGAAGTTCTTTGAAATGAGGGTGGAATTTCCACTTGGAATTCTTGTGCTAAGAAACACTTCTCTTCTTGTGCTCAACAACTCCAAGAGAGTTCAAGTTCTAAAGATAGATAGACAAAGATGATCAACAAATGAGTCCATCCTCCTTTATAATTTCTCCCCATGCTTCTAGACTCCTTATTTAATATTATTTTATTGGTGGGGGTTGTTGGAAATACTGAGAGGGGGGTGAATCAATATTTCTTATCAATTAGTAACTTATTAATCTTTTCAAAGAGTTAATTAATCTTCGCCATTGTTTCAAAGAATAAATAGGTAGTAGACAGTATACACAAGAATTTTTAGGTGGAAACCCCTCCGGGACAAAAACCACCGAATGTTTTTCTAATAATTTTGTGAGTACATCAAATGCTTCAGCTCCAACTAAAAGGGAAGCCCCAACTCCCTAGTACTCTAGAAAAGCGTTCAATTTTCCAGCTCCAACTGGAAGGACGCTCCAACACCCTGGTTTTATCAACAATTGCTGAAAGGATGCTCCAATACCCTAGAAAGCTCCAACTTGCCCTAACATCACCCTACCACCCTGAAGTGTTTTCAGGCTCCAACCTAAAGGTGACTTCAACCACCTAACTAGCACCACCCAACCACCCTGAAAATGATAGTAAGTTTGACACACAATCGTGGGCTCTCGTACCAAGGGAAATGATCCACTTAAAATGAATAGACTTTTTCAATTATTGTGGGCTTTCGTACCAAGGGAAATGACCCACTTAAAATGGATTTTGATATGACAATAAAATGATAATTATCCTTGATTCAAAAACACCTACTACAAAAATGAGATAAATCCCTTATAAGACATGAGCCATGTGATTCTACCTTCGAAACAGTTGCAACTAGTGAAGGATGTCTGCCTTTTTTGAATGATAAGGTACTGTAACGAAAATGACTTGTGAAGTGATTGTTTCCAAACCTCTGCTTCTTCAAACTACTATAATAGTTAGACATGAAACCCTTACTACAAGATGTCCAAGTGATATAATGTTGCAACCCTTCCTACTATTACTATGTAGCACACTATGTCCTCACTGCAGGTAATGGTGTCGGAATAGGTGTCAATGAACTGTTGATTATGTATCCAATGTTGATACACACATCAAAGATCTGCAAACTGAAAACCCTAGCTGTTGTGCAATGAAACCATGATTCTACCATCCATAATTCACTCACTGTAAATCCTCGATGCAACCTTTATTATCACATACCTTCTTGCTCAAGATGATAACTTGGTGTGTCTACAAGAGTAAACTCTTCACAACCTTAACATAAACTCCAACTTACTGATTAATGTTTCTTACATAGCTTCATAAATGACCATCATCTACTGTTGAACAAGTGAGTTCATAACAAGATCAGCTTAATTGAGGCTGAAACTATTCACTATAGACGCTTCAATAGAATTTTGTGTCTACGACTGCACAAGTCAACTTGATTAGATATGTAGGCATATATATATATCTATATATATATATATATAGATATATATATATATATATATATATATATATATATATATATATATATATATAGATATATATATATATATATATATATATATATATATATATATATTAAAATGCTGAGGAGACTAACGTTGAGGAGACTTGTTTTGAAATCACTTATATATATATATATATATATATATATATATATATATATATATATATATATATATATATATATATATCAATGATTTCAAAACAAGTCTCCTCAACGTTAGTCTCCTCATCGTTTGATGTTATTCCAAAACCCTTATTGAACAATGCCACCGAAAACAGAACCCTTGATAGCCTTTTCACAGTATTATGGCTCAGTGACAATCAGAAATAGCCAAGACAAATGACAAATAAACTTAAATGCTTGTAGAAGTCTACAATTAGGTGTTGCTTTGATTTGGTTCCTCGTTGACCATGAAGGTCTCCCAAACTTCAGATCTCTAAAATTGTAGAGGTGTCACAGGCTTAGGAGTAATTGCAGTGTCTTAATAAACAATTTCCAATAAAAACTTCAAGTCCTTGGAAGATCAATCATTGATTATTTAGACTGCATACCTCAAGATGCCTTAGATTGTAACAAAACCCATTAGGGGAATTTTGAGGTCTAAAATGGGGCCTCCTAAGAAAAATGTACAACCAAAATAAACTTATAAGAACCAATAGGATTCAAGATGATAATGTCAACCATGGGAGATGATTCACCATTTTGGAGTAAAAAAGTAAAAATATTAAAAAATAATAAAATAATAAAACTACTTTTTCAATTCGTATTTTCAACTTATCTCCCTAAGGTTTTACTCAAATTTCGAGTGGAAGTACTCGTTGGATGAAAAAATTAATTCTCATCTAAGGAGTACTCATTTTGCATAATTTCGATGGACCCTGCTACACGAAAAATGAGAAATACATAAAAAAAACATGATTGCAATAACATTTTTCATGTATTTTTCATTTTTTGTGTAGTACAGTCAATCGAAAGTATGAAACATGGGTACTTTTTGTATGAGGAATCAAATTTTGCATCCAACGAGTGTTTCCTCTTGAAATTTGAGTAATCCCATAGTGAAATAAGTTGAAAATACGAGTTGAAAAAATAATTTTTCCTTTTTTCCCTCTAAAATTTGATGATGTAATCTAATCTTATTTTGTTATTTCCATTATTACTTTATAATTTATTTAGGAGGCCCATTTTAGACCTCAAAATTCCCCTAATGAATGATCGCCACAGAACTTGCAATTCCACGAAGATATTTTATTCCACAAAGATTTGTCAAGGCTGAAATTCACCAGTAAATACTCTTTTACGCTTCAAAATTGATGATCTGAGTTACCTAAGGGATGTCTAAGAAACGTTTTTCTTGAGATCAGTGAACTATGCAAACCCTTATTCCAAAACAAATGCAATAGATCAGGGCCATATCAGAGATAACATTCAGAAAAATAAGGCTGCAATTGTTGTATCCCTTCAGTAGAATCAAGACCTTGCACAGAGACTTTGGTTACTTCAAAAGGAAGGTCATATGACCTTGTAACAATTGTGTACTTTGATGATTTAGAAATGCACAAAGACAAGAGGCCGAGCCTCAGAAATATCCTCCAACAAATCACTAAGCACAAAATAAAAACAAAAACCTACCCTCTTTATCTGATATAGCAATGTCTCCATAGGGGCTGAAAAATATCAGAGAAATGTCACAAGGTATTTAAATTGTAGTGTCTCTCTAGAAGGTGAGGATTAATGCCTTTTTATATATTTTCCTAGGGCCACATAGAGGGCAGTCGACCTATATTTGTGGAGGGAAATTTGGATTTAAAATTAAAATTCTTTCAAAGTCAAAACCCCATTTAATGAGGCCAACTTCAATTTTGAGGGCTATCTTGAGTTGAAATCTAAATTCCTTCAAGGAAAATCCCTCACAATTTTTTAAATAATAGGACATTTCGCTGCAAAGTGACCAATCTCACCACAATTGAAACATATTAATGGAAGTTTACCTTTGAACTTAATTGTTCCTCTTTTCATCTTTCTCACAAAGTTGGCAATTTCTTCATCTAAGTATTCTTTTTCTTCGCAACAACTACAACTTAGTCTTGATTCTTGTTTTCTTTTCCCAATCTTCTTGGATGCTGTGAATTGTCATGTCCCCATTTTTATTCTTCTTCATAGTACAGCTAGGGTGGATTTCCAGGGCAGGGGATGGCAAGGTCAGTGGAGCAAGTTTATGTCATCCAGGGTCTCGCTGGATTTTTGAGGAGTTTTATGGGATTTGATGGCATTCACTTGGCATATTCCATCATCTGCACAGTTTTCCTTTCGTTCCGCCGCATTCTCACAACTTTCAAAAATCAATGTTATTATTGGGTTTAACTTCATTAATTATGCTTGAGGTGGAATTATGAAGATATTAATTGATGGAACACCTCAGTGTAATAGATCGTTGGAACCAAAATGAGAAGATATACAAGATGGGATGCTGAGAAGATAATTCCAGTGGCCGAAAAGAGTATGGTGAGATATTTTTCATTTTCCTTAGTTAAAAATGACTTTAATTAGTCATTTAATTAAAAAATAATAATTGATTAGAGAAAAAAGGGCTAAAAGTGACTTAAGTGAAATAAAATAAAATTAAAGGTCACTTAAAATAAAGTCAATGGAGGAGCTTCTATAATAATAATAAAATAAGATGCTTCTAGAGCTTAGAGATATATCCATCAGATCTATAAAAGGGGAGGAGGAGATCATTTGGAGACATTTTGGATCTGAGATTTCCATATTGTCTTTGTGGAGAGGCTTGAGAACGTTGTTCTCTACTTCAAAAGGAGCCCCATGACAAAAACCCTCAGGTGATTCAGTGAGAGTAGGCGAGCACCCATCTCTTCTCTTTGTGGATCCATTCAGGTTTCACAGGCTGCAGTTATTGTTTTTCAGTGTGTTTTGGAGGCTGATTGCGGCATTATTGTAGTTTTGTCCTAGACCATTTTATCTCAGCTATATGGGTTGGATTTGCATGTAAACCCCAGTTAATCTAATATAATAACACTAAAAATTTCCTGTTCATTGTGTTCTAAGATTGCAGTGTTTTATTTGCTTATTTTTACATGGCAATTTCTGTTAAATGTGTGATAAATTTTATGTGAAGAGATTGTTCCAAATTAGACATTACAATGGTATCAGAGTTGTGCATCCTACCCACCTAAGGGTTCATTGCAGATTGTTCAGGAAGAGCTTGAAGAGAAACTAGTTTTGAAGATTTTCTAGTGCGGAAATGAAAGCTATTTTCCAAATGCACTATTGCGTGTAGATCAATTTCATGTTCCAGCAGTGATTCGAAGTGCTATCGTTTGGGGGAAGATATCAGATTGGCACTTGCAGGAGATCTAATTGTTATTGAAGGCAAATCTCCCTGGCATGCGTGGGTAAGTCACAAGCTGAACGGTTGAAGGTGTGCGCTGGACTGATTTCTGAGTATGGTGTGATGGTTGTTGAGTATTGGAAGCACAGAAAACCCTCAGTGTAGTCTGAGATATGTGGGAGCCTGCATTGGGCCGAACTTAATCTCTAGATCAAATTATTGGTGATGATGTGGGGCCGAACACATACCTGTAGCGTATAGACTCTGGGCAAAAAAAATGAATAGGAGCCAAAGTTTTCACGTCGGGGCCAATAGTTGAGTTGACCAGCATCCGAATTTCATATTCCAGGCACAATCCTATTGCACACAACATGCTCAAATCAATAAAATTTACGGCGAATCAATATGGTCGATCGTGGTTTGTGTCTAGCTAAAAGATGTGCGCATATTTTCGAAGCATCATTAGTCTGTTCAACTTATTATTGCAAAGTCACGACGGGTCGAGCATGGCACTGTGGTGTCAATTTTAATCGATGAATGCATTGACATATCTCAGTAGCTGAAGAGAATCTTCCAAATAATGCGTTGTGAAGGTTCGATCTCTGTGACGATTTATGCATGCAATTGAGCCATGAATTGCGATCTCAATTTTGTTGGGCACGGTGCAACAATTTTTTTGAGTGATATGTTGGCTACCCGTTCCAAGTGCATATGATTGGGTAAACGAGAGATGTGCGCACCTCCTATAGTTCATTGAGCAACACACATGACATAACGAAGTTGGGGCCGCGCTATCGACCAGGATACCTGAGTCGAATTAACGCAATAAGACCGAAAGGGCAAGCCGAATTATATTCTGAGCGAAGGAGGTTTCATAATGTTGGGCGCTGACAGCTAGCGGGTACGTGAAACAAGTGCATATGTAAGGATCTACTGGACCAGCGATGGATAATAACGGCGCAAGTGATGGAGTGGTCCATTGAAGACCACGTTGAGTGACTTAAATATGCAAGTGTAAGCCCAAATTCAATAGCGAATTGAGGAAAGATTCCACCAGGGGAGCGGAATACCAATTTTATGAGCAACCAAGATCGCAAGTAATCTCAAGACGAGCTAAATTATTGATTAAAGTAGCATTGGCAGAAGCCGAATTGAGAGGTTGTGCATATGCTTTGCAGAAGAGTGCCCGAAGATTGATTGTGTATCAGAGTTAGTCGGGCACAACATGACAAAGTGCAGTGGAGTTAACTCTCAGATCATAGGAACTGATGAGAGTTGAATTCAACAACAGATCGAGTGATTGTCAGTGAACATGGTATGACTGTGGTGATGCATGCTCCAGCAAGTATATGGCAGGCTGGTGTGGTCTGATCATGGTTTCGGTGCATGTTATTGGGAAAACTAGTGTCTATGCAGAGCTGCTAGTCCCACTAAGGCTGGTAGCTACCTTAGAAACAAACAAACTAAAAACTACTTTCGTTTTCCTTTATGAGAAATAGATAAGAGGGGAATAAGGAGACCAACCTCTGTCTTGCGCTTGGTTCCTTGCTCGATTCCTCTCCCTTCTGATAAGTCTTCGCCACTCGCTTCCTCGTCTACCCAACTTCAAAGAGCACCTGTAGAATCAAAGCAGCATAACACTATCCAAGAACATAGATCTATTATCATAAACAATATAGGACCAAATGTATATTGACCACACAAATGCATATAACATCAATCATACAAGAATGTGGAGGAAAACTTGAATAGCTTTATTGATAATCAAGAAAGAGCAAAGAGGATTACAACCAATTGTTCTGACCCAGCATCATCCTCTCAGCAAGAAAGCCCTTCTTCACCTCATGAAAAGCTTAGATCACCCAACTCTATGATATTGCACTAAGAAACCAACAGCACTTCCTTACAAGATACAAAATTCCAGCCTCTGGATCTCTGGGATGAGGGATCCATATATAGATGTTTGCAAGGGAGGTGAGTCAACTTCTGAGATTTGATTAGTGTCCTCTCTCTGATAGTTCTTGATTCCACTTGGAGATTGATGATCTCTTACTCATCCCTGGGCGAATGCAGAGAGGCAAGTGTCACAGGAGAAGTTTCTGGAAGATTCCATGATCCTCCACCTTGCGGATTGACCCTGCCATTTGTCCACTCTTGCCCATCGCACCCCATAGAAGGGCTTTTCAACATGCATCGCACCTACTGTGTGTATTCAGGTGGGATGCAACGCACTTTGACCATGGAGCAGGTGAAATGGTCTAGTTTTGACCAGTTCTGAGTAGTTTTTCATGGAGAACTTCTGGGAGATGCTGTAATCAATTGACCTTGTTCTTTTAGGGGTTGGAACAACACCTTTAGGGACTTAGGAGCCCTTGGTTTATGGACATTTATGATTGGGGTTGCAGTGCCCAAAAATGTCTATAACAGTGCGGAAGGACGACATCTAGTGCATAGTTTTTAAGTACCATGGAGAATCTAAATGACATATTCTGAGAGCATATCGAGACCCCTGTAGAGATAGATCGCGCCTCAATAGTAGCAGTATGCAAGTAAAGTGTGTGAGCGCCTAAATTTCCTGCATATTTGACTGACAGAAGATCGTTGAAATACAGGCACGGTGAAGAAGGTCAAGTTGTCACAACGACATCAAGTCTCATCTCAAAAAAAATTATGAATTATGAATATTATTTATTGTCACTACAATTGTGGGAGCCTATGATGGTATGCCAGAGTAGGGTCTGTAAGGTTTGCAGTAGTGCTATTGTTGATTGAACCAGAGGATATGTCTGAGTATGAGATGTTGTGATAATCATGTGATACATTTTTAGTGGATATGTATTGTATTCTCTTAATGTATTATGGTGTGTCCATTAAATTTGTATGTGAGTCTAATGTCGCAGAAAGTTGAGTAAAGTATTGTTATTGTATTGCGTGAGATGAAATCTTTATTATTGCTTGTTGTTGAAGCTTGAAATCCCTGCCATAAGCCCTGTATTGTATTAATGCTTGAGCAGGGTATATAGTTGAGTTGCAGAGAGGTCAAATTGATGTATTGACAAAGAGACAAAGGACAATTTGTAGTGAGAGCATATTACCATTGAATTAGAGGTTAATGCTGAAGATTTGAGTCAAGGTCTATATATTGAGTCAGTTGATCATATTATTGTGATGCTGTCAGTAAAAGTCTTGTATGTGATTTCTTGATTAATGTCATTGAACAAAGAAAACATGGACTCCCGTAATAAACTAGCAACAACCAACAACAGACCTTTTTCAAGGAGATACATGCTATTTTGCGGCAAGAGAAACCAAATATTTTGCAGGAAAAACATGAAATAGGGCACAAAATCCTTGCACTTGGGACTGATTTGAAACATATGAGAGTCCCTTGGAAAGAGTTTTTTCCAAACTAGATGAACTGAATACACTCCTTTCCGAAGTGAAGCAGTTAGAAGGGAAGAAATTCATCTAGGCTCTAGAGCTAGCTATGCTTTCTCTCATACAACCAAATTTCTTGGAGGAACCTTGTGAAGGCGTTAGACTTCTAGTATCATTTTGTCTTAGTAACACTATGAGGTTGACTGCACGTATACCTCCTTACAGTGATGACATCATGAGGAGAGTCTTCAGACTGATAGTAGAGACCTTTCGGGATTTGGATAATAGTGAAGGTCCTACTTTTGGGAAGAAGCTTGAGATTCTAAAAGCCATGGCTCTGGTTAGAACTTATGACATTATGCCTGATTTGGGGTGTGATGACTTGATCCATCAGATTTTCTGATGTTTCTTTAACATTAAGAAACATCACCCTGACACAATCAAAGAAAATGTGTCGTCCATTATGTCTTCAGTCATGGGAGATCATGATGCCACTTGCAGGGAATTGAGGGCTTGATTATTGACCATGTTATCACTCAAAACTTTTCCTTAGAAGTTTTGGAAGAAGGGAAGGCTTCGAGGTAACCACAAACCAACTTTTAAGCATAGGCTCTAGCCAACCTATGGCTCAGAGAGGGCTCTCTCTATATAATTTAGCTATGTTTGCTTAGATATTAAGCTATTTTTGGAGTTCAGGGGGGTTTTTGATTTGTATGAAGATCTGGTGCTGGAATCCTTAAAACACGCTGATAGGTTGATGCCTTTAGGCCATTGGGAAATGGAGTCAAAGAAAGGGAAGCAACGCTGGAGTTAAATCACTAAAGGGAATGTTCAAGGGGCAAGATAGCAAAGTGAAGTATAAATCCTTGGATTGAATGGTGGGGTGAGTCTTAACGGAGGTGAGAGGGCAATCAAGAATCCTCAGACCGAGGCTAAGATGGGAGAACAACAGTGAATCATGAGTAAAGGGCACTTAAGAATCCTTTACTATAGACCAGAGGAGAAACTACAAAAGCTAAGGAGCAGTTAAGAATTCCCTAGCTAAGATAGTTTAAGAGAAAACATTAAGAATGTATAATAGTAAGACAGAGTGCAGTTAAGCAAATTTTGAAATAATATTCAAGTTAAACATTCAGACTTCTGAAACATTTAAGATTATGAAACAACTTTAAGGGAGATAAAACAACACAAGAGAATTACTCATTTGTACTCTGCTTTACACATGAATCCCTTGAAATATCTGATCTTTATTCATCAATCCAGCATGCTGGCCCAGTCAGTGATACAAAAGCTTTTACAGTCTTTGAACAAAATTCTATTGAAAGTATAAGAATCCAGTACTTCGAAATATGAAGTATATATACAAAAAAATTTACAAAATGTCTCAAAATAACTTGAGACTTAATCTAGAGAATAAAAATAGCTTCTTGCATGAAGATAGAGACAGATGTTGAACTGCTTCATGATGTCCCTTTTATTGTGGTGTTGTTGGTTTTTTCAGTTGAGTTGGAGCCCTTTAAGCTGGCTGATATTTGTAGCATTTCTATGCTGGAATCTTCTTTACTTTCATCTTTCAACTGATACTCTTTGACCCTGCTACTCTTTGACCCTGCTGCTCTACTTTTACCTGTTTTAACTGGTTTCCTTCATTTACTATGCAGTAACTTTCTGATGTAAATTTATTACAGTAAATCTGTCATTTTTTCCCACCATTCCGCATCAGGTAGTTTTACATTTATCATCCTTCTGTAGATTTCATCTGCCTCTGTGTACTTTGCAAAATTTGGCTTAGTGAGGAACAAATGTTTCACCTCATGCTCTAGGAAAAACAAGTTCTCCAATGTGTCATATAACACTTTGCCTGTTGGCAGGGCTTTAATGGCTGAAGAACTTGCTTGTTCCTTAGCCAATTTTCTTAGTCTATCTCCATAGTCCAGCTGGGGCATGAGTTTTTCATTGATGACCATAGGACTGGGAAGACCCTTCTCCCTCAAAATCTGAAACTTAGCCATGAACCTATCAATGGCTACCTACATGTTATGGCACTTCTCTTCTAAGTTAAGCATAAGGTTTCTTTTGGAAAGAACCTTCCTAATCTCCAGAATGGCCTCAGTCCTATCTTCTATGTTAAGCTCATGGAGCTCATATCTATTCTTGTTGTTTAGGAAGTGGATGAGTCAATTGGAATCCTCTGGTTTATCCCCTAGTTCTTCCTTTACTTTTTGGATAGCTTCAGTAGCTATCTTCACTAATTCTGTCTGCTCAAATATAACTTGAATTGATGGCCAAATATCATTGACAGAGTCAATGATATTGGCCCAGAGCATTTCTTTGGTTTGTCCCAGTGGTTTCTGTAGTGTTAAATCCTTCTCCAGGATTTTGATTCTCTCACCCATTCTCAGTGCCTTTTGTGTTTCTTCTTTTTGCTGGAGTTGGGAAAGTTTACAATCAGTTTCCAGACTTGCTACCTTTTCCTTTAATCTCTTCATCTTTGTAGCCTGGATAGACATCTCTTCCATGGATTTGACTAATTTTGTTGCTTTCTCTCCCTATGTACCTGTTGTTGTTGTAGATTCTATTGTTACTGGCAATGTTGTGGCAGGTGGAGCTGTGGGTGCCAACGATGTTGCCAATGTGGAAGGAACTACTGTAGATACTGTGGGGATGACAATTCTAGAAGTTGTGGCCAAGTCACTTTGCTTCGACTGAATTAAAGTGTCCAACTCCTTCTCTGTCTCCTTGAGTTGATCGTTTAGCTTCAGGACCAAGTCCATGAGCTCTTCATGTCCTTGTTGTGCTTCTAGGACTTCCTTTGTCTGTGGGTGATGCAGCTGGGGTATCTTTAGCTGCTTCTTGAGTGCAACAATGTCATCATTTTTCTTTTTAATCAATTGCTCTGTAGCTTTTACATCTTTGGGATCGTGTCCCAATTCAATCACTAAGTCCTCTAAGGACTTGATTCTATTATCCTTGGCCTATGAGGAGGCCTTCTCCAACTGAAATTGTGCTGATATATTGTTTAGGGAGTTCTGTAATTGGTGGGAAGCAATGGCCTTCCCTGTTAATGTGGAGTATATCATCTCCCCTGTTTGCTTGTGCAATTCAATCTGGTCAATGGGATGAATATCCCTTGCCAGTACTTCAAAATCCACCTTTTTGAAATCTGATGCTGCCCTTGGCTGCTAAGTGGTTGGCTTGATAAAAGTCATCTACATTTTCCCCTCTTTGATATCAAAGGCTGACATTAGCCTTGTTTTATTAGTGGGGATCATCTTCAGATATTGGGCATATGTTTGGGCCTTAAGCCTCTCATTTCTAGCTTTGATCTCTTTGTATCTTTCCTTAATATCTTGGTCCTTATCTGTAGGCATTCTAAAGGAAGATACCTCAACACTTTGTTGCCTCATCAACATCTGAGTCTATGATGTGGAAGGCTCCTACACACTCCCAGATGGAGTGGTGGGCCTGCTTCTTTCAACCTCTGTGTTGGTGACCTTAGTTGAGTCATCAGTGAATTCTTGCTCAGAGGCTGGATTGGGCTTTTGCCTTTTGTTTGATTCTTGTTGTACATCAGAAGTAGGAATTCCTGAAGTGGAAACCCCTTCTCTGTTCCTTTTTGGGACCTTCTCCTCATTCTAAGGAGTTTGCATGACTGGATGGGCACTTGAAGTAGTTGTTGGTTCTTCTGATGGTTCTGTCCTAGTTGAATGTTCTGGCCTATCTGACTGTTCTGGCCTATCTGATTGTTTTGGCACTTGCAGGAAAGAACCCTCATAAAGTTGTTTTTCCAGATCTATTAATGTGTTTTCCACAACAACTTCAGTATTATCCCTGTCTTCTAACGTGTTTTCCACCCATTGCAATTGGTTGGCATACTTTTCTATCTCAGGGATGTGGTGATGGATATAGGGAGCCATCTTGTTTTTCTGCCTTCTTTTGCAGATGAAATCCAAGGGATCATATCTCCATATGAAGCTCTATTTTAATTTTAATCTCTGAAGGATCAGGTCTACCTCCTTTCCAGCTTCTCTGCTATTACAAATAAAAGGACCCAATTGGTCTTTGATCTTGAGTTGGGCTTTCTTTTTGGCTTTAACAAAGTTTACCTCATCTGAATTTATTATCTGCCTATAGTACTCCAGGGCAAATAACCTCATTGGGAGGTATTTAGGTAGTTTGTATGGGGCCAGCTGGCACCCATAAATCCTGATTTTAGTGTGTGTTTGGTACAAGTACCAATCTCCCACCTGATGATTGATGTTTAGATGAAGGATTCTCCTCATCTCAGGACTGATTCTTAGTGGAGGGGTTCCACTAAGCATGGTTATCACAGGGTGGACAAAGGAATCTAATTCATTGTATGAATAGGGGGAGAAATATTGATGAATCAATGGGGTCCAGAAGATGACTGATTTTGGTTGGCCCTTGGTGTCCAACTTTTGCAAGGTAAGTGGGAATTTATCTACTTGGAAGTATAGGAAAAGGTGATACAAGATGGAGGAGTATTTGAAGACTCTCTCATTACTCATTCTGAGGAACTGTTCATGCATCCTATCAGCTATGAATGTGGCAAAGTCATAAATGGTTGCAGGAGGTTGTCTTGGGGTATAGATGGACATGAAAGCTAGGATGATTTCATCAATGTATTCACTTGTGAAGTGATCCGAATTGGATCCTTAAACACTCTTAAAGTTCCCTGAACTCTGTAAAACTCATACCGAAGTTTCAAAGTATTATGGATGTCAAAGCTTATCAGAAATTACCTCTGAACAATGGCAATTTCTGGTCAGCACGGAACAACGAGGACCCTCGGTCAAAGCGCGCAGACCGTTGGCCCATGGTGACTGCACACTGGCACAAATTGACAAATAGGAGGTCAAATCCAAAAACAGAGGTAGTGTCTGATACGCGATTATCGCAGGGCATCCCCCTCAGTGAAGGAAAGCCCCCAAGTGCTCGGTCACGAGGAAAAGCATAAAACCGTACGAAAATCGTCGATTCTGTCAGAAGGCGTGTCCCACGCTAAAACCAGCAAGATATCGGAAAGGCTTCAAGCGGTAAGCAGGTTCAACTGAGTCCCGCCCAATGCCATACATTGGGTGACATGCGTCCAACAGATGAGAGAGAAAATCGCTCACATCGCGCGAGTAAAGGTCATGCTACTTACCCACGCGATATGGACGGAGACTGTAGGATCTGGAGGCTCCAGATCAACGGCGGAGAAATGATCCGATGGATGACTGGATTCGATGGGGAAATAGGTTGAGTCATATAAGATTTGAGGTCTGGCATGACCGATGAGTTGGTAGAGGAATCAGTTTCGCAGGCAATCTTGGAGCAACGGAAATAACGACTGTTCAAAGAGAACTGACACTCAATTCGTGAGAAAACAAGTGGCCACCTCTCTGTGAAGCGTTACACAATGATGATGATGCAGAGCAGGGGAATTCAAGCGGACAGAGGCAAGAGATCTAGAGAGCCGGGAAGTGGAAACGAACAATCAGGGAGCAAATTGGCTTTAAGCCACGAACAGACAAAGAGTAAAGGGAGCAGAGAAAGAGAAGCAGAAAGCCGAGAGGCAAGAAAGAAGTGAATTGCAGAGAACAGAGAAGTTGAGCTGACCTGCAGAGCAAAGGCAGCATCAAGCAGACAGAGACAGAGAGAGTCCGAGAGTCTGTGAACTCTAGAGAAGGCTTGAGAGGTTCAAGCAACTCCTCTGTGTATACCTGTCAGGTATTGAGTACCAAATTGGACTCATACCACTGAGACCAGTTGAGGTCGAGATTCAGTAAGGGGAGTTTGTGTACTCTAGAGACTTGGGGAATCCAAGTACAATCCTACTGATCATCATCTGTTAAAGTGAGACTCAAATTGAGCTCCTTATTGTAAAAACTCTACTTTAAGACACAATAGAAAGGCCACCACTGAAGGTTGGACCAGGAGACGTAGCCCAGGAGGATTGGGTGAACTCCTTATTAAATTTGTTGTGTTTATGTGTTTGCTTACTGTGTTCTCTTACTGTTTCAGTGTCTATGTATTTCACAATCTTATCGATCTGTTGCATAAAATAACATAGGCACACCCCAGCACTTGAG
This sequence comes from Pinus tabuliformis, assembly GCA_031772625.1. Classification (NCBI taxonomy): domain Eukaryota; kingdom Viridiplantae; phylum Streptophyta; class Pinopsida; order Pinales; family Pinaceae; genus Pinus; species Pinus tabuliformis. The sequence continues at coordinate 896,643,883 of CM062805.1, forward strand.
TTTGTAATACCTTCATTATTTCTCTGAGGTCATCTACGGGTGATTTCAGATCAAGTGGTATCAGAGCTCTAGGTTGTTAAGGTTAGACAAGCTTGTGCTAGATTTTGTTGTTGAATGCTAACTAGATCAAAGCTTAAATTAGGAGAAGGAGAGTTGGTCGAAACTAACCCGAAAATTGGAAGAGTCTATCCTCAAAAGAAAATGTCAGAAGAAAGTCCCTTGGGACCAGACCCCCAATTTATAGATAGTTTCCTGGCCATGAGGTCCATGGTAGAGGAAATGTATAGGGACTTTAGGAAACATAAAGATGAAGATTCATTAGGCTCCAAACAAGATAAAGGAGAAGAAGAGTCTCTCCTCCATGACCACTCAAAAGGAAAAGGGAAAGAAGAAAACTTTCTCACACCTCCTAATAGCCCTGAACATAAAAAGAAGACATATTTGATTAAATTAGATGTTAAATTTGATTTACCAATATATGATGGAGAGTTGAATGCAGAGAAGCTGGATAATTGGATCAGACAAATTGATGTTTATTGCAGAGTGCAGAGTATCGACTCAGACAAGAGTAAGATTCAACTGGCCAGCCTACACCTCGGAGGCACTGCCTTGGTATGGTGGGAAGGCAGGACATAAGCTGACATGAAGAAACATGGTAATATTCTTTCTGTCTAGAGTGAATTTGTTTCTGCAATCAAAAAGCAGTTCTATCCACTAGCTTACATGCAGCAAGCCATGATGAGCTGGCAAACTCTTCGCCAATTGAAAGGGAAAAGTGTACAAGGTTACACCCAAGAATTTAGGAAAAGAGCTTTGATTCTAGGAATTTCATTAGACTCACCTGAAACTCTGTTGAAGTACATAGGTGGTCTACACAGCTACATGAGGCACACTATCCTCATGTTTAATCCCACTAGTATAGATGAGGTATCTGTTCAAGCTACACATCTAGAAGCTAGAGGAAAGAATGGGAACCCAGAAGTTGGAGGATCATCCAAGCCCATTGCAAGCAAGAATAAGGAGAAAAAAAACAGAAATGTAAAGAGAGGAAGGCCAACGCTGCACAAAAAAGCAAGTCTTCATGCGCTCACTGTAAGAAGGATGGGCATGATGATGAGCACTGTTGGATTCTGCATCTGGAACTGAGACCTAAGAAGTTCGAGGGCAAGAAGAAGACTACTGCAGCTATTCAGAAAGATTTGGGGTCAAACTCAGGAGATGAAACAACCATTGTAGCCACAGGTATAAAAGGTAAAAATTCTAAAGCATCTACTAGTAATTCTACACAGTCTACTAATAATGAAGAAAATGAGAGAAAAAGACATGAGCTTGTCCATATTCGAGTTATTTCCAAGCATCAAAAGATTGATACTTTGTTTGATAGTGGCTCACAAGTAAATTTAATTTCTGAAGCAATTGTAAAGAAGTTGGGATTACTGACTACACCTCACAAGAAACCATATCCATTAGGTTGGTTAAGTGATAAAGCACAACTACAAGTGACTAGACAATGTAAACTTAAGTTTTCTTTTGGGTTAGCATTTGTAGATGAGGTTGAGTTAGATATAGTTCATTTGGATATATGTGGAATTGTTTTGGGAAGTCCCTACTTGTATGATAGAAAAGTTATTTTCTATAGAGTTGAGAACAAGTATCTCCTCGTTAAAGATGGAATCGAATATATTGTAAGAGCTCATAAGCTCAAGAATAATTATACTCTCATAAACTCAGGGCAGATGAAACGAATTGTAAATTCATGCAAACAATTTTTACTGATGGTTGTAAAGGAAAAGAAACTTGATAAAACCAATGTATTTGAGGGCTATGATGCTAAACAACAAGCTGATTTAGAAAAAGTTGTTTCAGAATATGATATCTTGTTTCAAGAACCTAAAGGTCTGCCACCCAAAAAGGAAATAGTGCATGATATTAATTTGCAACAAGATGCTCCATTGCCTAACATCGAAATGTACAGGTTGTCCGCTTTAGAGAATGCAGAAATCAAGAAGCAGGTGCAGGAGTTGCTCGAGAAGGGGTTCATCAGACCTAGCACATCACCATGTGGGTCTCCAATCATTTTGGTGAAAAAGAAAGATGGCTCGTGGAGAATGTGCATTGATTACCGAGCACTAAATAAGATAACAATCAAAAATCATTATCCCCTTCCTCGCATAGATGATCTATTAGATCAGTTAAAGGAAGTTGTTTATTTTTCCAAGTTAGACTTGCATAGTGGATATCATCAGGTCAGAGTTGCAGAACAAGATGCATGGAAGACTACTTTCAAAACAAAGCAGGGATTGTATGAGTGGCTGGTTATGCCTTTTGGCTTAACTAATGCTCCTGCTACTTTCATGAGAATAATGAATGATGTACTCAGACCTTTTCTTGATGATTTTGTTATTGTATATCTGGATGACATTCTTATATTTAGCAAAATGTGGGAAGAACATTTAAAGCATGTTAAGCAGACACTAGATGTTTTGAAAAGAGAAAAACTTTATGTTAAACTCTCAAAATGTGAATTCGGCAAAAGATCTTTGAATTATTTTGGGACATATAGTAGGGGGTGGTGAATTGAAGATAGATTCCTCTAAGGTGGCAGTCATTGTAAATTGACCTAAACCCAAATCTACTACAGAAGTTAAAGCTTCTTAGAAGCAGCGCAATATTGGAGAAAGTTCATTTCTAACTTTTCCTTAATTGCAGCTCCCTTACATGCTTTAACAGGATTGAACAAGGTGTTTCAGTGGGGAGGCAAACAGCAGAAATCCTTTGACACCTTGAAAGAAAAGATTAGTATAGCACTAGTACTAGCACTACCTGATCTTCAAAGACCATTTGAGATCCAAACGGATGCCAGTGACTATGCCATGGGAGCAGTGTTGATACAGCACGGTAAACCCATATGTTATCATTCTGAGACATTTAATTTTGCAGTAGTTAACTATCCCACATATGATAAAGAATTGTATGCATTAGTACAGAGTGTGAAAAAGTGGAAACATTACTTAATGGGCAAAGAGACAGTTATACATACTAATCATAAACCACTTCAATATCTACACTCCCAAACTAAGTTGCAACAATCAAGACACTATAGATGGATGGGTTTTCTACAACAGTTTCATTTAGTCATCAGATATAAAAAGGGCATACACAATAAAGTTGCAGATATGTTATTCAGACCAATTATAAATGCATCTACTATACTTAAGCATAACTCAGTATTGCATGAGATCTACATTGAACAATATGCTCAAGAAATAGATTTTAAAGATGTATATGCAACTTTAAGTCAAGGCAAACGACTAGAAAAAATGGATTATCACATTAAGGACCAACTCTTGTATCATTGTGGGAAGCTATGCATTCCACAAACTGAAAGAGTAAAGATAATTCGAGAAGCACACACTTCTCTAATATCAGGTCACTTTGGGGTAAGTAAAACGGTTGCACAACTGCAAAGATTTTTTTATTGGCCAAAAATGAATGAGACAGTTTCTAGATATGTAAGAGGGTGTACCATGTGTGCTAAAAGCAAGCCCAGCAATAGAAAACTAGGCTTGTACACTCCACTACCAGTTCCTTCTCATCCTTGGGAAAGTATTTCCATGGACTTTGTTGGAGGACTACCTAAATCTAGGAAAGGTCATGACTATTTATATGTTGTTGTGGATAGGTTTAGCAAAATGTGTATTTTGATACCTTGTAATAAACATATTACAGCTGAACAAACTGCAAAGTTGTTCTTTCAGCATGTATGGGTTCATTTTGGATTACCCACTTCCATTGTATCTGATCGAGACACCCGATTTGTTGGGAAGTTTTGGTCGAGTCTGTGGGAACTGATGGACACCAAACTGAAGAAAAGCATAGCCTTTCATCCACAAACAGATGGCCAGATAGAAGTGGTCAACAGGACAGTGATCCAGTTGCTCAGAGGTTATTGCAGCAAGCATCCCAAACTTTGGGATGAACATTTGTGTTATGTGCAGCATGCTTACAACTGAGAAAAACATTCTTCTACACAGAGATCTCCTTTTGAGACCTGTTTTGGTTTCACACCAAGGTCTCCCTTGGATTTTGTCTTTGGTAAAGACATAGCAGTTGATGGACACAGTGATGTGGACAAGGCAACCAAATTCATTGAACAAATCCAAGAGATTCACCAGGCAGTACAGGAACAACTGGAAAAGAGCCAAGCCAAATACAAGGCAAGGCATGACAAGCATCGGATGGAGCATAGTTTCCAAGTTGGTGATCAAGTCTGGTTGTATATTAGCAAAGACAGAATGCAAGGTGAAGGTAAAAAGCTTAATCCAATAAGGTATGGACCTTTCAAGATACTTGAGAAAATTGGTGAGAATGCTTTTCGCCTTGATTTACTAGCTTACATGCACATCTACTCAGTTGTTAATGCAGATAGCTTGAGACTATTTGAACCTTCATTAATTGAAGATCCCGAAGAGCAGAGTCAATTGCCTTCTATTGATGATCTGTTACCTGAATATCTCAATGAATTGCAGGAAGACATAGTTCTGGACAAGAAGGTGAGGACGATGCGCAGGGGAGATGTTGAGTACCTCAGGATTGGACTCAAGGGTTCAAAGCCAAGCAGTGCAAAATGGATGGAGATTGGACAAGTGAGACAGCTATACCCTCACTTATTCGATGCTTGAAAACCAACTTTTGGTGGTCCAAAAGCTTTTTCAGTGGGAAGGCCATGATCTGAATTGGATCCTTAAACACTCTTAAAGTTCCCTGAACTCTGTAAAACTCATACCGAAGTTTCAAAGTATTATGGATGTCGAAGCTTATCAGAAATTACCTCTGAACAATGGCAATTTGTGGTCAGCACGGAACAACGAGGACCCTCGGTCAAAGCGTGCAGACCGTTGGCCCATGGTGACCACGCACTAGCACAAATTGACAAACAAGAGGTCAAATCCATAAACAGAATCAGTTTCTGATATGCAATTAGCGCTAATCGCATATCGCAGGGCGTCCCCCTTAGTGAAGGAAAGCCCCCAAGCGCTTGGTCACGAGGAAAAGCATAAAACTGTATGGAAATCGTCGATTCCATCAGAAGGTAGGTCCCGCGCTAAAACCGGCAGGATATCAGAAGGGCTTCAAGCGGTAAGCGGGTTCGACCAAGTCTCGCCCGATGCCATACACTGGGTGACATGCGTCCAGTGGATGAGAGAGAAAACCGCTCACATCGCGCGAGTAAAGGTCATGCTACTTACCTGCGCGATATGGACGAAGACCGTAGGATCTGGAGGCTCCAGATCAATGGCGAAGAAATGATCCGATGGATGACCGGATTCGATGGGGAAATAAGTTGTCATATAAGATTTGAGGTCCGGCATGACCGATGAGTTGACAGAGGAATCAGTTTTGTGGGAAATATTTGAGCAACGAAAATAACGACCCTTCAAAGTGAACTGACACTTAGTTCGTGAGAAAACAAGTGGCCACCTCTCTGTGAAGTGTTACACAGTGATGATGATGCAGAGCAGGGGAATTCAAGCAGACAGAGGCAGGAGATCCAGAGAGCTGGGAAGCGGAAACGAACAGTCAGGCAGCAAATTGGATTTAAGCCACGAACAGACAAAGTAAAGGGAGCAGAGAAAGAGAAGCAGAAAACCGAGAGGCAAGAAAGAAGTGAATTGCATAGAATAGAGAAGCCGAGATGACCTGTAGAGCAAAGGCAGCATCGAGCAGACAGAGACAGAGAGAGTCCGAGAGTCTGTGAACTCCAGAGAAGGCTTGAGAGGTTCAAGCAACTCCTCTGTGTATACCTATCAAGTATTGAGTACCAAATTGGACTCATACCACTGAGACCAGTTGAGGTCGAGATTCAGTAAGGGGAGTCTGTGTACTCTAGAGACTTAGGGAATCCAAGTACAATCTTATTGATCATCATTTGTTAAAGTGAGACTCAAATTGAGCTCCTTATTCTAAAAACTCTACTTTAAGACACAATAGAAAGGCCACCACTAAAGTCTAGACCAAGAGATGTAGCCCAGGAGGATTGGTTGAACTCATTAAATTTGTTGTGTTTATGTGCTTGCTTACTATGTTCTCTTACTGCTTCAGTGTCTGTGTATTTCGCAATCTTATCGATCCATTGCATAAAATAACATAGGCACACCCCAACACTTGAGTCTGTAATACCTTCATTATTTCTCTGAGGTCATCTACGGGTGATTTCATATCATGGAGTAACCCAAAACACAAGATATCATGGATACAATATTTCTGCCCCAAGGAGAAAATATAGTTGCTACATATGGAGGGGGGTCTTTGGGGGTATACTTCTCTTCTATGATGAAGGTTTGGATTAATTGGGCCAATCTTGCAGGGCTGAGTTTGGGATATAAGTTCAACATGTCTCCAATTGAGAGGGGAGTCAAGTTTTGGCCAGGCTGGAATTGTAGCATCTCATTTATAGATTCAGTAGTGATAGTGAAAAGTATGGCCTGGTTAGGGGACATGACTACTCTTTGACTGGGGACATAGTTGGCATGGCACATATGTACAATTTCAGGGAAAATGTGGACTTGGGGGAACTGGTACTTGGGAAAATTTGACTCCCAAAGGCCAATTTCATCAGCATGGTTCAGGAACTTGTCCCTACTTTGGCAGTGAATTTTGAGCAGGAGCTCTATGACAGAGGTATCTTTTATCTGGAAATCTCTATCAGCTAAAGGAAGGTGGTCCAGGTCTAAGTGGGGTGTAGAGATGGGTCTCACATCCATGGCAATTGGGGCAACCATTCTCAGTATCTTGTGGATTTGAGTATGGGGGAGGTGGTTTACAGTATTCTAGGGAAATGGTGGTTCAGCACAGAGTAGGCTTGCGTTCTTGAGTTTCTTCAATTAATTTTAAACTTAACTAAGAATACTCAATCACTGGTTTCTTTGAAATTGACAAGGTGTTTGATGAATTGTGGCTTAAATACCTGGAACTGGGTTGAAATGGTTCTGAGCAGGGCGGCTGGCGACTGCAAATGGTTGAAGGGGTTTTGTATAGGCTGCAAGGTTGTCTGGGTGGTCTACGGCGTCTTTGGAGTGCAATTGGACGTGGGTTGACGGCTTCGACGTTCGTAGGTGGTGTGCATGCATACAGAGGTTTACAGTTAAAATTCCAGTGAAAACAAATGATTTGGGGCTTTTTGGCTTTATGCGCGAAAATTCAATTTTGGCGGGTACAGGGTGAACAATGGTCATTTTGTCGTGTAGCAAGTGGGTGGTAAACGGTTTCTATCGCACCGCTTTTGGGCACTCGGTGGTATTTGGGAGGGGCCGCCCGATTCCATTCATTGGCTGACACGTAGCATCGGGGGCTAGTGGAAAAACCACTTTTTCGGGCGGGTAAGGGACGGATGTCGGGTTGGCCCGATATGGATGAGGGTCGTCGGATGAGGAGGGAGACGATCGCACGGTGATCGGGCGGGGAAGCTGCACGGAGGCTAGTGGGGGGCCCGGCAGGCACTTAAGTGCGGCGGTATCGGGGTTAATGATGGCTTAAAGAGTGATTAGGCCATCGGGGTGATTAACGGAGGATTTAAATGGGGTTTTTCCTAACATAATCACAGATCGATTAGTTAGTGGGTTTTTTGTCAGGTTGACTATATATTATAGTTTATATTTAAACTAAGGTGTAGGGTTAATTAATATGTAGGAGTTACATATATATGGGGAAATGGGTTTTATTATCGGGATTTTAATATAATAAATTAGTAGTTAATAAAGAATGGGCAGAAAAGGGACACAACACACTAAGCAAATGCTTTTTCGTGATTTGAATGCTTTTCACATATTAACATTAATACTTAGGATAATGTGTTTTGATGGGTTTTTGATATGAAAATGCTTTATGTGGGGGGGGAATGCTTTTCCTAGGCAAAAGTGTTTTATCCTTAGGAAAGGAACATTATTTAGGAAAATGAATGAACTGAAGGGGGGATGAATTTTTATGAGGGGAATTTAGTACTTGATATCCATAAATCATTGAGCTGAGGGTCCAGTCCCTCCAAAAGTCAGAGAAATGCTCTGAGCCTCTTTGACTTAAAGGTTTTAAGTACTTTGAACTTTATTTATGGGAAATTAGTTAAGTAAAAGGTGAAATGAATGGAGGAAGTTAATTAATTGACTTTGAAATCCATTTGCATGCTTGATTGTTCATTCATATCTAGAACTTTTATGATGAGAATGATAAATATGCTTTTGTCTAATCAATCATCATACTTATGCAACCTTTCTCCTACTTACCCATCTACTTTTCCTACCATTTTTACTTCACTTTATTAGGGTGCATTTGAGCTAGCAAACCCTTATCAAATATTTTTCTTTTTCTTTACAATAGTAAACTAACTAAATCTAACCTTATTACATCCAAGGGCTCAGATTAAACAGTTGAGCTCCTTTTATTTACTCTACCTATCTAATTACCTGCCAAATTTACATTGTTTGGCTAGATTTGTATTCTCTACCTATAGATATGAAATTAAAAACATGAAATAGCCAAGTTTAAACATTTTGACTATCATGGGTTGTGGCAAGGGTCACAAGCTGCACATAATATTTTATTATGCATAAAAGTAAATAAGAATGGCATTTTGGCTTGCTCACTTTCATGGTCTTTTTCCTTTTCTTGGGGTTCATATTTTTCATCTTTTTTTGACCTTTTTGTTCTTTTTGTCCTTTGATTATTCTTTTAGGACATACCCTCTTTACATTTTTTTTATTTTTTGAATATGGAAAACATTTGCAAAAGCAAAGGTATGTACAATATTACAAGGTTTAATCTCAGTCATTCAAAATTATGACTCCTATTGGTATAGGAACCTAATAGTGGCTCCACTTGGGGATGGCATTTCCTGGTGAAATGTCAAGAACTTTGTAGATCAATGGCCTTCTGAATTGTGGTGATATTACGTTGCAACATCTCCCTTTTATGCTTCTGCATTATTACTATTTATGACAGTAAAACTTTAAAGCTTAGGGCCTTCTCTCTGAGCTTCAACTTCAAAAATTGCCATCCAATCAACTCTAGACTTTGAAAGTATAGTATGTACATATGATAAGTGAAATTAGTAACTAGGTTCAATATAGTGTTTGAGCATTCGACCATTCACTGGTCCCTCCTCCTTCTTCAATACCATCTAGTCCTTTAAGGAAGAAAGCATTGTTCCCTCTGTAAGCATAGATGATATAGGGGCCCTTCCATAGGAAATCAAATTTCCCATGCTTACCCTTATCTTCCCTTCTCGAGTCCCACTTGAGTACTTTATCACCTAAGTAGAAATCATCTGCCTTGGTCCTTCTATCAAAATATTTTTGATCTTTTCCTGCACAACTTGAGATCTGATGTAGACCTCTTCTCTGGTTTGCTAGAGATGAATAGTCTGGTTTATTCTCCTCTGGATATCATTTGGTTCAGATTGCAGTTCTTGGAGCATCTTCATCACTGGTACTCCCAAAGAGGATGGAAAAACAACTTCCATGCCATACACTAGCTGATAGGGGGATGTACCAATTGACTTCTTGGTGGTCAGTCTGTCAGCCCATAAGGCTTTGACTAACTTCTTGTTCCATGTTTTCTTATTATCTTCCAGTAACTTCTTAATAATGTTCACCAAGCTTTTGTTTGAAGATTCTGCCAGTCCATTTCCTTGAGGGTAGTAGGCTGTAGAATGACCTAGGGTAATGTGATACTTATTGCAGAATTCTATCATTTGTTTGGATTTAAAAGCTGCTGCATTATCAGTAAAAGCTTGGTTGGACATCCAAACTAGACAGAATGTTGGCTTCAAGGAAGTTAATAATAACAATATTTGTGGCTTGCCTTGAAGGTATGGCCTCTATCCATTTTGTGAAATAACCTGTGGATGTGAAGAACCACTTATGTTGGGCAGAGGAGGGCGGGTGAATTTCACCAACAAAGTAAACCCATGGGAGCAACTATAGGCTCCCAATCGCTCTTAGGCTTCCTCTCTGGGAGCGACCATGGACATTTTGGGGATCTCTTCTAGAGTACCTTAGTCCCTAGGAGATCAGTTTTATTTCTCATCTATTCGAGCTGACCATGACTTATATCTTACAATTTTCTATGAATTCTCTTTGTCCTAAGTGTCCAGATACAACTCCCAGGACCTCTCTTCTGCCTATTTATATTAGACCATTTGAGAGGGTCAGCTAGTTTTGGAGAGCTAGGATTGAGACTCAGATCTTGAGATTATGTTGCTATAGCTTTATACGTCTTTTTCCATTGGTCTACCACTCTTCATGCTCATTTCTCGGATATAGTGGGGTAACTCTGCCAAATTGTGGAGGAGAGGCTTGGAGGTGAAAGTTTAGCACTATATTGCTTCCTTTCATAATTAATGGAAATCTATGTTCCCTTCCTTATATGAATTTTGTTTCATCATGTTATATGATTGTATCTATTGCTTTTGATCTAACGATATTACGAGGAAGATTAGCTGTTCTCCTTATTTAGTTGTGATTGTGTGAAGGGATAGAGATATGGTTCAGATGTGTTGGATCACTCAAGTGGAGTGCAATATCTGCATCAAACTCAAAAGCCTTCCTCGACATGCGAGGATTCCATGTGTGATCTCTTATTTTTATAACATAGATCTGATTGCTTGCTGCACGATTGGGAATTTGGGATTGGGATTAGTTTATTGATCCATTGATTATGTTCTTCTTTGTCTGGTGATTGGATTTGGGCAAAATATCATAGAGCAACAGCTCCATGCATATTTAGCTACAACAAAAGTGTTTCTTTCATAGCTCAGTTGGTTAGAGCACCCATTTCATAAGTGGGAGGTCATGAGTTCGACCACAACCACATATTTCAATGTCATGGGTATCATTACTGATATATTCTCAAAGAAGAAGCTCACTAGTAGACTCCCATAGGTACACATTTGAGATTTCCCCCTCTTCAACATGGTTAGCTGAGCTTTGACATTGGCCAACCATTGGGAGAATTTTGAGGTCTAAAATGGGCCTCCTAAGAAAAATGTACAACCAAAATAAAATTTATAAGAACCAATAGGATTCAAGATGATGATGTCAAGCATGGGGGATAATTCACCATTTTTGGAGTAAAAAAGTAAAAATATTAAAAAATAATAAAATAATAAAACTATTTTTTCAACTCGTATTTTCAGCGTATCTCCCTTTTGTGGCCTCAAAATTATGTTGCCCCAACATGGAGGATAACTACTTGGTCCGGACCTTAAGACAACTCCTTTCCATTTAAAGTGGTGGCTCCGACTAGGGATAATGGGACCAATTTCCCAGTGTTGGTTTTAAGATGAGAGTTGGTGGTTCACAAGTGATTGCAATAGAATAATGATAATATAAATTACCTATTCTATCATGAAAACCTCTAAACTAACTTATTCTAATATAAACCCAGGTATTTTTGTGTTGTATGCGATCTACAAAGATATCTGCTTAACATGTGATAATAAAGATCAATCACGCATAAACAGAGATGATAACATATAAAGATAATTTCTTTGACTAAATAGTTAGTCAAAGAAATTTATAAAATATATCGCATATATGATGAGTTATATATGAAAATCAACAATTTCAGCTAGGCATCATACAATAGTGCAATTAATGCTTAACAGAAAGGATAAATCTCACATACAATTCATGAAAGTAAAGTGTTGTCACTAATTAAACAAAAATAGAATCAATCATACAAGATAATAGTACCATATGTGTGAAGTTCTACTCATTTGACTAATGACATGGATCAACTCCTTTCTTCAAATCAAATTATCTCCCAAGAACACAATAATGCATCAACAAAGGAAAGTAATCTAATATAAAAAAGAAACGATCATGTTCCATAATTTCACCAAAGCATTCACAAACTTACAAAAGTGCATTCTTTGCAAATGTTTTTGATAAAAGTTTGGACCCTTCTCTAAATGCATGAGAAGGGTATAAATACTATTCTAACTAATGTGGAAAAATAGATTATACAAAAATTTGAGGAGGTTTCAAACAACCTTCTTCCTAACTAGTTAACTAACTCTAAAAATAAACAGTGGCTTGATGAGCAGAGGCTAAGATGATAATTTGTTGTCTGCTAGCTTGTCCTTCAAATCGCATATATCGGTCATTGGTTTGAGTTGAGCAGGTGCCCCAAAATGTGTCCTGAGCTGTCCTGCGAAAATCGCATCGGTGAGAGGTTAATGGTCATGATTTGACTGTGCGACTCAACGCGGTATTACCAATCCGAATCCCAATCGGTCTTACTCAATTTCACGATTGCTTCCCTTTGAGTCTTTTCCTTTTTCTGCCATCTTTTATGCAAAGCACCTAAATCGGGCACTTCTTTTAGATTTCCTTCTTTTACCAGGATGGTGACAAACAGATGTGGTTTACCACCTTGATTATATTCCTTGATACCCCAGCTGCCCTTGCCACTGTTATCTCAGCTTGCTTGATTCTTGTGTCCCAATCTATGAAAAGAACATCTTTGTGTGTCTCTTCAATCTCAGGCATATTGGCTTTCCTCCTGTCTTTTTTTCTTGCTATTCGATGAACTCGGAGATTCTGGTGTTCATATCAATAAACTCGGTTCTCTAGCTGGACGCCTTATCTGTTAGCTGGTCGCTAGTGATCAGATAAGGAGTAAAGAATGACATCTTTTGGTAGAAGTTCTCTTTCTGTTTCATCAGGAGGGGATTCAGTTCCAATGCCTCTTTAATGAATTCCCTGGTAGTAGGAACTTCCTTATATCTTTCCATGGCTTGCTGCAATTCTTGGAGTTGCGTGTTTTTGGCTGATATATTAGCTTCATGGCTTATCTTTAGGACCTCCATGCTCCGTTGCAATTGGTCAAGCTGCTCAGCTGCTTTCCTGTTCACACTTGCTTTCTTTGTTTCAATCTGCTGCTCAAGCTATGCAATCCTCTCCTTCTTTTCTCTCAACAAAGTAGAGACTTCAGTAGCTTTGTCTATGGTGGTCGTTGCATATTCTCTCGTGAACTGTGACAATATAGTCAAGTTCTCAGCTGGGTTGAAAGGAATGTCCCTCCAAACTATGCCCATTAGTTAATTTCCATGTGGGAGCTCGGGTGTTTCTACCCTTTTCCTTTGTCTTCTTACTACAACCTTGTGGAGTGGGTTGTAGAAAAAATTAAGTGGAGGGATTTTAGTCACTTTCAAGATGATCTCTAATGTGGGCAAAGAAAGGATAATCTCAGTCTATTGGGATGTTGTCGCCTACTCATCCATAGGCTTGGACTGATCATCCATGGATTTGGACTACTCGTCCATAGACTTGGACACTGTATTCTCCTGAATATGCATAAGGGTTTGACACTCCATTGTTTCTTGGGTATCTATCATTTTGGGAGTGTCTTGCTATTTTTTACTAAACTAATCCCTCTCCTACTCCAAACTGCTACTTTTGACATCTGAACTAATTTCTTTAGGTGGGGTGCTCATAACCTGTTTCTCGGCTGACTTCTTGCTGGAATCTGTTGTATTATTTGTGCCTTGGGCCTTGCCTATACCTGGTGTTTTCTTAGTATTCATCTTAGATTCTATCCAAGAACTAGGTCCTTCACTGTTAATAGTCACACTGGGTGTAGGCTTATTTTCGATCTTCAACAAGTGCATTAGGATTACTTTGAGTCTTTCATTTTTGAATTCCAAAATTTTTCAAAATCTTCAGGACTTAGGTTGGCTTTAGCCCATTTGAATGCTTATTCAAAGGATTCAACTGACTGTAACAGGTCTTCAAAATCATTATCCTCATGGTTGTATGGCTTGATCTTTACCGCAATAGTGATGTTATATGCTACCTAGTCTCGATCAAATTTCCTTTTCGGAAAAGTATGAAGCCTGAGGGAATCCATGCTTACTGACTCTTTAATTGCATGATTAAAATTTGCTAAAGAAAAAGAGCTGCACTTGACAGGAAAAGAGGGCCATAATAACTTCTTGCTTTATTTGAGAACTTTAGTTAGGCCTTTTCCCACGGTCTAGTGGGCGATTTCCCTTTCCAACAATTTATCAGAAACATACAAAGGAAGGACATGTGGGTCAGATGTGCTACCAAAAACCCTAATATAGGTGAACCATTCTTCAATAAAATATTTGGCGATAGCTAGAAGGTCTGCAGTAGCTTCTTGGGAAAACCCAAGGACTTCCTTATTGAAAATTATTTGATGTAGGGGCAAAATAACAACATGACATATTTTATAGAAAGGAGGTATATAATAGGATTCCCATATTTTCTTATGACTGATATGGATAGGATAGGGGTCCTGTAAGGCCATTTCCAGCCCATGGTCGGAAATGTAATGCAAAAACAGATGGCATCCATAATGTAGGCACTAAAATAGAATGGAGGAAGGTTCTCTGGAGAGGAGGATCTCTTCTATCAATATTCAGTAACGATGGTGGCTAGGTTATCAGATAGGATGGTGGCCCAATTCATGATGTGGGAATTAACACATGAATCAACCAGAGGAATCCATTCTATGGAAAACTTAGAATTATTGGGTAAACCATATAATCTACATAACATAGCAGCTGCATAGTTGTAGGGGTTTGCCAAAGAGGCTATAGCATACATACCTGATTTTTCAAATTTGAATTTTTTCTCCAATACTCTCCAGCCCTAAATTAGCTTGAAGGGGTCTGGGTTCTTTTTTGCGAAGTTGGTCACATATGTCTTCTCATATATATCCTGAGGGTCAGGTATATGGTACATTTTCTTCAACTCCTTTTCTCTGAATGACCCCATGAGTTCCATTCTTGAATTCTTGAATTGCTATCTTCAATGGTGAGGTTTTCAACCACCCACCTGATCATATCAATGTATGGGAAGATTTTAGCTCTTGATCCTATCCTATGAAGGAAAGAACAAGCATCATCCTTGAATTGTAGTCTCGAGGGTCTTGTTGAGTCAGTTGTTTCTCTTGTGACATTAATCTTGGGACACTCGTCCTCAAGCCTGTTGTATATGACCTCCCAAGTTGTTTCTCCTCCATCAGTGCTGCAGACTGTATCAGAGAATATAGGAGCCATCTTTGTAAACTCAGATTCAGTGATGGTCTTCTTTTTCTGTTTCATCATCACCTTCCTCAATGACATGTCTTCTGTAGCTTGCCTAAAATGGACAAGATATATTAGCGCAAACAGTGTCAGGAAATTAAGACTGAAAGCTTTTCTGAAATGACTTTGGATCATGAGCAAGGTTTAAATGAGTTACTCAATGTTAACTACCCATAACTTGGAAAATCATTACCTGTTCTCAGGTCGCTAAACATTTAATAACCTGTCAATATGTTTATTTTTATATTAAAACACAATTATTTCACACGCTTACCGCTCTTATTCGCACATCACAATCTTTAAAAGGATGCAATATAGCATTTCCTACTAAATAAGGTGAAATGCGATTGTGATTGTTTCAATATCACATTTCACAAATCTTTAATGGGTGTCGTAGTTGCATAGTTTAATTACTTGCAATTTTTGCGAAGTGTGATTTGCAAAATAACAAGGTGGTTTTGATCGGGATATCGCAGTGGGAGTTTTGATCGTGCATTGCAATTTTTTAAAGGTTTTTTATGATCATCACATGGAAAAGTGCGATTTGCAATTTGCGATGAGGATCACATCCTTGGGTTGTTTTGCAAGATTTCTTAAGGCAATTTCTTAGAGTTAGGTTTTATTATCATAAGACTAAAAATTTAAAAAGGGTCCCCATTTATATCTCTAACCTTAGCTATTTTTATTCATAAATGGGGGGGTTGTTTCATAGTACAACAATTGGTGATTCACTTGGGAGAACCAATTATCTCTGAGTAGTTTTCTAAAATTTCTAAAACTTTCAAAGTAATTAGAGTTATAGAAATAATAATTACATGAGTTATAAAGTAAACAAAATTTCTTTAGAATTGTAATCACTTACTCAATATATTTATTGAACTACTTTACTCTTGTAATGATAAAAATACAAATGTTTACATCAGTCAATAATAAGATTTAAAGTGATATAACAGGTATTTTCTACAGATTAGTTTTTTGGTGTTTACTCATTTACCATAGATAGAGCCTCTACTGCTAGCAAGCATTCATAGCCTCGACATGGTTATCTTTTAACCAGCAATGATTCATTGTCCCATCTGAAGAAATTTTCAATTTTAAAAATGGTATTCACTTGCGTTGAATCTCACTTGGAACTTGTCATGTTTCCTTTTTAATATAATTTTTTTCTTTTAGGTTTCTTAAAAGACATCGCCTAGGCTTGGTAACCTAATAATGACAATGCCATTCACTAGTCGTAACTAAACTAAACAAGCTGGCCCTTGATGAGACCCTTGTCTTCTAATCGATGAGATCATTGGCTATTAACTAGTTTTGATATGCAGTATTGGTAATATCAGTTTAATTATTTCCCCATGACCATGGTAAACAAGCTCGTAATAAGACTTTTTATCTTCTAAGTTTTGCATATTTTAGAATTACACTCTTAAAAAGGGTAATTTTATCAGATGGGGTGAATCATTAGCTCTTTTAAGTGTTTTGGATGATAATGATAGAGTTTTAAGATACTCATCTGTAAAAAGTCCTTACTAGGTTAAAGATTCTTTTCTTGACTGATAACAAAACATTCATACTCTAAAAAGATAAGAGTTTGTTCATAGAATAATTTTTTTTAGTAAGATCAAGTTTTTCCAAAGAAATCAGGTTTACTTTGGTACTCAAATGTCCTAATTATTTCTTTTAACCTTTACTTACTTATAGAAGCGAAAAATCAGAAATATTATCAAAGATTTTATTTTGAGAAGCCAAAAGTAAATACTACTTAACCTTTATTTTCCTAAGAATCTTAAAGGTGATATGATACAAAATTGGAAGAGGCTATCTTCTAAGAAAAGTATTTTTTCAAGATTTTCCCAGTAACAGGCAAAGAAGCCTTCTTACCATACAAGTCTTGTAGAAGAAACGTTGATTGTCCAATTTTCTCAATGATTTGAAAAGGGCCAAACCATAGTCTTTGGAATTTGGTATGTTTACATTTTTCCTCGTGTGCTTTGTCCCATTTCAAAACTAAATCACCTATTTGAAAAGTTTTTTGACTGGCAAAGGTTATATCAAAAGAGGCTTTGACTAATTGTTGATTATGGAAGTGGGTTGCTTTGGCCTTTTCTCATTCTTCTTTAAGCTTAAGAATATGAAACTGTGTAGCTTGGAGAGAGGAAGAAGGGTTTTGATCGATGAATTGCATTAGGAAAAGAGATGGGATAGCTATTTTTGTGGGAAGAACAACTTATTTTCCATAAACTAAAGAAAAAGGAGAAGAACTGATAGAGGCCTTCTGTGTAATTTTGTCTTCCCATAGAGAAAATGGTAATGCTTTGTGCCAATCCCTATGATTTTGGTCAATAGTCCTTTTGATAATTCTGATGAGGTTTTTGTTCATTGATTCTGCTAATCCATTACCTTGTGGATAATAGTTGGCTGAATATTCTAATTTAAAACCTTGCTTTAGAGAAAATTCTACCATTGCAATTCTAGAAAAGTAAGATGCATTGTCAAACATTAAAGCTTAGGGTAAGCCAAACCTAGTAATTATGTACTGATCAATAAAGTCCGTAATGCTTTCTGTATTATCTATCTTTAGGGGAATAGATTCTTCCCATTTTTAAAATAATCAGTAGTTGTA